>CM042139.1:13086768-13091768 GCA_023376005.1 Doryteuthis pealeii
TGTACATATGAATATGTGTAAGTATATGTACATTAATTTATGTGGGTATATATATATATATATATATATATATATACACTGCTTTTATATAACCATATCTCATAAATATATCTTCAGATATTACATATTCTTTAATAACATACCATTAAATTATCAGTCTCTTTCTACATAGGGGATATCCAGGGTGATTGTAAAGTAACTCCTTTTCCTATTTTAAAAATCTTATTATTTATTTCTGAATCCTTAATTTTACAAAGAATGACTATGAGAAGAACACACATAACATGGAGTTTTATTTTATATTCTATATGGGCACCAGAATTCGCCTCCAGCCTCTCAAGCCTCTTTGGTATTGCATCAACTGAACTTCCCTCGAACTCTTGTGTGTAAAATAATCATACTAAGTTCCAATTACTGTCGAATTGGTAAGACAAGGCTACAAGTGGCTGTAACTTAATACGGATCTAATCTTGTTACAATCCTACTGCAGAATGTCAGAGTATTTATGAGGCATCAAAACATCATAGAAACCAAGCAGCCAATCAGGACTGAAGTAATGGAATCACCCAAATACATGGACTATTCTTGAGTTCCATAAGTACCAGCTGTCTTTAGCACTAGTTTAGTTGTGCTTAGCCAGTTGCTGTTGTCCAGATCAACAGTATACTGACTGACTGACTGACTGAAATGGCAGAAATAAACTCTTGGATTCATCCTTCAATTTCTTTCAAAGTCATTTGTTTCGTAGATTAAACTTGCTCCTTCAATAAAACCTAAAGAAAGTGGAGTGTTGCATGTCATGGACTGCTCTGCCTCCAGAGTCCCATCCTTATGCCATGGTCGTAGCAGTGATGAAGAGATGTGGTACTGAATGGTAGTAATAAATTATCATGAAATATGACTCATTGCTAATGATGAAGATTCATTTTCTGAATATAGACTTCTCGGATAATTGGCAATAATTGTTCTGGGTGTGCATAGTAATTACTTATTAGACCAAATGGTAATAACTCTGAGAACTTTTGATGAAAGGAAAAAGAAAGAATTTTCAGTCTTATAAGAAAAAATTCAAAAATAGTAAAGACAATTCTGACATACATAAAAGGCGACAAAGTCACACACACACACACACACACACACACACACACACATATATATATATATATATATATATATATATATATATATATATGTTCTTTATTTCTTTCATGCTTCTAAAAACAACCAAATAATTATTTTCCAATAAATATATATATAAATATAACACATGTATGTATATATAATATATACACATAGATTCACTATATATATAACACATGTATGTATATGTATATATAATATATACACATAGATTCACTATATATATAACACATGTATATGTATATATATATATATATATAGAGAGAGAGAGAGAGAGAGATTCATTATATATATATATTAAACTCTTTTGGACCATTCCAAATACAATTCTTCTTCCTCCTCCTTTTCTTGAAATGTATAGTTATTATAGTAATCGACTGGCTACCTAGCCAAAGTTAAAGAGCCCAGTCTGCCCTACTATTTACCCATAGTTGGAGGAAGAGTATTTGGATTCATACCTTTCAGTATAATGTATAGTCATCAATTTTCTTTGTCCTTTAGTCAGTTTGTCTGAGTTCCTTTCTTGTCCATTTTAAGAATGGTTCAAAGTATCTTAAAAGGATGACTACCCAGGTGTTTATTCCTTTGATGAGATTTCTGCTATAGAGCTTGGTTTTTATTATTATCATTGTGAGTTTTTCACACTAGCATTAGTGGATGGTCTTTCAGTGGTGCGTGTGTGACAGCAAATCACCTTTCAGAAGTTGCTAGCATGAGATGTTAAACTTCATCTAATGGTGAAGTTCCAATTTTGAAGCACTGGGAAGTGTGCAGTACCCCTTCATCACCATAACTCCCAGGTCCACTCTGACCCGGAGTGGTAGAACCTATTAGTGTCCCATCTATGGGTTAAAGAGAAAAAAATGAGTTTAGAAATATTTTTTTTTAATAAAACAAAACATCTTCAGCATAAAATAATCCAACAAGGGTTGACCTGTTGTAAGATCCAACCAACTAGAATAAGATTGAACACAATGTCAGACTCCATTAAGATCTCCAGCTCCTAGTTTTACCACTCCACCATGACAAGCTACACTGCTATGGTGTTTAGCATTTGAATTGAGCCCAGTTTACTCTATTTATCCATGGGAAGGTAAAGAAATGAATTAATGCCTTTTCTAAGGGCATTCATATACAGTGAAAGACAAACAGATTCATTTTGAATTTGAAAAATTGATGGGTACCTTAATAGATACTACTACTTCCATGCACTTGGGAAAAAGGCCAATGAAGAGGTTATTCACTCTCCTCATAGCTCCAGAACTGTAGCCTCACCCTCTGATAATTTCATTTTTGCTGCAAGCTCACCACTAATGATCTTCAAGATTAACTTGGTAACCTCTGCTCCATAGCCGGTATTGTAAGTCGGCATCAGCTGAACAGCGAGGGAATTGATTCCCTTTTCACAAGTACTAGACCAAGGAGATTGTTTTTTAGAATCTTAGGTGGAGCGCCACACCTAACATCACATCCTCACTTAGGAGAAAGGACAATGAAGATGTTCTCCATTCTCTTCATAGCTCCAGAACTGTAGCCTCACCCTCTGATAAGTCCACTCTTGCTGCAAGCTCACCCTAAATTGTCTGGGAGATTAGCTTGTTAATCCCTGCTCCACAGCAAGGTTGAACCAAAGATGGATGATAATCTTAGACATCTACTTGTATTGGAAAGCTCTCTATCTTTCCCCTACTCTTTCTTTCTAATTCTATTTTTTCTGTGCATCATGTCCTTTTTCTTCCCTTTCTTTATAATAAAAACGGAATGGTCCTTTATTTAGCAGAGGTGACAAGATCCATGAAAAATAAGAAATTGGCAGATAAGTAACATCAGATAATAAGGATTTACATTTTTGCATTTCATCTTGGATGATTTGGATGATCCTTAATTAATTTTTAACCAAAGGGTGTTGCAAGAAGATAATGATCATACAAATAAGGAACACGACTATCAATATATAGACTTTCACTGTGGGATCTTAACAGGTACTACCACTCTAGTGGACTACAGAGGAAGGGCAATTAATATGTTTTTCATTCTCTTCATAGCTCCAGAACTGTAGTCTCACCCTTTGATAAATTCATTTTTGCTGCAAGCTCACCACAAATGGTCTTCGAAATTAGCCGGCATCATAAGTCTGTATCAGCCGAACAGTGAGGGAATTGATCTCTTTTTCATAAGCACTAGACCAAGGAGATTGTTTTTTAACGTCTGAGGTGGAGCACCACACCTAACATCACATCCTCACTTGGGAAAAAGGACAATGAAGATGTTTTCCACTTTCCTCATAACTCCAGAACTGTAGCCTCACCCTCTGATAAGTTAATTTTTGCTGCAAGCTCACCACAATTAGTCTGTGAGATTAGCTTGTTAACCCCTGCTCCATGGTGAGGTTAAACCAAAGATGGATGATAATCCATGACCTCAACTTGTATTGGAAAGCTTTGATTTGTGTGTGTTATTTACTTAATATTGTCTTATCCACTTTAATCCTGTTTTTAATAACTGACCATTTCTGCTCGCACAAGTGGGACCAAAGACAATGAATAAAGTTTGTGGTAAATGAAATGTGATAGCTGTAAACATTGACTTGACCATTGGTCAAGCCAACAAAGAAGTGATGCCACGGGGAAAACGAGCAAGTGATATAGTTAAGCTAGTTTATCAGATGATATCAGCTTGTTTGAAAGTTTAGATTTAATTATCTCTCTCTCTCTCTCTCTGGACAAGTTCAATTTTGAAGGCATTTTATCAAGCTCTTTGACATTTGTGATAGACTTATATAAAGAACTGTGAATTGAAATATCATTTGTATTTATTTCATCTATTCATCAAAGATTTGCTTATCTCATTCATCTTGACACCATCTTAATCCACTAATTTTCAATAACACAGTCTGTTTCAAAGAATCAGCTCATATGTTAGGCTATAGTAACCTCGTAAAGTTGAGAGATGAATACAATATGGGAACCAGTAATTAAAGAGGCTAGATTTAAAAAAAGAAATACGAGTCAAGGTAAAAAAAAAAAAACATATATATTTACCAACCCCTCCGTACGAGCAGGATGTGACACAAGGTCAATTTCTTAAGCGGAGTTCAACAGGTTTGAATTCAGAGTTTTCCTTCTCCTAGACCGGTTGCCTAACCAAGGTTAAAGAGTCCAGTCTGCCCTACTATTTATCCATAGCTGGAGGGAGAGTAGGATTCATACCTTTCACAAGAGTATTAGCGCAAAGTTAAATGCAATTATCACATCTAGGATTTGAACTCGGGGCAGCGAGTCCATTTCCCATGACTTTAACCATTACACCACATGCTTCCATAAATCATAAAAAAAATCATATATAAGTATAAAGATAAATATTCTATAGTAACCTCTTAAGTTAACCAAGTAGATATTTACCTCACATCGCACATATGTGGGTGTGACACAAGGTCTTTTTAATGTGGGATCAACCAGGAACTGAAGATCATGGAGTGGTAGGTGCATAAAATGCATAGATCCCATTGGCATTCCCCCTCAAGGGGGGCACCTCAGGCACTGGGCAATAAACCCAGCCCTGCCTTTAAATCAAGGGAGCAGGTGTTGCCTGGGGGCATAGACCTCTGGGATCTACGCCATTAACATTATTTAACCAGTCCAGGGCCGAAGGTACTGTACCCCCAGTCTGTGCTAGGTAGGCATATCCAAGTATAGAGACGAATACAATATGGGAACCAATAATTAAAGAGGCTAGATTTTAAAAATTAAAAAATACGAGTCAAGGTAAAAAAAAAAATCATAAGTATAAAGATAAATATTCTTGGTTAAAAAAAATATAAGTTCCAAAAATTATCTCTGAATTGTCCAGTTGAGCACATG
>CM042139.1:13096768-13109268 GCA_023376005.1 Doryteuthis pealeii
AAGGTCTTAGTGTCCTGGAAATGACATTAAATTGCATCTAGTGTAAAGGTTTCAATTCTAGACTACCTGAACAGAAAAAAAAAAAAAATTAAACATAGAATTTTGTGTTGTTTCTACACATACTGTTAGAATTTGAGATCATTTGAACAAGAATTGGTCAAGTTATTAGATTAAGAAATTTTAAAATTTTTCTATATGGATGTTAAAGCGAGACGTGGCTGTCTATATGAAATTGGTGTGTGTGTGAAAGCAATACATGGCTATATATATATATATATATATATAAAGGAAATAGTTGTGCATGTGTGAATGTAATATCTGTATATAAATAAGTATCGGTAATACATGTGCATGTAAGAAAACTATACCTGGTTTTATATATATATATATATATAACAGAGCAAATTTAAGCTCCCTGAAATAGTCTATAATGGTAAATCTCTAAGTCTTTTGTTATTTCTTTACTTATATATTTGCTCTGTGACTCTAACATTAAGAGCACACATTGACCTTTCAAACTGCGATAGTTTTTTTTTAAATAAAACTCTTGTGTCATAAGGAAGATTTCATCTCTGGACTTTTGGATTATATATATATATATATATATATATATATAAGGGAATCACTATATGGACACGCACACACACTATATATATATATATAAAGGGAATAGAAGGAACAAGTTTGAAATGACCCACAGTTTCTTTCCAAAGTTGGAACCAAGGATCCATAAATAATTGTTACTTCTACAATATTCAAGATGCTTGTAAGAATTGTTGCTTTAACTTATCAGCAAGATTGGATTTTCATATGATTGATGCAACACTCCACTTACTTAGGCTAGACAGGCGGTCAGAGAGACCCCCTCTGATCAATTAGCTGGCCATGTCAAACCCTAGCACCTATATAATTGTCCCAATCCTATTGCCCTTATGGTAACCCCAAGCCTTTTTATCATATGGGTGCTAGAAGGCAACGGCTGAGGGTCTTCATGTCCTGGGTATGACATTAAACTCTATTTGATTGTGAGGTTCAAGTTCTGGAGATCTGGAGCACCCCTTCATCACCATTGCTCCCTGGTCCACTCTGACCCGGAGTGGTAGTACCTGTTAAGTTCCCATCCATGGGTTAAATAGAAAACCATGAGTTTATTAAAAAAATTGAGTATCCATTAAGAATGGAATTTATTTCAAAATTTTGTCGGCATTAAATAACCCAATGATGTTGATATGCCGTAAAACAAACCAAACCAGAAAGAAGTATATTAGCAAACAAACCTTCAGAAAAAAAAAAAAAAAAAATTTGTCATCTTAACTTTTCAAGTCTTTTAAATTGACTTTTATACGAAGCCATTTCTTTAGTTGTTTTTTTCCAAACTGAAGACAAAACAAATTGATAAATTTCTGTTGCTATTCCCAAGATAAAGAAGTCGTGTTTTTCTTAGTATATTGCTCTGTTAACACCGTTTTTTTTTTTTTAATACTAGTTTCAGTTGAGTATCAAAGGTTTTAACCAATTCCCAAGACATTATCTATCATAGAACCAAGTAACAACTAAACTATAAAAATCATATTTCTTTTTAGTTAACTTATTGAGAATACCAGATAAACCGAACTTAATGGACCTAAATTCAACCATTGTATGTTACCCCGCCAAAAAAAAAAAAAAAATACCAAAAATCATGGAATTAACTGATCTTAATGAAATTTTCAGTCTTGATATATTAATGATTAAAAGATATAAAGTAAAGTAAAGTCATCGGGGCGGCCTAAAGTCGGTATCAGCCAGTCAGCGAGGGAGTCTATCCTCTTTTCAATAGTGCTAGACCAAGGAGATTGTTTTAGCATCTGAGGTGGAGCGCCACACCTAAAATCAGCTCCTTACTTTACCGCACAGATCCCTGTGCTACTCATATGCTGAGTTGGCGGGGACCGGTATCGAACCAGGAACCTTGTGGTTTCTAGCCGAACGCTCTACCGACTGAGCTAACCTGGTTAGAAACCACAAGGTTCCTAGTTCAATACCAGTCCCTGCCAACTCAGCGTATGAGTAGCACAGGGATCTATGTGGTAAAGTAAGGAGTTGATGGTAGGTGTGGCGCTCCACCTCAGATGCTAAAACAATCTCCTTGGTCTAGCATTATTGAAAAGGGGATATACTTTGTGGGTGTTAAATGACCCACTGAGGTTGATATGCCGTAAAACAAACCAAACCAATGAACCTATTGATTTTGGAGTACAAAAGATTTCCTTCTCCTAGACTGGTTACCTTACCAAGACTAAACAACCCAATCTCTTCTACTATTTACCCATAGCTGACAGGAGAACAAATGCATGTCTTTCCTAAGGGTATTAGCATGAAGTGAAACACAAATGGCCTCATCCAGTATTTGAACTCCTGTCCCAATTCCATTTCTCATGACAATAACCATTATAGTAAGTACACCACCATCAATCAGTCTCTTTGTAGCTTGTCTAGTGGTTTGGAAAATTGAATATTTCTCACTGGATGTTTGTTTTAGAGAAATTGTACACCCATCTCCTCCACGAAATCTACATATCCATTCTCTTGGAACATTCATTTCACCACAAACAACGTGAAATGCAATATGAAGCCGCAATTGAGAAAGAAGTATCTTTTTCCTTGCAAATATGATATGTTACTTTTTCTCCATCATCAAGTCTGATCTTCATAAGTTAAAAAAAAATACACAATATCAAATACCAACTCCTTACTAAAGAAATACCAAGACATGTTTTCTAATGGAGAGGTACATAGATATTTGGGGTTCTATAGTAAGGCTATTTCTCTGGGTTTTTTTCTCTTTGATGCCTACTATTTTAACAGAAGATCCAACAAAGGTTCTCTCCCAAAATAAAGAGTCATCAAATTCTTTAACTTGAAGAATTTGAAGTTGAGATATATATATATATATATTATATATATATGGTTTCTGTAAGTGTTCCTGTAGTAGAAAATTTGGCTTTATTTTCACTGCTAGAAATTCTATAAATGTATCCCACTCTGGTTGCATCATTGGAATTATACTTATTTGATCACCACTATGGAATGAACATCATACTCACCTTCACAGGATGGCTGTGACTAGCATCCAGTCACCAGACAAAAAAAGAAGTGTAACCGAATACATTCTGTACAAACTGTCAGAACACAGTCAAGTTTTGAGTATGTAGGAATAAAAGTATCCACACTAAAACCAGCAGCCAATGAGAATCTTGGGAATAGACTTACTCTAGATACACAAGTGGAATAGCCCAACCTGCTATTTAAGCCACCTACCAAGTCTGGATTCACAGAACTGACTCATCTTGCAACACAGATGAATACTGGTCACTCAATACAAGGTGTGTCATAAAAGTATCGATATTGATACTGTATTTACCAAGATAGAAATGAACAAGGAATGGAACGTTAATTTTTTTCAGATTACAAGGTGTGTCATAAAAGTGCCGAGTTTGAAGCTGTATTTACCAAGATAGAAATGAACAATGAATGGAACATTAACTCTAAAACCAGCAGATACAATATTGTCTAAATCCACATAATTATCTTCTTCAATGCAGCCATTTACGTTAATATTCTTGTAATATTAACTTGAATTATTATTATTGACCAATATCAATATTAGCATTCATAAAGGCAAACAATATCAGTTATATATTTCTTTAGTCTTCCCTCTTCAACCACTGAGAGGATGTTGAATTATGGCCAATTTCTCATTTTGAGACAATAAAAAAACAATGAAGGGTTAAAAAAAAATGAGATAACTAAGACGAAAAAAAAACGAATGAAATGACTGAAATTTGAATTAATCTAGGCCGGGTTTAGCTCTGTTGGTAGAGTGTTCGGCTCGGAACCACAAGTTTCCTGGTTCAATACTGGTCCTCGCCAACTCAGTGTATGAGTAGCATAGGGATCTGTGTGGGAAAGTGAGGAGCTGATGGTAGGTGTGGCGCTCCACCTCAGATGCAAAAACAATCTCCTTGGTCTAGCACTAGTGAAAGGGGGATATACTCCCTCATTGATTGGCTGATACCAACTTTAGGCCACCCCAACGACTTGACTTTACTTTAAACTAATCTAGATGGTGAATATAAGTATTACATTTCTGCATTAGCGAAACAAAGGGGGGGGGTCTGCGAAGGGCAACTGTCCCAATCGCCCTTACCCAAAAGCCTTTGTGTTGCTATAACAGTGAAATATATTACCCAACTTTTGCCACTATACTCCTGAACTATGATTGAATAGAATTTGAAAGAGGGTGGGTAGGTGAATAATTTGAAAGCTGATGTTCGAGTTAAGTCATGGTTCATTGAACACAAAACATCTACTCCAACTTTGAGCTTCTTTTGTTGAAAATATCACAAAATCAGTCACCTTGAAAGTTTTTTTTATTCTTTTGACCCTCAGTAAAGACTTAAATAAATTTAGGAAGATAGACTTTTGAAATAAGTTAAATCATCTTTCGTCTACCACCAAAGATTTGATATTTTACTTAATCATATTCATATGCAAATATACAGCGCTTTACTACAGGAAATCAAGTTTAACATTCCAAATTAACATAAAACAGTTGCCATGTGCTCTCTCTCTTTCTCTCTCTCTCTATCTCTATATCTCTTTCTATCTCGATTTCTCTCTCTCTGTCTCTTTATATATATATATATTTATATATATATATATTGTTCTCTCTCTCTCTCTCAGATCTTACATATACTCAGCATAGAAATTTATTCATGTTGAAGAGAGACTTCATTTCAACATCAAAGAAATTACCATTTATACATCAGTTTAGAATTTGTTGATATTCATAAACATATTAAATTAAGTCTAATATCTGTTAATAAAATTTGTTCATAAAAGAGAGAATTTTACTTTTAATATTTTAGACCCCTATACACACAATTATATATACAGTGTGTCTATAAACAGATTTAAAATGTAACAACAAAGATGGCGGTCTTCTTCTGATGCAATAATGAAAAATGAAACTGCAAGAGTTGAATTTTCATCTGTTTTTTACTAAATGTTTCTATCATTTGTTCAAGGCAAATTATTAAGTTTTTAATTTTAGGATTGCTGCAAGACTTTATGAACACTCTGGGTATATATATATATATATATATATATATATATATATATATATATAAAGTAATTGGTAATTTGCTTGAAGCATTGTTAAGTATGTTATAATATATTAATGATTTGAAGGCAATTACAATGCGTATAAAAAAGAATAAAAACAAAAAGATGTTATTTTTGTCTTATCGATTTCAAAGTATAAAACTTTATCTTCAGAGATGAATATCAGAAATGTACGTGCTTAAGTGTTTTTTGTGTGGTTATATTTTTTTTCTTCTTTTATATATGGTCTGGAATAATTTTTTATTTAACAATATACTCAAGGGTGCACTAATTTATTAGTAATACTTTGTGTTGTACACTCCTTCATTGTCATTACTCTCAGGTCCACTCTGACCGAGAGTGGTAGTAAATGTGATGGTCTCAATTATGGGTTAACTAGATTCATTTAAAAAGATAATTCTCATTAGATCAGAATCATCATCATGTCTTGGCTTTGTGAACGAAGATTAAGGCACTGTTGATCACGGTACAGTATAAGTTTCTGTTGGGTCGCAAGAAGCTCTGTTACATACCCACATGAAACATTGGGTATATAATTGAGAGAGTGAGTTCTCGGATAATAGAGAGAGACACAGACAGACAGATTAGAGACTTACTTTAGAAAGAAGATGGTCTTTTTTATACCTTGCTAACTTCTTTGGCCGACATGTTCCTGTCTAGTTGACTCGACTTCTCTGTTCTTCTTAATTCTTCTACTAAGGGCTGGTTTCTTCTTCTTCTGCCTTTTGTTATTGTAATTAAAACAAGACATTTTTTTTCTTGATCAAGTTTAGTATGTAGCCCATTTTCTGCGAGGACAAGATCCCCTGAGAGAGATGACAATCACGTCTAAACTGTCTGACGACCAGGTTGAATCTGGATTCTAAACTAAAACCATATCACGTGTTCCTCATGGCATGTGAGATTTGCGCCTCTTTGGTGTCAAGGGTTATTAACAGTCAGCATATTTTTCCCCTGGCTTCCTTGATTCTAAATATGAGAGACCTGAATTTAATTCCTAGCGGCAGACACGTTTGTGGCTGATAAGACCAATAGAGGACAGGCAGGCATGGTAACAGTGGCTGCAATTGAAGGTCTTGTTAGGGTTTAATGGAATTCAGTTGTAGTTCTTCCTTCTTTGCCTTTTGTCCTTGAGGATGGCCCTGTGGGTGTTTTCAATGGAGGAGACAACATGGTTAGTGATGAGATGCCATGAATCATGGTTCCCAGCAAGGGTGGATCATTGGCGACTGTTCATGTTCATGTGACAGGCACCAAAGGATTTCTTCAAAAAGTCCTTGTATTGCTTCTTTGATTTGCTGTCAAAGAGGTTGTTGTGTCATGTGATCTTGATCAAACTATGATTTCACATCCTGGAGATGTGTCCTTTCGAGAATAGTTGGGTCTTTAGTAGTATGGCCCTAATTCTGGCGATCTTCTCTTGGTAATATTGGTGATGAATAATACTTTGAATTATCCTAGATATAAAAACAACTCTCTCTCTCTCTCCCTCTCTCTCTCCCTCTCTCTCTCTCTCTCTCTCTCTCTCTCTCCTCCATGAAGATGAGGACAATAGTCTGAATACCGCTGATAATACTAAACCTTATTTAGTTAAGATATTACAACATCACTAATTAGTTCTCCTTAGCAAATAATTTTCTAAATCAATTTCTCATCAAAATCCAATTACTTAAAATTTTTTTCCATCAAGTCAAAATTAGCTACCATACTTTCTGAACCAAAAGCCAATGACTAATAGTCACTAAATAAATCTCCTTAGACTAGTATCATTTACACAAATGGGTAAGTCAGATGCATTTCTTGAATATTATCTCATTTGAATTCTTAATTTCACTATTCTTTCATGCTTCAAAAAACCAGACTAAGTTGTGTTACTGTCCATTTGGACTTGGGGAGCTTTGCCCCCCAGCTATGAACAGTGACAATATTTTCATCATATACCTGAACTATATTCAATGACTGTTATTCAGACATTTCTACATGTTCCTAGAACAAGCATATAAAAGAGTCACATTGTTGAATTAAATATTGTATAGTATTAATTGACTTGTCTTTATTTTCCTACCAAATATTCTGTGTTAGATTACTCTTTTAGATAATTTAATGCATTATGAGAACGGGAGTTAGTATCTCCTTAATTCATATAATATAATCTATTTTTATTTAAATAAAACCTGACAACTGATTATTTTCTAAGTTTTTATTTTTATTTTCTTCAATTAAAGATATTCATTAAAGAATGATTTTAAATCATTGAAAAGTTTCCTGTTGATGGAAGTCTTCATTTGGACAGCTGCAAAACAAAAATTGAAAATAACTTTAATAAAATGTCAAGAATGGTTGACATTAGAATAAGAATGATGCTTCTCCTCAAAGAATCAGCAGGAGACATCTTTTTTTTTTCTCTACTTATCTCAGATATTGTGTCAGACAAACGCAAGTCAATATTTCAGCCTGGTTGCATATACATATAAATGGATTAGTATTGACTAGACCAGAGAAAATACCACCCATCATTTTGTATTAGTCAACACTAGTAAAAGTTTGGCGTAAAGTCAACTGTTCCATTCACATAGAGACTGACTTTTGTCAAGTGAGGTTCAATGAGGTCGTTAGAAAAGATTTTTTTAAATAAAAAAAATTAAAAAAATAAAACATCTTATCATAATGTAGATAGTGTGTTTGCCTGCCTGTATCTGAAACTATATCACTACTCAAGTCACAATTCCCTTAGTTATTTACATCACATTCTCTACGATTTTATTTAAATCTCAATTATTAATAATAATAATAAAAATTGTTTTAAATTATTAATACTATTGACCATATCTACATACTAATAACATGCAATTGTATTTATATATGCAAAAAATAGTGGTTTACAGTGTGAATGGGAAGGTTAATCTGCATGTTGATATCAAAAATTTTATTTTAATCAATATATGATTAGTATTATTACTTTCTAATTTTTGGTTTTATCTTAATGGATATGAGCAAAAATCTTGGGGATAAATTTTAAAAGAAATTGATTAACAAGAAGAAATAACAGTATTTTTTTACTTATTTTAACTAAATAGTTAAATTAAGAAAATTTAGCAATGAAAGATGGGAGTGAAGGAAGAGTAAGTTTCAGTTGTTCTATTTTTCGAATTTACCCTCCTCTGTTTCAAATCTTTTTATTTGCATTCTTATTTAGTTTCATTAGCCTTTCTAATTTAATATGATATTTTATTACATTAAAACATAAATACTTGCATTCGGAGGGTGCATATATTTACTAGTTCACATAAGATACTAACTTTAGTAACTCTTCTGAGGTTAGAAAATAAGTTCATATTTCACAACTTTTTCGGCATTAAATAACCCACCAAGGATGATATGCCGTAAAACAAAAACAAACAAACAGGTGATCCAACTGTATCTGCGATATTGCAACAATTTAATGACTCTTTATGTCTTTATATTTTTTTTCTGTGAAGACAAACTGAATGCCTAATTGGGATTGCTCCATATAAATTATAGATAAATGGAAGAGGCACACACTAACCTAACCATGAAGCTGACACTAAAACTGTTTACTGCAGAGGTGCAGTCGGTGTATTCTAAAGCCCTAGCCAACAGTGATGTATATGATGAAATGAGAAAATGAACCGACTATGAGTACATTATATCATTACAATCTGTTTACTGAATTGTGCGGCTTTGATGTTTCTTCTCCAGTGAAGCCAAAAAGATTTTTTTTATTGTTTTGTGTTATCTGGGGTCAGTGAAGAAGACAGAAAAAAATAATAATAAAATCTCCACAATCAGACAGTAAAATCCCCAAGAAAGCAGATATTTCTCTCTTGCCAAAAATTTGTGTCAATAAAGTTTTCCCCTGCCAACATTTAAATAGTATATGACAAGGACAGTAGAAATAGCCTCTCATTTTGAATCTTTAAATGTGCTAAATACGCATCAGAAAGACGTAGTCTAATAAAATTGTTGTAAAGTTTGTAGACTTCAAAAATAACTGATTCGGTTCAAAGCATAACTTACTGGTGATTGTGTTTTGGGGAATAAAACATTTTCTTAATCATTTTCAAACGGTTTTAAAGTGTTAAAACAATCATAGCATTGTAAATTTGTATTATTTGGACTCTTGTCCTCATCTTTGTAATAGAATTGTTAATTTGTATTATTTAAACTATTGTCCTCATCTTTATCATAGAATTGTAAATTTGTATGATTTGGATTATTAGGACTCTTGTCCTCATCTTTGTAATAGAATTGTTAATTTGTATGATTTGGATTATTTGGACACTTGTCCTCATCTTTATCATAGAATTGTTAATTTGTATGATTTGGATTATTTGGACTCTTGTCCTCATCTTTGTAATAGAATTGTTAATTTGGATTATTTGGACTCTTGTCCTCATCTTTATCATAGAATTGTAAATTTGTATGATTTGGATTATTAGGACTATTGTCCTCATCTTTGTAATAGAATTGTCAGTTTGTATTATTTAAACTACTGTCCTCATCTTTATCATAGAATTTTTAATTTGGATTATTTGGAGTCTTGTTTTAATCTTTATCATAGAATTCTTATTTCTTATGAGTGTCATTGCCTCAGCTAAATAATGGACCATTAAAGAAAGAAAGAGAAGAAATAGGACATGCTACACAGAAAAAATATAAGAAAGAAAGAGAGAAAGGGTAAGCACATGGAAGTGATAACACTTATCTGTTTCAGTTAAATTTAATGAAAAGATGAAGAGAAGGAAAAAAAGAAAAAAAAAGAGTAAGAGAGAGTTAAAGATTATCATACTTTTTACATATTGAACTATTTGCAATAGCTCTTAAGTAAACATATTAAATGTTGTGATAATTAAATAATCATACTGTGGTATATCCACAGGTCCTACTAGTGATTTATTAAATGATTAAGGTAGGTGTTTATTTCTTGTGATTCTATTTATCTAATATATTTTTTCTCTTATTTTTCAGGTAAGTTCTGCTTTCTTCAGTTTTTTTTTTTTTTCATCAAATAGAAGAAAAGACAAAGCTTGATGATTATGGTGTCGGCCATGAAACGGAAGTTCTGGAATGAAGCAAGTTTTTAATTATTTTTTTCCCTTATCTTTTTAAATTAATTCAAAGAGAAGGTTTATTTGTTATTATTTATTACCAAATTTTATGCAGAGTCATAGTAATTTTTCGAATCTTATTTATGGGTTAAATAGATAAAAATTGAGTTTTAAAAGATTTGTTTAAAAAAACGAGTTTAAAAAAAAAAAGAATATTCAATACCAATCAGGAATAAATAAAAGAAAATGTCTTTGGCATAAAATAACTCTACAAGGGTTGACATGCCTTAAAATTCAACCAACCAACAAACCAAATTTTATGGCAATGGAAATCTGTAAAAAACAAAAAACAAAACAAATTTTGATGAAAATGTATCAGTCCAAAAATAGATACATCTCTTTTATATATTCATGCTATATTATTTTCAGTTTCAGTGCTAAATAATACATAATAATATGTTTCTTTTTAATGTATATTTTTGCATTCATGATAAAAACTTGTATCATGTTTAGAAAATTTACTGTTCATAAAAAATATTTGGAATATATATATATGTATATACTATATATATATATATAATATAATGGAGAATGAATGTGAAAAGTATTAACATATGAAGGTGCTCAATGCTAAAATAGCAGAGCAGTTTTAAAATCAGAGATGAAATATTATTCCGTAACTGCAGTTTCATGCATATCATGCAATCTTCAGACAGTCAGAAAGTTGTTTTTGGACTATCTGAAGATTGCATGAAACTGCAGTTATAGAATATTAATTCCATAATATTTTATCTCTGATTTTAAACCTGCTCTACTATTTTAGTATTGAGCACCTTCATATGCTAATATTTTTCACATTCATTCTCCATTATATTATATTATATATACATACATACATATATATATATGTATTATATTATATATACATACATACATATATTATATATACATACATATATATATATATAGGGTCATCCATAGACACGTGTTTCGACTTATCAAGTCTCTTCAGTGTGGCTAGACATTTTGTAATGTAAGCTACCTACAGCTGGAATTGAACTCCGATCGGTTGGGTGTCAGTCCGGCACCTTAACCATTAGGCTGTCTTCACTTACAGAATGGGAAGGGGATTTTAACAGTTTTAATACACACATCGCTTTGTGTGTAAAGGCCATCACAGAGTGCTCCATTCCTTATAGAGAAGAGCGTTGCGTTTACGCTTGAGTTGGCGGCCGTTACTGTGGTATATCCACAAGTCCTTCTAGAAAGCACTAACATCTATGTATATGCATGCTGTACACATATACATGTTTTTAAGTATATGCATTCTATTACTATATACACCAATAGGCACATTCTCATACATATGTGTGTAATATTTATACATACATCAATCTATGTTTATATATATGAAAATTATTTCAATTGTTTGGATTGTATTTGTTGGTTGCACATAACTTTTTTTTTCCTTTTGCTTTTTTTTTTTTAAACATTGATAAATAAAATCCGTTTTCATCAAAGGTATCTGCATAAAACAATTTTGTGCCGAAAACTTAATACCTCAAAATTAAACAAAATGTCAAAATTACCTACATACTTATCTTGAGAAATAATTTTACTTATATTAAAATTTTCTTTCTTTCTTTCTGTTGGAATTTGGATGCACACAGGATAATTGCAAACAGAAAGAAAACTCTAAAGTTAATAGCAAAAAAAAAAACAAAAACAAAATAAAACAAAAATGCATTTGATAGAGTTCTCTGTAAGTATGCAAATTTTCAGTGATGAGGGAAAAGAAATAAAAAGCGCTTGTTGATTTCTTCAAGTAATCTTGACATCCCTCTCAATGAAAAATAATTATAAGTTTTTCTTTTCTCATTTTATTTAATTTTTCTGAATCACCTCCTATCAAAGTAAATATTTCTTTTCCATTGGAAAATAGTTAACTTAGGAAATGAACACAAGATATATACTGATCTTTATTTATATATATATATATATATATATATATATATATATATATATATATATATGGATTTTCATTACTGCATTTTTTTTTCTTTATTTGTCTTTAATCATTTGTATACACAGTTATATTATATCAAGCATTCTTAATTTGTATGGTTTCAAGTAGTTCTCTGTGATTATATTCCTTTTCGATTGAAAAATAGCAACCATATTTGACAGCATATAAGACGCACCCCCATTTCTGCAGGTCAGATTCAGGAAAAAAAAGGTTTTTAGTGTATTATGCATATATTGTTT
>CM042139.1:13114268-13121768 GCA_023376005.1 Doryteuthis pealeii
CTGAAGATGTTTTATTTTATTCATTCTTCATGGATACTCAATTTTTAAAAAAATAAATTTTTAAACACATTTTTAAACTCAGTTTTTCTATTTAACACATATATGGGACCCTAACAGGCACTATCATCCCGGATCAGTGGACCTGGGAGTAATAGTAATAAAGGGATACTGAACATTCCCCAGAGTTACAGAACTTGAACATCAGATAGTTTAATGTCATACCCAGGACAATAGGACCCTGAGACCCTGCCTTCTACCAAATATATGATAGAATAGGCAATGGGACAAGCATATAGGTGCTAGGACTTGATGTGACCAGCTGATAGATCATAGGTGGCCTCTCCAAACGTCCATCTCACCCCAGTAAGGGCCAAAGTGGAGTGTTGCATGTCGTGGATTGCTCATCCACCAGGATTCCAAGGTGGCCCAATGGGGGTGGGTAGGTTTTATCCCTCTCAATTTATGAACAAAATGGTTATCATACAGACCACATTGTTTCTTATGAAGAAAAGAATAAATTTTGTTTTTAAGATTTTCTGAAGTTTTTCTTGTCTTCTCTGGTTATATGTGAAGAATAATTAAAATTCCAATTACTGTCAAACTGGGAAGACAAGGCAACAAACGGTTGTAACTTAAATACAAACCCGAATAGTCACAAAGTCTACTGCAGAATGACAGGATATATATAAGACTCCACAATGTCATTCAAATCAAGTAGTCAAGCAGAACTCAAGGAATGGAATGACCCAAATCACCCAAAATTCATGAATGGGTCATTCTTGATTTCTATATATACCAACTGTCTTAGACACTGCTTAAGTTGTACTTAGTTAGCTGCTGTTATTCAAACCAACAGTAGATTTACTGACTTCAATAGATATATATCAGGTTAGAGGTATTTTCAATCATTTTACATCAGTTTTTCAGCATATTTATAATACACTGACTGAAATATATATGAAAAATAATTAAAAGATTTTATACATGAATTATACAAGATACTTTTAAAATGTTATACATGGTTTATATATGTAAAATCTTTCAAAAAATGTTATACAGATGTTAAATTTTTTTTTTTTTTTTAAATCTACATGCATGTAAAGTCGTAAAATAAATCATGAATAAAATTTTCGATTAAAAATTCTGGATAAATGGTAACTTTTTTTCTTTCCTTTTTCAGTTTCAATCACTTTTTTTTATAACTTTCTAAGTTAAAGATTTATTGATGTTTTTTTGTTGTGTAAAAATCTTTCTAGCAGCTGTTGGTAGTTTAATGTAAAAGGGATAAAAGATTTCAATAGAATATAATCAATATTTGATAAATGAAAAGAATTATTTATATTTTGTTAATATTTCATTGATCTTAAATGTTTTCCTTCAAATTCCAAATAAGTTCTGAAAATTTGAAAGTTTTTTTTTTCTTAATCCAATGAAGCTTCTTGACCCAAGTGTGTGGGGATTCGATTTTTTTTTTTTGTTGATTTTTTTTTTCTTCTTTTTTTTTCCACTTCTTTATTTTCTCTTTCTTTTTTTCTTTTTTTTTTTTTTTTCTTTTTCTTTTATTTCTTTCTGTTTTTTCTGTTTTTTCTTTTTCTTATTCCTTTATTTTCTTTTTCTTTTTTTCTTTTTTTTTTTTTTTCATTTCTTCCTTTTTCTTTTTTCTTTTCTTCATTTCTTTTCTTTTTTTCTTTCATTTCTTTCTTTTCTTTTTCTTCTTCCTTTATTTAGTTTTTTATTTCATCTTTCCTCTACCTTTATTTTCATTCTTTTTCTTTTCGTTTTCTTCCATTTTTTCTTTTCTTCTTTTTCTTCCTTTTAGTTCTTTTTTCTTTTTCCTCTTTTCTTTTCTTTTTTCTTTTCTTTTCATTTTTCTTGACTTTGGTTTTTCTTTTGTATCTTTTTTTCTTTTTTTATCTTTTTTCTTTTTTTTTCTTTTCCTTTATTTCCTTTATTTCCCTTTTCTTTTTTCTTATCTAATCTTTTTTTTTTCTTTTTTTCTTTTTCTTCATTTTTCTTCTAGTTTCTTTTCCTTTATTTTATTTATTTTCTTTTTCTTTCATTATTCTTTTTGTTCTTTTTTCTTTCTAGATTTCATTTTTTACAATTTCTTATTCATTTCATTCCTATTTTTGTTATCTTTTTGTTACTACTTAACTTTTACTTTTACAATAATTTTTTTCTCTTCAGAATTGCATTTGTAAAGAAGCAAATCAAATTTATAAAATAAGGGGTAAAAGTAGCATTGAATAGTATGACATAAGGCAGCAAGTATTGAGCATCCAGTATGTATCAAAATCATTACAGTATTTGCAATCAGTAGGAATAGTAGGTTGTTAATATTTCACCCATTTGAAAATAATATATTTGGCATCTATAACATACAAATAAAGTGGGAAGTTTAATCTCCTTCTCACACTCTCCAATCTCTCTCTTTAGACTCATATAGAAACTAACATATTTAAGGAGTAAGTAAATATAGAGAGGGTGTAAGTGACAGACAAAACATGTCATGCCCAATCAGGAAAATTGCTTGAACCTCCATTGGCAGCCTTGTCACCAATTTACATCAAATGTAGATTAAGTTTAAAATCTTAACAAAATCAAACATCTTTGCTTGATCATTAAATTTTGATAGAGACATTGAAATATTTAATCTTGTTTAATATTTATCTGTTGAGTGTCTATAAATATATATTTGGAATTATCTTCATTGAATTTATCAGGAATTCTTAATACATACATACATACATACATATGTGTGTGTGTTTTGCTGTATTTTGTCCTAATATATATATATATATATGTGTGTGTGTGTGTGTATGCATCTGTATCCATACTAAGGTATATATGTGTATGCATCTGTATCCATACTAAGGTGTATATGTATGTATGTTTCTGTATCCATACTAAGGTGTATATATGTTTCTGTATCCATACTAAGGTGTATATGTATGTTTCAGTATCCATACTAAGGTGTATATGTATGTTTCAGTATCCATACTAAGGTGTATATGTATCTGTATCCATACTAAGGTGTGTATGTATGTATATATGTATCTGTATCCATACTAAGGTGTGTATGTATGTATATATGTATCTGTATCCATACTAAGGTGTATATGTCTGTATGTTCTGTATCCATACTAAGGTATGTATGAATCTGTATCCATACTTAGGTGTATATGTATGTATGTATAAATATATGTATCCATACTTAGGTATACATGTATGTATATATATATATATATACACACACTTAGGTATGTCTGTATACATATATGTATGTATATATTTATTCATACATATATACTTATATATATATGTGTGTGTTGTGTGTGTATGTGTATGTGTATGTGTATGTTTTTGTATGTGTTCTGTTGTGTATTGTCTTGAAGTATACTATTCTGGAGAATTTCCATTTCGTTTTTTGTTCTTTTTTTTTCTTTTTTCTTCTTCTTACTTGCATGCAAATCAAAGTTTTCTTCTTCCTCATTTTATGGTCAACAGGAAAGAAAAGAAGAAAAAAAAAACCAAACCTATTTGTTTATTGCGTGCAAGTTTTATTCAAAGGGTAATTATTAGGAAGGATTTACATAAACATGAGGAGGGGGGGTAGAAAAAAATTATTTGGATTTTCATGATAAAAGATTGTTGTTGTTTTAAGCTGAGAAAATTCTTGTCTGGTGACAAGGAAGATTTTTTGTTTTGTTTTATTTTGTTGGGGGGAGGGGTACCCTTTCTTTTTTTTTATATTTTTATTTTTCCTTTTTTTTTTTTTTTAGAGTACTTTTAAACAAAGAAAATTAATGAATTATTAGCACATGCACAAACCTATGATTCTGCATCTCTCTTTACAAAAATACATATAATTCCGTTGAGCGTCTTTGTTATTTTTCTTGGCAATCTTGTTTTAATGTAACCGTTTCCAATACAAAAATAAAAAAGAAATTAGTATAACCACAAGAGAATATCGAAGGATTAAGTTTTTGTTGATGGATGATGACATGATGCAGAATATACAAATTTGCGATTCAAATTCTTTTCTGTGTTTTGTTTTGTTTTAGTTTGCTTTAAACAGACTCGATCATTGCTTTATTATGAAAAAAATATCCAGCTAATATCTATGTATATCGAAGGTTGATATTATGTATTTGAAAAACCCTAAGATTAAATATGGGGAAAATAAATTTTCAAGGATCTTTAATATATAATTGTTCTTAAATATTTTTTTTTTCATATGCACTGATAGATCTGAAATAAGTCCAAAAATTTCTAATCTCTTCACTTGTAACTTGATCATTACTGAAGAATAATTAAAGTTCCAATTACTGTCGAACTGGGAAGACAAGGCAACAAACGGTTGTAACTTAAATATAAACCCGAATAGTTACAAAGTCTACTGAAGAATGACAAGGTATTTATAAGACTCCACAATGTCATTCAAATCAAGCAGTCAAGCAGCCAGTCAGAACTCAAGGAATGGAATCACCCAAATTCATGAATGGATCATTCTTGATTTCTATATATACCAACTGTCTTGGACACTGCTTAAGTTGTACTTAGTTAGCTGCTGTCATTCAAACCAACAGTAGACTTACTGACTAATTAAGGGGTCTTGGATAATTAAGGTTAAAAAAAAAGGATCAATTTTAGTAAAAATAAGTTGTAATGTAGGAAGAAGGAAAGAAATGTTTTAAAAATATTTTGAAAGAAATAATTTATTTGGAATGCGTTTTGTTTAAAGTGTTTGTTGAAATTTCATCAGAGAATTGCTGGGGTTGAATATTTTCAGGAGAATTATAAACACTGCTTGAGGAATGTCGGGTTATTTTGGCTAAAGATTCCAGTGTAGCAGTTTGACAATATACAATGGAATTAAAATATAATGTTAGAAAGTAATCAGCTGATTATATAAGAAGACAAAAGACCCCTGACGTAATAGAAACAGACTCAATCGTTGCTTTATCATGAAAGACTATCCCAGCAAATATCTATGTATATCAAAGGTTGATATTATAAATTTTAAAAACCCTAAGATTAAAATATGGAGAATATAAATTTTTAAGGATTTTATATATTTAATTGTTCTTCAAGATTTTTCATATGTACAGATAGAATAAGTTACAGTATCAAAAGATTTCTAATTCCTGAAGCCAAATTTGCAAATCGGTGTGCGAGACCAAAAATGTCTATATCTATTATCATACGGAAGTGAATCAATGATTGTTTCCTAAATGTTTTGTTTTTCCCATTTGATTGAATGGCACAAAATACATACCAAAATATTTCTTAGTTCTGGGATTGAGTTATGTTTGAAAAAATCCATTTTAATTGGTTCTAATTATTTGCAGTTAAGTCTAAAACTGATCAGTCACTTACATCTGCTTGTAACTTTCCTTTCTCTCTCTCTCTCTCTCAATATATATATATATATATAATATATATATATATATATATATATATATAATATAGAATGAAAAGAGAATAAATGAGAAAAGTATTGGCATGAAAAGGTACTCAATTCTAATAAAGCAGAGCAGATTTATAATCAATAGTAATGGTATTATGATGATTTGAACTCATTACTTAAAGTTTCATGGTTATGCAATCCTCAGATGAGTCAAATGGTTGAGATCTTAAAAACAAAATCTCAACCATTTGACTTTAAGTAATGAATCCAAATCATCCATAATACCATTACTATTGATTATATATATATATATATATATATATATATGAGAGAAAGGGGGGGTCATGTCGAGGTTTGACAACAGGAAACTTTGAGTTCTGAGTTTATGTTTTGTGTTTTTTATAATATTTTATACTTAAAAATAAACATTGTGATATTGCCCTGCATTTTCGTGTGTAGAGCATTATAAAAACTTTACTAATTGAATTTTTTTAACCATAACAAACACATATGCATATATATATATATATGTATGTATATATATATATATATATATATATATATATATATATATAAAAACCACCTTTCCCAGAATGCTCTATAAATTAGCATAATCTTCCCATCATACCCCATACAAGGGATACTCACCATTAGGAAAAAAAATGTATTGCGTAAAATTAATGTTTTTTCTTTATTGGGCTGTGAACTGTTTAATATACCTACACACACATAGATATATATATATAAATATGTACACATACACACATACACACATAAATATGTACACATACACACACACACACACATATATATCCAATAAAACTAGATTTGGTGGTGGGAATTTTTTTTATTTAGGGCGTTCTTTATTCTCCATGTATTTACAACTATAATCCATATCTATATATACATACACATATGTATACACACACACACACATACATATATATATACATATATATATATATATATATATAAGCACACCCATAGACAAATATACAGATTCATTCAAGTCCTCATGAAATATGATAATTATATCATTTTATACAGAGCAATATTTACACTTCGATAAAAGTGAAAAAAACATAAAAACCTGTCATTTTGCTATCATAAATTAGTTTTGACAGGCTCTTTATGGAATAAGTCTACCTCTTCAGTTAGCCACTTCAACAATATATATATATATATATATATATATACACATACACACACAACTGAATATATATATATATATATTATATATACACACACACACACAATTGAATATATATATATATATATATATATATATATATATTGATATATATTATATATATATATATATATATACTTTAATATATAAATGTATACACATACACACTTGAATATATAAATATATATACATAAATATACACATACACACACGAATGTATGTATAATATATATATATATATATATATATATATATATACACTTGAATATATATGTATTCAAGTCATTTCTATTTGTATATATGTATATATATATATATATATATATATTCAAGTGTGAGTATATGCAATTATATATGCATGTGTATATTCAAGTTTACATATATATTTGTATGTGTGTATATATATATAAGTAAAAAAAGTAAAGTCGTCGGGGCGGCCTAAAGTCTGTATCAGCCAGTCAGCGAGGGAGACTATCCCCTTTTCAATAACGCTAGACCATGGAGATTGTTTTGGCGTCTGAGGTGGAGCGCCACACCTACCACCAGTTCCTTATTTTACCACACAGATCCTGTGCTACTCATACACTGAGTTGGTGAGGACCGGTATCGAACTAGGAACCTTGTGGTTTCTAGCAGAACGCTCTACCAACTGAGCTAACCCGGCCCCTATATATATATATATATATATATATATTATATATATATATATGCTTAATTGGAGTCGTACCTAATTTAGAAATTAATTAATTAATAATGAATTTAGTGTTGAGGTTATGGGATCGGTCTGTCAGCTTGGCAGTCCGGTTTCAGATCATGCACAGGGCGGTCTTCCGATCTATAGCTCTGCTGATGAGGCCTAATAGGCCGAAATGTACATACAGAGATTGATTTTTCTCGATTT
>CM042139.1:13126768-13144268 GCA_023376005.1 Doryteuthis pealeii
TGCTTACTGGTTACTTTGTTTAACTTGGCCGCCATCTTGTCTTGCTGGTCTGGTGGGCTTCTTGTTAAGGGTTGATTTTCTTTGTTGATTTCTTGGGCTGGTTACTTCTTGTTTTAATTACTTAACAAACAAGACTTGGTTGTTTTCTTGATAATGCTTTATTTTGCAACCTAGCCCATATTCATCTGTCGTGGATCAAGATCGGCTCAGAGAGGCAACTGTCAGGTCCACTCGCCCTGAATTCTCTGCCACATCTGACTAACTAAACTAAAACTTATTCTCACACCTGTACTGGAAGGTCAGTTGGGATCATTGTCATACTGATCATAACCCCAATAGCTATGGAAAATTCCCACCTTGATTTTAAATCTAACAGACCCTAATTCAAATATTCTAACTATAGGTACATACTTAATTCATAAGCTACTTATGAAATTATGTAACACATTTAAGAAGTGTAGCTTCAGTAAGAAAATTGATGCCTCAAGGTAAGACTAAGACAAGTTTAATAAATTCTATATAAAGTAAAAAAAGTAAGTAAAGTCGACGGGGTGACATAATGTCAGTGTTAGCCAGACAGCGAGGGAGTCCATCTCCTTTTCACTAATACTAAACCAAGGAGATTGTTTTTAGCATCTGAGGCAGAGTGCCACACCTACTATCAGCTTCTCACTTTACCACACTGATCGCTGTGCTACTCATACACTGATATGGCAAGGGCCAGTATCAAACTAGATGGTTACCCATGAATTCAAATGCAATTGTTGAGCTTAATTGTTACTGCATATTTATTGGAGGGCCCTTAAATAATTAGTAATGATTAATCCCTGAAACTATTTAAGTTTATGGGTAATCGTATGAAGATGACTTATTTTAAGGTAAGTAAAATAATAGATAAAAAATGCCTAAAAAAGAACCTGTGGTTACATTGGTCTGAACGTTGTGTTTATACACAATAAAGATGAGGACAACAGTCCAAAATATCCTATTATTATTCATATTAAGCCTCATCTCGTAAATACTCATAAAACACCTATTGAAGTCAGTTATTCTACTGTTGGTTTGAATAACAGCAACTATCTAAGCACAACTGAAGCAGTATCCAAGACAGTTGGTATTTATAGATATCAAGAATAGTCCATTCATGCATTTGGGGGATTCCATTACCTGAGTTCTGATTGGCTGCTTGGTTTCAATGATATTGTAGAGTTTTATAAATTCCCTGTCAGTCTGCAATAGGATTGCGACAGGACGGGATTGTATTGAGTTACAACCGCTTGTTGCCGTGTCTTACCAATTCAACGGTAATTGGAACTTAGCTTGATTATTCTTCAACACCTAGAACAGAGACTGAAGTTACAGTGTCCTGAACATTGTGTTTATACACAATAAAGATGAGGACAACAGTCCAAAATATCCTAGTTATTCATATTAAGCCTCATCTCATAAATACTCATAAAACACCTAGAACAGAGACTGAAGTTACAGTGTTCTGAACATTGTGTTTATACATAATAAAGATGAGGACAACAGTCTGAAATTTCACAATTGTTTTTATCAAGCCTCATCTCATGAATATACATAAAAATATATGTTGATCTGCAGTTGTTCAATTTAGAGAAATTTAAAAAATGCACACATCTGAAATATCCTAATTATTCATGAAGATCAACATGTTTATGTGAAATTCTGTTTCAAATTTGTGTTTGTGTGTGTGTGTGTGCGTGTGGGGAGAATCTTTCCTAACGTTGCAGCAAATCTTTTAGGAGGAGTGTGTTTAAGCCATATACAATCACATAAGTAGTACTAGCATTTCCGATCAAGAAGAAACAACATCCTCCAAAGACTGGTTGACCTTCCGCATCAAGGGACAATGAATCCCATTGAGGGGGAAGTACATGCTGTGATCTGTGGAAATCAGCCTCCGAATTAAGGGATAGTGCGCAGGTCTCGGGGTGCATTTTCTTCCGCCTCTTCTATTGTGTGAAATTGATGACCTTCAGGGAGGATTTCAGATTTGGGAACACGAAAAAAAGGAAAAAAGAAAAAATCTGAAAGGTCCAAATCCAGAAAGAAGATTGATAAAGCTGCTTCTGACTCAACAGTGACATGGTTCTATTTTTGTTCATCTGTCAGAAAAAGCAACATAAATACGACAAACTTTGTGTTATGGGAGTGGGGCCAATAGAGATCTAACTTAAGAACTTACAAAAACCTAAAAACATTTGGGAATCATTGATTTAGACCATCTTATTAATATAGTTATATCACCACTATATATATATATATATATATATATATATATATATCCAAAAGTCCAGAGAAGAAATCTTCCTTACGACACGAGTTTTATTTTAAAAACCTGTCGCAGTTTGAGAGCTCAATGTGTGCTCTTAAAGTTAGTCACAGACCAAATATATAAGTAAAGAAGTAACAAAAGACTTAGAGATGTAGCTTTATAGTCTATTTCAGCTCCCTGAAATAGACTATAATGCTAATCCTCTAAGTCTTTTGTTATTTCTTTACTTATAGAGAGAGAGAGAGAGATATATGAAATATATGGAAGTGAATCTGACAGTATGAATAGAAAATTTTTAGAAAAAACAAAAGACATTATTAGTTTTGCTGACAGATCTGTTTTGACCTTCTAATAAAGCAGTATTTTTCAAAGCAACTATATTCGTGAGGAAAGACGGAATAAATAAACCGTTAATCTGTCAGCAAAACTACTAACATCTTTAGTTTTTTCTAAAAATGTTCTATTCATATATATATATATATATATATATATATATGTAGGAAAGAATAGGGGAAAATGTGGACAAAAGAACAACTCAAACAAGTTGCTGTAGGATATATATTTTATCTTGCCTTGAGCAGGACTTCATCAATAAAAGACTGATGAAGTCCTGTGCAAGGCAAGACAAAATATATCTCCTACATCTACTTGTCTGAGTTGTTCTTTTGTCCATATATATATGGTGAGTCTAGTTCTCAGAGTGTATATATTATATATTATGTCAGCATGCCTTGATGATGTTGATTATGATCATGATGATGATGAAGTTATAAACATCACCTTCATCCTAGGATTTTCATCAACTCTGTGCAGACACTGGATGCCATTTGAAGGACATCACAAATGATGGCTGAAAGAGAGTCATGGGTATACATGATGCCTCCATGCCTTTATAGGGATTGCATTCATTTATTCTATGCAGACACTGGATGCTATCTGGATGACTTACCAAAACTTATGGCTGTTAGGGACAGATGGTAAAAGAGGGTCATGGGAGTACATGTTGTCAGCATGCCTTGATGATGATGATGATGATGAAGTTATAAACATCACCTTCATCAACTCTGTGCAGACACTGGATGCCATTTGAAGAACTTATCATGGCTGATAGGGACAGATGTTGAAAGAGGGTCATGGGAGTACATGTTGTCAGCATGCCTTGATGATGATGTTGATTATGATGATGATGAAGTTAAAAACATCAGCCTCATCTGAGGATTTGGCTTTTCTATAATATCAGTGATAAATGTTGGCAAGGAAAGTTCCAACAAACAGTTCCACCAAAACTGTCATACAATGCAGTATTTCTTCTATCTTCTATAATTATGCTTTGGCCAGAGTCCAAACACTTATCAGGTTATCTCATTGTTTACATTGTTAAAGCTTTTTACTCGCAGTCATTGTAGATCTTTTGCATGAGATTCAGACAATTGGTTTCATCCTCCTCATTCTTCATACCCATTGGCTTGGCAACTCCCCCACTTATTGTCTACACTCTCTCACTTTATCTGTGTTCTAAAGAGAATTGCTGGTTTTATGGCTACCCCCCACCTGCACCCCCCAACTCAACCTCTACCTCCCCCTCTCTTCCCCCCCATACCCCTCCCCCATTATCTTTGGAATTGACTGCCTCATTTGTATGCACAGACCAAAAGAAATGTAATTCATAACTCTTACTAAATGAATATATTTATAAGTAGTTTGTGGGCCATCATTTAGAGCATTCTAATAAAATGAAAATTGCTCACACATTAGGCCAGAAAGTAGGAGATAGAATACAGATTATCAGAATGTTAAACAGATTCATCAAAACTGGGTTCAAGTTCTGGCCAAGGTTGATTATGTTCCTATCGTGTGATTAATTTTGCACTCTATCGTATATCTATAAGGGAGACAGGATAATATTTCCAGCCTTTTGTAACCTTTGGATTTAGATATTTCTGAGCAGCCTCGCTATAATGTCTACTTTTGTTGTAGTGTTTAGACCCTTTGAACTTGTCATTTCTCATCTAGGCAAGATTATTGCTGTGTAGAGCTTTCACCTAGCAATTGCAAGGTTCTGGGTTCAATACCTATCCAACTCAGTCTCACTATTATTCCTATTCTTGTTATAGTATTTAGACCATTTAAACATATCTTATAATGATTATGCACATTATTTCAGATCTAGGAAAGAGTACTCCTGTTTAGTAAACTATTCAACTAGGAATTGCAAGGTCCCAGGTTCAATACCTTGCCAACAGCCTCATTATTATTCCTACTCTTGTTATAGTGTTTAGACCCTTTGAACTTGTCATTTCTGATCTAGGGAAGATTATTGCTGTGTAGAGCTTTCACCTAGCAATTGCAAGGTTCTGGGTTCAATACCTAGCCAACTCAGTCTCACTATTATTCATACTCTTATTATAGTATTAGACCCTTTAAACGTATCTTATAATGAATATGCACATTATTTCGAATCTAGGAAAGAGTTGAAGGGACTAGAACTCTCCTGTGCCTTCGGAGACAGGAAGTAGAAAAGGTAACATCCCTTGTCAGGTTGGGGAAAGAACCCTCTTTACGGTTTTGGTACCAACGTGTGAGCCTCGTAGAAACGAGCTCTTGTCTCAGTCTCTTGTGACTGAAGGAACTTCCTCTCAGTGAGGGAGTAACAACTGTAGACCCAACCTGACACCCCCTCAATAAGGGAGATATATGAACTGTAAGTACTACCCCTAAGTACTTTGTTATATTGAGTGTTGTTGAGTTTATATGTGAATAAATAAGGTTAAAAGTACATGTGCTTTCCCTTTCGTCTTTACGTTCTGTGAACTTATCTTTTTCCTCATAGACTGTAGGCAGATATTCCAACAGAGTACTCCTGTTTAGTAGAGTATTCAACTAGGAATTGCAAGGTCCCAGGTTCAATACCTTGCCAACAGCCTCATTATTATTCCAATTCTTGTTATAGTGTTTAGACCATGTAAATATATCTTATAATGAATATGCGCATTATTTCTGATCTAGAAAAGAGTAATGCTGTTTCAGTGGAGTATTCAACAGGAAATCACAAGGTTCCTGGTTTGATACTGGTCCTTGCCAATTCCGCACAGAAGTAGCATATCTTGGTTAATCTGATCTGTGAAGAACTGATGGTAGTTCCTTGGTTTAGTGCTAGCAAAAAAGAGGATAAATCCATCACTATCTGGCTGATATTGACAATAGGTCATACTGAAGTGGTATTACCTGTTAGGTCCCATCTATGGGTTAGATAGAAAAAAATGAGTTTAAAAAAATATTTAAAGAAATTGAGTACCCATCAAGAATGAATAAAACAGAATATCTTTGACATAAGATAACCCAAAAAGGTTTGACATGCCATAAAATTTTATTTGTATTCACCTTTAATCATGCATCAATACTGAATACACGTGTTCTATAAAAGTATGACCGTTATCATCTTACAACACCCTCTGTTTAAAAATGAGACCATTCAAATCGTCCAAGATCAAATGCAAAAATGTACATCTGATGGGAAGTTCAAATTCTGGAGAATGTTGAGTATCCCTTTATCACCATTACTTCTGGGTCCACTCTGACCGAGAGTGGTAGTATCTGTTAGGGTCCTATTTATGGGTTAAACAGAAGAAGGTGAGTTTTAAAAAATCAAGTACCCATCAAGAATGAATTTGAAAAAAAATCTTTGGCATAAAATAAACCAATGGGTTGACATGCCATAAAACCCAACCAACTAACCATTTTGTTAACTTGAAACTTTTTACTAAAAGAATTAATAGAAACAATTAGAGTTAGAGTAGCCTACATTTTTCGAATGATGCATTTCTGAAAATTCCTAGAAGAAAGTGAGTTTCAGAAAAAATTGAGTACCCCATCAAGAAAGAATTTTTTAAAAATGTCTTTGGTATGAAATAACCCAATGTGTTGACATGCCGTAAAACTTAACCAACCACATTGGCGACTTGAATTTTTTTTACTAAAAGAATTAAGAGAAACAATTAGAGTAGCCTTCATTTTCCGAATGATGCATTTCCGAAAAATCCAAACATCCAATCACATCAGAGAAAAACTTAGTCTTGCAGAAAATCACCTTAGTTGTGCCAGACTTCATGTTGACAGGAGGATTTACGGCAAAGCAGAGTGTGTGTGTATGTGAGGGGAGGGGGAGGGAGGGGGTTGGAAGGAAGGAAACAGATGCGAACAAAAATAGAGAAGCGTACAAGTATTAAAAGACAAACAAACAAATGAAAAAAAGAGATTGCAGCAAAGTTCTTCATGTTTTGATGTGTTTGTATCCACAGCAAAAGAATCTGAAAACTGACAAAGAGAAAAATGTGTGTTCAAAGCGAAGCATAGAATGTGACCAGGAGTCCAATGTCTTTGGCATCATGGAACCAATGTCTGCTGACAAGAGGGTGGGGGGAAGAGAAGAAGAAGAAAAAGAAGAAAGGCCTAAAGAAGAAGAAAAGTATAAGATTCTCTACGATTTTTAGTGTGACACACAAAGACGACTTGATTTTTTTCCTTTTTTTTTATTTTCTATCTTTTTTGTTGTCTTTTTTTCTTTTTTGTTCTTTTTATATTAGTTTATTTTTTCTTTTTGTATTTTTTTGGTTTTTATTGTTTTAATTTTTCCTTTTACTGATAGAAAAATACTGACATGCCACTAAGGGAGGAATATCAGTTCATGAAAAAACCTAGATTTTTGTATCCCTCACTTGATTTACTTCTCTACTGATATGTACAGAGTGAGTTAAAAATTCTGTGCCTCGTAACAGCACAGTGACTCTGAATAAGTTCGGATTTTGGATTTATTCTTTCAGAATGTCTATCTTAACATATATAAAGGGCAGTTTCTGTGTATGTATGTATGTATGTATGTGTGCATGTGTGTTCGGAGGAAACTATGAAAATAAAACAATTAACGACAAAGTAAATATATACACACATTCACTATCACCATATCTTGCTTTTGGAACAAAAATAATGAAGATTTGATTTATATTCACAAAGATAATTAAAAAATAAAATTTAAATGATAACACCATGAAATTATTTTGCACTTAGTATTTTATATAGGAGATATTAATTTTTCTTTTCAGAGTGTCTAGATCAAAGCAAGGTTTTTTTTTACATGGGGATTTTAATGGGGCACCCTGTGAGGATCCAACTCGCAATTCAAGAATATTGGATCTACGAGACTACCTTTTTACCCTCCCTCTACTCAGGCGATGCTTCTAGAACTTATATAAAAGGCAGTAGGTTTGTGTGTATGCATTTATGTATCTATGTATGGAGGAAACTACTAAAGTAAAATAATTAATAACAAAGTAAATATAAACACATTCACTATCACATGAGCTTGCTTATTGTACAAAAATTTTAAAGATTTTATTTATATCCATGAAGATATTTAAAAATGAAAATTTGATTAGTAAGAGAAGAAGACATTACAGGCGTTTGTGATTAAAACATAAACAAATCAATTCTGGAACACCAAAACAATGGATCTGCATGACTAATTTTTCTATCCACTCATCTACCCAGGTGATGTCGGGTAGCCACTTCTAGTACACATTAAAGCATCTTTTTCTTACCCAGCCTCAGCAACTTTGTCTTATTTATGGCTCTGTACTGCTTCTCTCTTAAAAAGAAATTGTATTTATATTTCTTATTGTAACAGCCGCCCCTGATGAATACCCTTTCTAGAAGATGCCAATAGCATCCCCAAAAGATGGCCAAACACCTCACCAATAAAAGGTGTACAGAATGTGACACTAAACTCCATCTGGTGGCAAAGCTCCAAACTTAAATTGTATAAATATGATAATTAATATATATAAATCATGAATATTTATAATCGGTGTACTCATTTTTGGATAACTCTCTATAAAAGAAAAAGTGGAAGTAAATCCGACAATATGTAATAATATAAAAATAAAAAAAAAACACAAATATCATTAATGAATGATGTTTAATAAGCCAACACTGCAGTGTTTCGGTTTGTTTAACAAACCTTCCTTTTTGTTGGTTTAAGGAAAAATTTTCATTAATAATTTATTTTTCCTTAAACCAACGAAGACCCTGAGGAAGGTTTGTTAATCAAACTGAAACACTACAGTATGAGCTTATTAAACATCATTCATTAATGAAACTTGTGTTTTTTTCAATTTTTATAATATTACATAACTTTCTATACATATTTTTGTTTCATTTCAATTCTTTAAAGTTTGGTAATAGATAGTTCATAATAAGATCCGTTTTAATTGTGTAATATTCACTTGAAATAATCAAATTCTGGTATTTTGGTTTTGTAGAAAATTAAATTTTCATTACAAAATTTGTTAGATTGCGCTAATCTATGAGTGATACACTTTGTATATAAGATATAAAACCATTTTTGTAAAATGTTGAATGAATCACTAACACAGGAAGAAAAGGTATTCTGAATGCTAAGTGAAAAATATTAGTGGGTTTGGTTTCTTTGTTTAATGACATATCATGTTATTTAATGCCAGTCATCCTTGTAGAAGAACAGTAGTGGTATTATTTATTTAGTTGGGGAGATGAGTGGTTCATACCTTTTCTAAGAGTATTTAGTCTGAAAGTGAACTAGAGTTCTCTCTTCCTATAATGTTTTCAAGTGCCTTATATATATCTATAGAGTCAGATCTTAGCCCTGGAGAGCACTAACCGAAACTTTTAGTAGGTATATCTGACTCGTTAGGTTTATCTTTATATATATATATATAAATGTTATGAGGCTTCATAAATACTCTGGCTTTCTGCAGTAGGATTGCAACAAGGTTAGATCAGTATTAAGTTATGATGGCTTGTTGCCTTGTCTTACCAATTTGACGATAATTTGAACTTATGATGTCTATTCTACATATATATATATAATCTTCCACATAAGCAAATAAAACAAACATGTAATTTCTTTTTTAAATTTTTTAAAATTCATTTGAATTTTACATTGGGTATATAAGTGATGCAAAACCATTTGGAATGTTTCATTTTTAAAACTGTGTGAAATAAAATCAGACAAAGTAGAAATCTGCGATTAAGTGACACTAGATAATCTGGATCTACATTTTTGCATTGCATCTTGGACGATTTTTTTTTTTTTTTTTTTTTTTTTTTTTAAAAGGGGACCAATCTGGTTCATATGTTCCAAACACTTAAAATAAATGAGTTTTAATATGAATAGGTCATGTTTTTCTTTTCTCATCTTCATTGTGATACATTTTCTTTATACAAGAAAATCAAAATTTGATTAACTTACAAAGAGAAACCATAACCGCTTATTAAACAAATAAGGTACGTACACTTTGAGGGGGGTTGGGGTGTGTGTAGGGGGGGGTGTAAAGTTCTTTTTTTTTTTTTTTTTTCTTTCTATCTCCAATTAATTTTCACTTAGCTTTTTGCACACATTTTGCTGCCGCTCCCCCCTCCCTCTCCGCCTCATTACAACTTTCCAGACTTACTTAGATTCTGCAACACCTGCATTTCTATGAGTTCTTCTGTTATCAGCCCATAACAAGGAATTAATCGATTCCACTTCCAATAAGAATTTCCAGTATTAATTCTTTTGTCTCTCTTTTCTTTTTTTCTTTTTTTACCGTTTCTTCGTATTTCTTCGTATATATATCCTCATGAACACTGATAATAATTATATTCTTATGCATCTTCCAGCTGCTGACAAGGGTAAAAGTAAATCAATTTTTGTTCACGGTATTCATAAACATTCATATCCAGTACTAGCATAATACCTGTCAAAAATTATTGGATTCTCAGTTAGTAGTGCACCCACCTAGGCAATTGCAAGGTTCCTGGTTCAATTCCCGTCCCTGCCAATACAGCATATTCATACCACAGATTTGGTAATCTGATCTGTGCACTTAAGTAGGGAGCTGACGGTAGGTGTGTGTGGTATACTAAGAAACAGAAGGACCATTTCTGCTATTGTTTTTGTTATGAAACGGAAGCACCGTTTCAGCCATCTTTTTGGGTTGTGAATAAAAGGCGGAAGTGATTACTTCTCGTGGTTAACATCAGCTGGACTACCGTGTTATTATTTCGCTAAGCAGGTTACAACAGTGTGGCAGTTCACCTCAGCAAAAAAATCTCCCTGGTGTAGTGCTAGGGAAAAGGGGATAGACTCCCTTACTGTCTGGCTGATACTGACAATAGGCAAAAAAATCCTGATATTCATTGTGTTTACCCAACAAGCAGGATGTGACACAATGGCAAATTTTTAAACAGAGTATAGCAGGCGTGAATTCAAATTTTTCCTTCTCCTACACTGGTTGCCTTACCTATGCTAGAGAACTCTGTCTTTCTATTTACCCATAGTGTAGGTGGAGAACAAATGAATTCATGCTTTAGCCAAGGGAATTAGCTTGAAGTGAAATGCAAACAGCCTTGTCCAGGATTTGAACTCAGATTGCTAATTCCATTTTGTATGACAAAAGGATCATGATTCTTCTTATAACACATGCTAGAATGATAATCGTGCAAAAACAAAGATGTCATTTGTTGAATGAGATCTTCAAAAGTTCTTTGATGTCTGTTTGATCAACAGTGAAATTATTACAAATGATTTCCCAGGTTGGATCATTACTATGCTCAGACACACAGGGAACACCTGAGGAAATCCTGGAGGATACAGCAGCTGAAACGTTGTGTTTATACATCTGTAGGTTTCAAAGTTATAACAAAGTCATAACTAGTTGAAACAACAAACTCTGACACGTTTGTGAGACAAAACATTTTATATAATACAGCACATGAATAAACAAGATACATAAACAATAGAAGTGTACATAAACATACATACATAAAAGTCACTGACAAGATAATATAAAAGTACACATAATATAAAGGTACAGACATGAGACTAAGAATAGTCCATGCTGTATAAATCACTTACAGTGACTAGTAGCGGCGTTGAGGGCCGAAGCCGCAACGAGAAGGGAATGACAATTGTGTGGGTACCTACGAGGAGAGGTAGAAAAGAGAAAGAGAAAGTTTAAATCAGGCGCTTAAATACTATAGCTCCTGGTGGCTGGCATTTAAACCCAGTGGGAAGATAACTCTTCCAGGCAAAGGGAAGATAATCCTCGCACATCCTACAATAAAGATGAGGACAACAGTCCAAAAAATCAAAAGTATTCACATCAAGCCTCATCTCAAAAATGCAGACATAAAACTATTGTGCTAAGTTTGCCTCCACATTGTTTGTTTATTTAGTTTGAAAGTCTTTTCTAAAATTTTCAGAGTAATTTCAATATATTTTCATATTATTATCTTCATTTTTATTATTAACACAAAATTTTGGTTGATATACAAGGTGTGTCTGAAAAAGTAATGAGACTGTTGTCACAAACAATTCATTTAAAATCCAAACAAACTAAATCTTTTCTCCTCCAAAGTAGTCCCCTCTTGAATCTAATGCACTTTCCCTTCCTTCTCTCTCACGCTTCTCTGCCCTGCTAGAAGGTTTCTTCTGGTATGTGCATCAGCTCCATCATTACAGACCTCTTGATGTCCTCAATGCATTCAAAACGGATCCCCTTGATGAGCCCCTTCAGCTTGGGAAGAGAAGATAGTTGTGGCAGGACAAATTGTGACTTTTTTCTTTCCCTCAAGCTGAAAGGGCTCATCAAGGGGATCTGTTTTGAATGCATTGAGGTCAACAAGAGGTCCGTAATGACAGAGCTGAGGACATACTAGAAGAATATATAGTTTCAAAGTCTTTTCTAAAGTTTTCCAAGTAATTTCAATACATTTTCATATTATTATCTACCTTTTTGTTATTAACACAACATTTTGGTTGATATATTTTTCAGTCTTCCTCCGGGGTATCTTATATCCAATGATCTCGGAAAGTCATTAAGTATTTTTTTCTTGTGTTACACCTTCAACAAGGGTATCAAGGTTCACCAGTAACAGAGAACTAGAAGCTAAAATCTAATTTTAATGAGATTTAAAAGAAAAGCATTTATTCTTACCAAGGGATTTCTCTCTTTTTTTTGTTGTTGTTGTTTTTTTTACTCCTAAAAGAGGGGTGGTGTATTAGCAACTTCACAGAAGCAATGCCAAAAACTCTTGAGTTCTTGGAGAGCAAATGAAAAAAGTAAACGCTACTTCTAAAAAGCACCTGAGGAATACTGAAAAATATATTAGCAGAACGAGCGTAGAGAAAAGCTCTGAGATAATGGTTGAATTGATAGGTGTAATAATTGTTTCCATGTTTTTTAGTTCCATTTAAATGCCATACATAAAGAAATAAACAGTCTTAGAAAAATATCTTATCTTTATACAGAAAAAAATCTATAAGTAATGTACCTCCCTCAATGCTAAGTCAATCGGCAAATACCTATGTAGTACAAAAATTATCATCTCATATATATATATACAGACACATGGTTCTTTTACTTGTTACTTTGCAGTAGGGCATGCACGAGGGAATTTGACTAGAGGAGTTATATGCATTCTCACGAGTGCTTTTTGCAGACTTAAAAAGATGGTCTTCTGTAAAGAAGATGCATATATATATATATATATATATATATATATACATACAAGGTGTGCAAAAATAGTATCAAGATTTTTGTACTTTTTGACACAGCTTGTATTCTGAAAGAAAATAACTTTCCATTCATTAATTTTTTTCAGAATACTAGGTGTATTAAAAAAGTACCATGTTTAAAGCTGTATTTACCAAAATAGAAATGAAGAATGAATGGAATGTTATTTCTTTTCCAGAATAAAAGGTGTGTTAAAAAGTACAAAAAATCTTGATACTTTTTTGACACCCCATGTATATGTGTGTGTATATATATATTTTTATATATACTCACATATATTCTTCAACTACTACTCCCACGTTTTTATTGGAGTAGCATTATTACTTAATCAAAAAAGTGCTCAATATATTTCATAAAATATAGAACATTAATAGTTGTAGAAAAGTTTCTCTATCAAACATGATTTCCATTTTCAAGGTATCCATTAAGGAGAAGGTTTTGAACATTGAAACTATGGTAGAGAGAAAAACTTGTCTACATATATATATATATATATATATATATATATATATGTGTGTGTGTGTGTGTGTGTGTGTGTGTGTGTGTGTGTGTGTGTGTGTAAAATAATCCAATTGACAAGTAAGTAAGGGATGATTCAATTTGGGATCATCAAAATCTCATTGTACATCCTCCATACTGTATGCTCATGTAAATGCAAACATGTAGATTCATACAAAAATTTTTATAAATCCCTAAGAGAGATCAATGTAGGATAACTAATAAATTTATTATATACAGAGCAATATTTAACTTTCAAAGAAAGAAAAACTTAACAAACCGTCATTTGACTATAGTAAATTTATTTCAACCAGAGACTCAATAAAAGTCTAGTATCAACTGATAGTATTTACAAAAGACTGAGGAAATCGAATATCAATGTATGTATATATATATATATATATATATATATATATATATGAATAGAGAATGAAAAAATGAGAAAAGTATTGGCATGAAAAGGTGCTCAATGCTAATAAAGCAGGGCAAACTTATTTGTTTTGAAATGTAGGCATTTGAACTAATTTTTACTGTGTCACTTACTACCTGACCCTAATTGATCCCTTAATTTTTGCTTTCCTTTTATTTATTTAAAAAAAAAAAGAAATTCATCTGAACACCGCGTGCATTAAAACCAAAGCAATTTTGTTTGATTATCATGTTTTTTAAATACAAATTTAACGTCATAACATTACATCACGTGAACACGATCCACGTCACATAAACGTTAAACAAGAAACAGTTTTAAAAAAAAACAATTTTTAGCTTTATATTTCCCATCGCATGAAAGTGCTTCACATTTATATAAACACTAAAAAATTACTGGTTTTTAAAATCTCAACCATTTCAAGACTGGTTTTTAAGATCTCAACCATTGGACTCATCTGATGATTGCATTGCCATGAAACTTCAAGTTATCAGTGTAAATCCATAATATTACCATTGATTATATATATATATATATATATATATATTATGAAGAAAAGAACAGATACTTAAATCTTGGTAAAAAAATGCCAATAAATTTGGTAATACCAACTGATTTGGGCCTTTGCCCATCATTAGAGGATTTTTATTTCCTGACTATTTACATTTCAAGACTGAAAGGCTTATAAATGCCAAAGGATTGGCTTCACATGTAAATATAATTTGAACTAAAGCTTAAACAACATCATCTTCTGGGTGTGCTTGTGCTAAATAATTTTAAATGTTTTTATTTCCTTGATGATTTCCTTAGGTAGGAAGTTCAGTCTATAAAATGTAAAAAAAGTTTATGTAATTAATTTTTTAACATTTTAATAAGTATTTGAAAATATGGATATAATGTTTGTTAGGTGCTTGAATTTGTTGCTGAGTCCATTTGTGATAAAGATTTTGAAACATAATATCCATCAATTTTCATGGGTTTCTAGAATTCATGTTGTTTGATCATTTTTTTTTCAGAATCCTATCCAATGCATTTTTATAGTAAAAATCATTTCCAATGCATTTTTATAGTAAAAATCATTGTCCAATGCATTTTTATAGTAAAAATCATTGTCCAATGCATTTTTATAGTAAAAAATCATTGTCCAATGCATTTTTATAGTAAAAATCATTTCCAATGCATTTTTATAGTAAAAATCATTTCCAATGCATTTTTATGCATTTTTATGGTAAAAAATCCTTCCAGTTCTTTTTTAAGTTAATTTTTTTCCAATATATTTTGATTGTAACACAATTTCCAATGCATTTGAAAACAAAGCCCTGTATCATAACCAAACAGAACTTTAGATAACATATATACATAGACACACCCACAAACCCTTGCTAGGAAAAACTCATTATGATTCAGATTTAATTCTGTATCTATATTAGTTTTTTTTTCTAAAATTCAAGGTCCATTCTGATTGAAGCAACATGTGTATTCTAAAAGATAGATGATATCTTTGCTTTTACTACTTGATTCATGATACAATTTGAAGTTTACAATGCAGTTTATAACAAAGACTGTTTATCTCCAATTTGGGGTAGAATATTAGGACAGTCTGGGTTGACGTTAAATCTTAATGAAAATAATTATGAAATAATAATAGGAATCCCCTTTCACCCGTTTATAAATCTTATGAAATGGATTATAAATGAGCAGAGTAAGGCTATGTATTCTCCAAGGCGTTTTTATTTAAAAACATTCTTCCAATTTATTACCTTTGTGGAGATTACCTGCCCTCATCTGGATGTTAAGTTTCCCAGTGACCGCTAGGAGGCAAAACAATTATTTTCCATAGTGACAGATCCAGATATTTAAGTAAGAAGACACGAAAAGTAATTCTTTTTCAACTTGACATGCCTTAGGAGGATGACATCAGTTTTATCCATCAGTTACGACACCCCCCCCCCAAGGGTCTGGCTTTCTGTGCCAGTGGCACAATCCATACTTATACAATAATGAAAGTTTTATAAATTACAAATATGTCTATAAAAACCTGACAAAACCAACAGAACTTTACCAAGTTTTATTATATACCCCTAATATGTCTCGGATATAATATATATATATATATATATAGAGAGAGAGAGAGAGAGAGAGATTAGATGATAGTTGATTGTCTTATTTTACATTCTGCTTAATTTTCCTATTGGTTTTATCTCATCTGGATGCCATGTCTTCTTGCCAAATATCCTTCACTTCAGGGTTTCTGCTGGGGTTCATTCTTCTTTGTGCTGGGCTGGTCATTGTTCTTAACATCTAATCAAAACAACAAGACTTGGTTGTTTCTTGATCAAGCTTTATTTGCAACCCTGCCCATTTGATTCTACCTCGGTGAGAAACAACATCAGAGCGGCGACCTACAATCCACCCACTCCAAAATCTGCATCGCATCTAACTAAGCTAAAACTAATTCTGAAGGTGAAGTTGGGATCATCATCATGTCAATGATAATCCCAAACAGGTATGGAAATTCCCCACTACTGATTTTAAATCTAATGAACTTTAATTCAAATATTCTGACTACAGGTACATTCATAATTTATTAGCTGCTCATAAAATATGTAACAATTTGTGTGTGCTGGGTATGATGTTAAACTGCATCTGATAATGAGGTTCCAATTTTGGAGCTCTGGAGAGTATTGAGTACCCCTTCATCATTACTCCAAGGTCCACCCTGATCCATGGCTGAGCTGTCCATGCAGTGGCAATCTTCAACTTGTTCCTTGTAAATTCCTACTATGAAATAAACTGAACCTTCATTTTATGTCCGTGTTTTTGCCATAAATGTTTTAAATATGTTTGCAATAAATGTTTTTAAATAAAGAAAATATTTTCAGTATTGGTAAAATAACAGGTGCAATAAAAATAAAACATTTATTGCAAAAACACGGACATAAAATGAAGGTTCAGTTTATTTTATGGTAGGAATTTACGAGGAACAAGTTAAGGATTACCCATGCAGCTACACTTTAGCTCTTACTTGGGCTAGAAGGGCTGTCAGAGAGACCCCCTCCAATCATTTGGCTAGTCATGTCAAGCCCTATCACCTATATGATTATCCCAACCTATTGCCCTTATGGCAAACCCCAACCCTATTTATCATATGTGTGCTAGAAGATGGTGGCTGCAGTTCTTAATGTCCTGGGTATGATGTTAGACTCTATTTGATGGTGAAGTTCCAATTCTGGACCTCTGGGAATGCTGAAGGATCCCATCATTGCAATTACTCCCAGGTCCACTCGGATCCAGAGGTATTACATGTTAGGGTTCCATCTCAGGGTTAAATAGAAAATAGTTTTTTAAAAATTGAGTACCTATCAAGAATGAATAAAACAAAAACATATTTGGCATAAAATGACCCGACAACGTGTTGGCATGCCATAAAACCCAACAAACCAAACAAAAGAGAAAAATAATTGTTGTGGAAAGAAGAGAAAATTTAGTTTTTAGAAATAGAAATAATCAAATATGTTCGACATCATCTTGGATAAAGAGTAGACGACCTTCATTTTATATATATATATATGTGTGTGTGTGTGTGTGTGTGTGTGTGTAATGTTTTCCATATCTATGCGTCCACACTCACCACATTAACACATTATTCCTGCATGCTTTTTAAAAGTCAAGGAAGATGTGTGTTTT
>CM042139.1:13146768-13214268 GCA_023376005.1 Doryteuthis pealeii
ACAAGGTGATTCTAGGCGGGTCCTACTTCTCTACCAGTAGTTTGTAGTAGAGTCCAGGTTCCGTATGAGAGCTCAATGTTTACTTATTGTAAACAGAGCAAAGTTATTTGGGAATAAAAGGCCTTAAATACCATGGGTATCGTGGTTATGGACCATTTCCACTCACAAGTATGACCATGAGGTGTCACTTTGCCTCCCATGAAGCCCACCAGGTCATACTGGTGTGAAAGTTCACAAGGGCTAAAATAATTCAATTAATTTTTTTTTTTGGGGGGGGGGGAACAATCCCAAATAACCTGGAAAAGAGTTTGAGAGAGCTGGAGACCTGTGGAAGGATCAAAGACATCCAGACTGCAGCACTACTAGAATCAGCTGGTATGTTAAGAGTTTTGGATATTTTATGTGGCTTGCTGTCACTTTGTCTTCAGTGAGGCTGGTACTGGTGTGAAAGCTCACAAGGGCTAAAATAATTCAATTATTTTTTTTTGGGGGGGGGGGGGGGGTAAAAAAAGTAAAGTCGTCGGGTCGGCCTAAAGTCAGTATCAGTTAGTCAGCGAGGGAGTCTATCCCCTTTTTGGCATCTGAGGTGGAGCGCCACACCTGCCATCAGCTCCTTACTTTACCGCACAGATCCTGTGCTACTCATACGCTGAGTTGGCGAGGACCGGTATTGAACTAGGAACCTTCTGATTTCTTGCCGAACACTCTACTGAGCTAATCCGGCCCCTTAAATAACCTGGAAAAGAGGTTGAGAGAGCTGGAGACCTGTGGAAGGATCAAAGACATCCAGACTGCAGAGGATCAGCTGGTATGTAATGAGTTTTGGATATTTGATGCGGCTTGCTGTCACTTTGTCTTCAGTGATGCTGGTACTGGTGTGAAAGCCCACAAGGGCTAAAATAATTCAATTAATTTTTTTTTTTGGGGGGGGGGGACAATCACAAATAACCTGGAAAAAAGATTGAGAGAGCTGGAGACCTGTGGAAGGATTAAGGACATCCAGAGTGTGGTAGGATCAGGATCACCTGGTATGTTAAGAGTCTTTGAGATCTGATGCAGCTTACTGTCACTTTGCCTCCAATGAAGCCCACCGTCTGGTACTGGTATGGAAGCTCACAAGGAGTAAAATAATTCAATTAAATTCTTTCTTTTATGACTGTTCTTAAGATCAAAGATAAACGTCTAATTTTGTCTATTTGTTAAATTAACAATACTTTTGTTATTCGAGTGACATTTCTATTGTTTCTCTTATCACTTATTTGATTTAACTTTCACGACATACTGCTTACATGCTCTTTGATAATAAGCATGCTATAATCAATTTAAAGCGTAAAACTCTGAAAAGAAAGAAACACAACCCTCAAAGGTTCTAATTTTCAGCTTTCCAGATCTAATCAACATGTTCGATAACTTATAAAAATTCCATCAAATCATGTTTACTCGGAAAAGGTGACTCGTCTTAACACTTTTTATACGAGGTCAATTTCATTATTCTCTTCTTAACATTAGAGAGGGTTAAAAATGCAGGCGCAGGCTCAAAATTGAAAGTGGTGTGTTCTAAAGTGGCTATTTTCCTTGTATTTCAACTTCCACCTCACCTCACCTCGCCTCGCCTACCCGTTCTTCAAATCTGTTTAATCATTCATTCACAGTATGGGCGAGTTTATTCATTGTTGCTGCAAAGCCAAAAGAAGTCGCAGATAAAAAGACTTTCTCATTTCTTTCGATTACTTGCTTCATTTGTTTCGTGCAGACCCTTCATCCGCCAAACAAAACCTTCCCCAGCTCTCCGTTTTTTGTTTTTATGCTGCTCTCCTCTTTCTGTCCAAGATTTTATCTCTCTGCTTCGGTTGGTCCGGTTCTGCACTCAGCACACACACTATATAGGAAGAGTCAAATTCAAAGATGCAGAAATAACATTTTATTAGTAGACAATGGTTACCACTTTCAGCAATTCCATCAAATTTAAGCAGCAATCACCAGTTAAGGCGTGCTCTCCTCTGAGCCAAGGTTGAATCAATTCCAGAAAAGATGTTGCAGCTGAAGAAGAAATGAAATTAGATAGAAAGATATACACAGAGAGGGGGGGAAATTAAATAGACACGCAGAGAGGAGTGAAATTAGATAGATAGAAATACACACAGGGAGGGGTGAAATTAGATAGATTGATGGATAAAAAGAAAGACACTGAGAGGGGTGAAATTAGATTGATTGATAGATAGAAATACACACAGAGAGGGGACGGAATTAGATAGATTGATAATTGAGATAGATAGAAATACCCATGGAGAAAAGTGAAATTTGATAGATTGATAGATAGAAATACACAGAGAGAGGGGGGAAATTAGATAGATAGAAATACACACAGGAGTGAAATTAGACAGATTGATAGATAGAAATACACACAGAGAGGGGGGAAATTAGATAGCTTGATTGATAGATAGAAGAAAGACACAGAGAGGGGAGGAATTAGATAGATAGAAAGACACACAGAGAGGAGTGAAATTAGATAGATAGAAATACACATGGAGAAAAGTGAAATTTCATAGATTGATAGATAGAAATACACACAGAGAGGGGGGGGGAATTAGATAGATAGAAATACACACAGGAGTGAAATTAGATAGTGATAGATAGAAATACACACAGAGAGGGATGAAATTAGATAGATTGATTGATAGAAAGACACAGACAGGGGGGAAATTAGATAGAAATACACACAGGAGTGAAATTAGACAGATAGATAGAAAGACACACAGAGAGGATAGAAAGACACACAGAGAGGTGTGAAATTAGATAGAAAGACACACAGAGAGGTGTGAAATAGAAAGACACACAGAGGTGTGAAATTAGATAGAAAGACACACTGAGAGGTGTGAAATTAGATAGAAAGACACAGAGAGAGGGGTGAAATTAGATAGATTGATTGATAAAAAGACACACAGAGATTGTTGAAATTAGATAAATATCTAGACACACAGAGAAGGGTGAAATTAGACAGAGAGACACATGGATAGGGGGAGAAATTAGATAGATAGAAAGACACAGAGAGAAGGGTGAAATTAGATGGACAGAGAGAGAGGGTAAATAGAAAAAAGTGGATTGAAAGAAAAAAGAAAGAACAGGAAAGAAAATTTTTAGATAGCTTTCTTCATCAACACGATGTTAAATTGATTCCAAGGAACATTTCTTCAGGCGTTGGAGGAAGGTTCTAGAAAATCAAAGAGAAGGTATAATCAGAGGTGGGTAAACCAAGAGAGAGAAAGAGAGAGAGAGAGAGAGAGAGAGAGAGAGAGAGAGAGGGAAGAGAGAGAAGTGATGAATCTAGAGAGAGGGAAAATAGCTGTTCTTCATGTATGACTGAATTGATTCGGGGGTGGGGTAAATTCACTTAAAGAATGATAGACATAATCTGAGGGGTGAAATTAGATAGAAAGACACTTAGAGAGTGGGTGAAATTAGATAGATTGATAGATAGAAAGTCACTTAGCAAAGGGTGAAATTAGATAGAAAGATACATGGAGAGTGAGTGAAATTAGACAGATTGATAGATAGAAAGAGACACAAAGAGGGGTAAAATTAGATAGATAGAAAGACACACAGAGAGGGGTAAAATTAGATAGATAGAAAGATACATGGAGAGTGAGTGAAATTAGATTTGTTGATAGAAAGATACATGGAAGAGTGAGTGAAATTAGACAGATATAGATAGAAAGACACACAGAGAGGGGTAAAAATTAGATAGATAGAAAGACATAGAAGTTCTAGAAAATGAAAGAGAAAGTGTAATCAGAGGGAAGGTAAAAAGAGCGAGAGAGAGAGGGGAGAGAGAGACAAGTGATGAATCTAGAGATAGGAAAAGAACTATTCTTCATGTATGACTGAATTGATTCGGTGGGGGGGGGGGGGCGTAAATTCACTTAAAGAATGATAGACATAATCTGAGGGGTGAAATTAGATAGAAAGACACTTAGAGAGGGGGCGAAATTAGATAGATTGATAGATAGAAAGTCACTTAGCAAAGGGTGAAATTAGATAGAAAGACACAAGGGTGAAATTAAGATAGATTGATAGATAAAAAGATACTTAGAGAAGGGTGAAATTAGATAGAGAATTATGCACAAAGAGGAGGGAAATTAGATAGATTAATAGATAAAAAGCCACTTGGAGAAGGGTGAAATTAGATATAGAAAGGTGCACAGAGAGGGATGAAATTAGATAGAAAGATACATGGAGAGTGAGTGAAATTAGACAGATTGATAGATAGAAGAACACAGAGAGGGTAAAAAATTAGATAGATAGAAAGATACATGGAGAGTGAGTGAAATTAGATTTGTTGATAGAAAGATACATGGAGAGTGAGTGAAATTAGACAGATTGATAGATAGAAAGACACACAGAGAGGGGTAAAATTAGATAGATAGAAAGATACATGGAGAGTGAGTGAAATTAGATTTGTTGATAGAAAGATACATGGAGAGTGAGTGAAATTAGACAGATTGATAGATAGAAAGACACACAGAGAGGGGTAAAATTAGATAGATAGAAAGATACATGGAGAGTGAGTGAAATTAGACAGATTGATAGATAGAAAGACACAGAGAGGGGTAAAATTAGATAGATAGAAAGATACATGGAGAGTGAGTGAAATTAGATTTGTTGATAGAAAGATACATGGAGAGTGAGTGAAATTAGACAGATTGATAGATAGAAAGAGGAACAAAGAGGGGTAAAATTAGATAGAAAGACACAGAAGTTCTAGAAAATGAAAGAGAAAGTGTAATCAGCTTCAGAGGGAGGGCAAACACAGAGAGAGAGAGAGAGAGAGAGAGAGAGAGAGAGAGAGAGAGAGAGACAAGTGATGAATCTAGAGATAGGAAAAGAGTTATCCTTCATGTAGGACTGAATTGATTCGCGGGGGGAGGGGGAGAGATTCACTTAAAGAATGATAAGGAAATAATCTGATTCTGAAATAAGAGAAACAGGGAGACATTGAACGGATGAAATTCCAGACCAAAGGGGGAGAGAAAGAGAGGAGTATAGGGCGTTTAAGGATGTCTCTTCTCCAACCCCCTAAGCGAAATCAAACCTTGTGTGTGTGAGATTTTGTTCTTGTAGAATGAGAAAACAAGAGAATTAAGGAAAACCAAATAACCACCGTCTCTGAAATAGGGAAAAAGGTGAGCAGCTTACAAGGCCCAAGGCTAAATCAATTCCAGAAAAGATTGTTTCTAGAAAGAGAAAGAAAGAGAGAGATGTATAGAATAGCCACTGAAATGGCCAGTTTGTGGAAAAAAAAAAAAAAAAAAAAAAAAAGAGAGAAAGCTTCAAGTTAGGAGATGTAATTGAGAAATAAAACTAGCCAAATTTTTAGGTGCTTGGCTTTCTGGAAAAGCCATCCAGAAAAGTTTTATGCTTTTATTATTATAAGTATCCAAAGAAAATAACATTTAACCCTGAATTGCTTTAGACTTCTTGGGCCTATTTAAAACATGACGTTTAACTTAAAATATTATTTCTCCGAATTTTTGAGATGAGGCATGATAATTAGTATTATTTGGATTATTCGGACTATTGTCCTCATCTTTATTGTTTGCACATTCTCTCCTGATGATCCCATGCATTTGTAAACATCTTTTGTTTTTTTCAATATATCAAATTCATATATATATATATATATATATATATATATATATATTTATTTATGTGTGTGTGTTAATATATAGTGTTGTGTGCGTGTGTGTGTTAATATATAGTGTGTGTGTGTGTTAATATATAGTGTAAAAATGTGTGTGCGTGTGTTAATATATAGTGTTATGTGTGTGTGTGTGTGTTAATATATAGTGTTATATATATATATATGTATGTGTGTGTTAATATATAGTGTTATATATATATATATATATATGTATGTGTGTGTTAATATATAGTGTTATATATATGTATGTGTGTGTTAATATATAGTGTTATATATATGTATGTGTGTGTTAATATATAGTGTTATATATATGTATGTGTGTGTTAATATATAGTGTTATATATACGTGTGTGTGTGTGTGATAATATATAGTGTTATATATAGGTGTGTGTGTGTGTGATAATATATAATGTTATATATAGGTGTGTGTGTGTGTGATAATATATAATGTTATATATAGGTGTGTGTGTGTGTGATAATATATAATGTAATATATGTATATATATATATATAATAAATGGTAAGACTGACAACAATTTGGCTTTCACACTAGTTTCATGCAGTTGATCCTCAGTTAGGGAGCAAAATGAATGTCATTCCATTCATTTTGCTGCTTACCTGAGGATCAAATATGTGAAACTCGAGTCTTAACAAAATTTGTGTGAGATTTAACATTTAATATTAATTACTTATTTTTCTATCTTAAGAGTAGTAAGCACCTTTTTATTTATACTCAATGACATAATATTATCTATAACATGATATATATATATATATATATATATATATATATAGATAGATAGATAGATAGATAGATTTGTAGGCTTACTATATATATATATATATATATATATATATATATATAGTCATCCACAGACATGTGTTTTGACTTATCAAGTCTCTTCAGTGTAGCTAGACATTTGTCAGCTACTTACAGCCGGGATAGAAACCCGATCGATTCAGCATCAGTTAGACAGCTTAATCACTTGGCTATCGTCACCCACAACAAATTTTAACTGTTTTAATACACATATCTGTATGTATGTAAAGGCCGCCATAGAGTGCTCCATCCCTTTTATAGGAGAGCATTGTGTTTACGCTTTAGTTGGCGGTCGTCAGCGAAATCACCTCCAAAGTTCTCAACCCCAGGGGGATTCTATCTGTCAGTCAGTCAGTTGGAGATTTCATAATATATATATATATATATATATATATATATATTATGCAATCTCCAACAGACTGGCAGATAGAATCTTTCTTATATAAATTCTACTCGTCTTCCATAAAACCTGACTCAATCTCAAAGACAGTTTCAAGAAGATGCAAAATTCTTTTGTTTGCTCTTCTTAAAAAAGAAAATAATTAAGTTCTATACACTTCAGGTTGATAATTTAGTGAAAAATAAGAACTTGATTCATCGGATGCTCAATCATTTGACCTTGTACCAAACTAAGTTAAGCTTAGTAAATATCAATAACTGTGTCTCTTTAAAGGTCAATAGATCTAAATCTAAATGGCTTATCTGATAATCCCAGTGTAGATAGATTAATTAGGATGGTCACTTAAATGCTGTAGCCATGAGAAATATTAGGGCATTAATAACTAGAAAATCTGGACATTTAGTTATCAGTTGAATTCTTATCTGTTCTTTTTATATTGTATAATGTTTAATCAATATGATTATTATATATCTGGACATATTGTTTTTAATTGCATTTTACCTGATTTTTGTTGGGATTTTTTTTCACTATATAATTTTCAATCACTAAAATTATTACTAGCAAAATAAAAAAACGCCTGCTGGGCGACATAAAATAAATATTGCCTGTGGGGATGGGAGTTAAAAATTTAATATCAGAGAGTTTGTATCATAAGTAAAGTAAAATCATCAAATTTATTAAAGGAGTAAAAAATAAAATAAATTTATTAAAGGAGTAAAAAATAAAAAATTTGAAATGGAAACTTAGTTCTGATAACTTTAAATATATATTAAGATAAAACAAACTATATATAGATATATAATACCAGTCATGTATTTATTAAAACTTGTTTAAAAAAATAATTAGGACTGTCTAACATTGCATGCTCAAATTTTGAGTGAGTTTATTCTATGTTATGACGATTTTAGGTAGTGTGATGTAAGCAGTGACATAGTTTTTGTTACAGACAAAAACCGGAAGCGAATTTCCATTATTAATAGATGTATCTACACAATTATTAGCTGAAATTTTATTATATATTATATATAGATTATTATATATCTGGACATATTGTTTTTTAGTTGAATTTTACCTGTTTTTTGGGTTTTTTTTGTTTTCACTGTATAACATTCAATCAATATTATTATTATGTATCTACACAATTATTAGATAAAATTTTATGTGCTTTTTTTTTTCAATGTATAGTGTTCAATCAGCATGATTATTATATATCTAAAAACACATATATTAACTAAATTAGCAAATATATGCACCCTCCGGGTGCAAGTATTTAAGTTTTAATGTAATGAAATATCGTATTAAATTAGAAAGTCTAATAAGAAGGCAGATAAAAAGATATGTAACAGAGTGAAAGTATAATAGAAAAATAGAAATGAAACTTACTCTTCCATCACTCCCGTCTTTCATTACTGAATTTTACTTATTTAACTATTTAGTTAAATTAGGAAATAAAGAATAAAATGACAGTTATTTTTTCTTGTTAATTGATTTCATTTAAGATTTATTGAAGAGATTTTTGCTTATATTCATTAAAATAAAACCAAACAATTAGAAATCAATAATACTAAGCACACATTTAATAAAATCACATTTTTGATATTAATATGCAAATTAGCCTTCCCATTCACACTGCAAACCGCTATTTTTTGTATATATAAATACAATTGCAGGTTATTCGTATGTAGATATGGACAACACTAATAAAAAGGTGAAGCAATTTTATTAATAATTCAGGTTTAAATATAAATAAAATCATGGAGAATGTGATGTAAATAACTATGTTAATTGTGACTCGATTAGTAATATAGTTTCGGTTACAGACAGAAAAACACACAATCTCCATTATAATAAGATTTGTATGTTTATGTTTCATTGTATAATGTTCTGTTTATAGGATTATTATATATCTGGACATACTATTTTTAGTTGAATTTTACCTTTTTTGTTTTTTTTTCTCTGTATAATGTTTAATCAATACCATTTATATATATCTGTACACATAATTATTAGCTGAAATTTAATGTTTTTGGTGGGTTGGTGGATGAGGGTCCTAATGTTAAACTCTATCTGACGGTGAAATTCCAGTTCTGGAACTCTGGGGAAAGTGGTCTACTCCTTCATCACCATTACTCTTAGATTCAGTCTGACTTAGCATGGTAGTACCTGTTAGGGTTGTATCTATGGGTTGAATAAAAAAAAATACATGTTTGAATAAAAATTCAATTTTTTTTTTTTTTAAATGTTAAATACCTATCAATAATAAAATGAACAAAACATCTTTGGCATAAAATAACCCAAGATGCATTGACATGCTGTAAAATCTAACAAACTAGGCCATTACTGAATTCATTGCATTAACAATAAAGAAGATTACATTGAAAGAAATACATATTGTGCAAAATAAATGCTTTTTTATATCATAAGACTAAAGACTTATTAATTTATCTCTGTATTTATAAGAATATATATAGATATATAAATGGAAATATATACTGAAGAAATATGTTATAATGAAACTTCAGATGTAATCTTTCATGAGAAATTTGATTTTAATCAAGATAAATGTAGAAATGCTAAAAAATAAAAAGAAAGAAAGAAAAGCAACAATCCAGCCATAACAAAAGAGAAAAATTAATATCTTATATTTGCCAATTAATTTGAGCTACCCACCTATGCGATAATAGGTATTCTTTTCAAACAGTCATTTATCAGAAATCTCACAGATGAAAAGAACGAAATGAATATTATCCTTAGGAAAAATAAATTATCCAAGCACTTTAACGCAGATCTGTATCCACCTTTTTTTCTTTTTTTTTTTTTTCAATTAAACATAATTTTTCAATTTAGGAAATAGCAGAAACTTTCAAAAGTTTTGCAATATTTTTTATAACTGAAGTCACCTTGGCACAACACCATAACGCTAAGAGATCCAGAAGAAAGTGGCAGCAACAAAGCACTGGCACATCAACATCTTCAGGGACAGCCTTCACTTGCAACATCTGTGGTCAAGAATGTTTTTCAAACATTGAACCCCACAGTCAAAGTAGGCGCTGTAACTTCCGGGCATAAGAATCATATATATATATTTACCAACCCCTCCGCACGAGTAGGATGTGACACAAGGTCAATTTCATAAGTGGGCTTGACCCTTTGGCCTTTACTACCCTCAGAACAAATACTTAAAAAAACTCTCAATTTTCTAATTTATTGATTTAATTTAAACAGTACAGAGTACATTGCTAAAAATCAAAATTTGTTACTTTAAACAAGGGTTTTCTACAAAAGAATCCATAGAAAGGCAAACCCTGATTATAGTACAACACAATACGGATTTTGATATAGCATGAATCCAATTCTTTTGAAAAATGATATAAAAAAAAATAATAATCTTCAGTGGATTTAATGTGTTTCCAAGCAAAACAATGGAGATGCTCATTGTTGTTGCGGATTATGGAAAGCTTTTGTAAATTGTGAAATTACTTTCCGCATCCTTAGCATTGTTGTTAACACCATCACTTGATGCATAAAAAAAAAAAAAAAAAAAAAAGAAAGAAAGAAACCACAAAGCAGATTGGCAACATTGGTTGCTATGACAATTTTAAGCTGCAAGTCTTGAAAATAGAAAGATGAGGTCAACCACAGTTTTATGTTGGAAAATGCAATTACTCTGTATTGTCTCTCAATGAATAAAAAACAACAATAAAAAAAAAAAATAAAAAATCACAAATTTTTAATAAAATAACAGTACACATTTTTTTTCAATGGTTTTTTCCACAATAGAACTAAAACAATGTTCCTTTTATTGCATCTACCCAGTATGCTGTTATATCTTGGGTGTGTCAATAGTTATGGACTTAAAAGCTTCATTCCTTTTTGTAAATGGTGACTCAATGTATTGGTGCAAAATTACATCATTTATAAAAGCACTTCAAGATTATTAGACTAACAGAAATCAAAGAGCTCATAGCAGAATAGACCATTTATATCAACATTGTTTGCAAACTCATATACGCATATAGTTCTGTTAACAAATACCCCCATACTAGATTCACTAAAAGCTATATTCACTTATACTAGTTTAAAACAAATATTCCATACACAGACTTTCATACTATATATATATATATATATATATATAGTTGAATGAAGTGACAAATAAAAGGTTTAGCTTTTATTCATTTATTTGGGAACAATATTACAAGAGGCCCCCTCTGATCAATCGGCTGGTCACGTCAAGCCCTAGCACATATGATTTTCCCAACCCTATTGCCCTTATGGCAAGCCCCAACCCCTTTTTATCATATGGGTGCTAGAAGGTAGTGGCTGCAGGAGTGGTAGTACCTGTTAGGGTCCCATCTATGGGTTAAATAGAAAACATGAGTTGATATACAAAATTGTTTTACACATTAAGAATTGATTTATTTTAAAACTTTATCGGCATTAAATGACCCACCGAGGTTGATATGCCGTACAACAAAACAAACCAAATCAAACCAAAGATCCTACTAGTTTACTAATAATGCAAAAATAAATATTGAAATAGGATTTGTCTGGTGTTTCTATTGGCTGTATCAATATTTAATCTTAAGCCAAATTCTGTCAATTTTGAAACCATATAAAAATCATTTTGCAATCTGATCTTACAACTGAGTAATAAGAAGTTCTGTTATGAAAGCACAAATCATATTTTCTTTGAGTGGAATCAACTAATAATCATACTAAAAATGCAGAATAATAATAATTGAATTTCTTATTAGTCTCTACTAAGACCAACTAGTGTGACTAATGAATATATAAAGTAATATTCTGTTGATTTTTTTTTTATATATACAAGATTATACTTAAAGAGACAAAAAATATTTTTTCTCTTACAAATATTTCTGTCTCTTTTATTCTTTTATTCTGTCTCTCTTTTATTCTTTTATTCTGTCTCTTTTATTCTTTTATTCTGTCTTTTTATTCTTTTATTCTGTCTCTCTTTATTCTTTATTCTGTATCTCTCTTTATTCTTTTATTCTGTATCTCTTTTATTCTTCTTATTCTTTTATTCTGTCTCTCTTTATTCTTTTATTGTCTCTTTTATTCTTTTATTCTTTTATTCTGTCTTTTTTATTCTTTTATTCTTTATTCTGTCTCTCTTTTATTTTATTCTGTCTCTTTATTCTTTATTCTTTTATTTTTATTCTTTTATTCTGTCTCTCTTTTATTCTTTTATTCTGTCTCTCTTTTATTCTTTTATTCTGTCTCGTTTATTCCTTTATTCTTTTATTGTTATTCTTTTATTCTGTCTCTTTTATTCTTTTATTCTATCTCTCTTTTATTCTTTTATTGTCCTTCTCTCTTTCTTGTTTGTAGTTTTATTCTGTACCCCTTTTATTCTCTTATTCTGTCTCTTATTTCTCTTATTCTTTCTTGCTTATTCTGGTATTCTGTCCTAATTATTCTCTCATTCTCCTATCCTTACCCCTTTCATTCTGTTTCTCTTAATATTTCTTCTGTCTCATTCATTTATTCTCTTTCATTCTTTTTACATCTTTTATTCTTATATTATTCATTTTCTTTCTGCCTCTCTTCATTAATCAAAATTATTTTTCTTTTCTCTTTCAACTTAAAAATCTTCAAACTCTTTTCTTGCTTTTTATCCTCCTTATAATTCATTTAATTTTTCCATCTTTTAATTCCCCTTCTTCTCCTTCCTCTCTTACTCCTCTTCCTTCCTCCTTACTCCTCCTCCTACCTCCCTTCCTCTCTTCCTCCTCTTTCCTTTCTCCCCTTTTCAATCTGCATTACATTAGCAATTATCTAATTCAAATTGTAATCAGATCATTTTCTTTTTCTCTTCTCCCCTCCCCCTCCCCTTCCACCTGGTACTTTGGCACTTTGAGTTCTTCTATTTACCTTCAAGCTTGTTCTCAACAATCTTCAACTTATTTCCTTTTCTAGTTGAACTGACCTTTTCTGCCATCGTTTCACTTCATCTTATGCAATATTAACAATCAGGTCAGCCTTTCTCCCCCACACACACCCCCACACCTCACTGTTCCTCTTTAAAATCTATAACAAATTTCTTTTATTATTATTAATTGCAAATTTTCAAATCCTTTTTCTGAAAGCAATTAACATTTTAACTAGCGGGGAAGGAATATTTAGTTCAAGTTGCCCAAGTACAGTTTTGTTTTTATTTAAACAATCCAACAAGAATGGTGAATGTCAGTCGCCTTAACATTGGCTTCAAGAATTTATTGACGGATTCTTTTCATTTCAATTTGAAGAATTGATCATTAGATCAAGTCAATTCTACCTTGCTGAAAAATCACGCTACATTGTATGCACAAAAACTGTTAACTTCAGTAAAACACCATTTTAAAGTAGAATATTCTGTTCGTCTGAATTTTAGATATGAGGCTTGATAATTTGTATTTGGACTATTGTACTCATCTTTATTGTTATTTTCTAAATGTTTCCGCCGCCCTGTCAACCTGGGGCATTAGAATGCACCAACTGCACCTCTGCAGAGGGGTAAGACTCCCCCAATGGGGCCACCTGTTGGCCATGGGTGGCAACCTGTGATGCTTAAAGATAGAGCTCAGGTGGATGAGCAGTTCATGACTTGCAATATTCAACTTTGGCCCTATCTTGGGCTAGACGGGTGGTCGGAGAGGCTCCCTCCGATCAATCAGCTGGTCACATTAAGCCCTAGCACATATATGATTTTCCCAACCCTATTGCCTTTATGGCAAGCCCCAACCCCTTTTTATCATATGGGTGCTAGAAGGCGGTGACTGAGGGTCTACATGTCCTGGGAATGACGTTAAACTCTATCTGATGGTGAGGTTCCAGTTTTGGAGGTTTGGGGAATGTGGAGCACCCTTTTATCAGCATTGCTCCCTGGTCCAATCTGACCCGGAGTGGTAGTACCTGTTAGGGTCGCATCTATGGGTTAAATAGAAAAATGTATTTATAAAAAAATTGTATTATCCATTAATTGATTTATTTCAAAACTTTATCGGCATTAAATGACCCACTGAGGTTGATATGCCGTAAAACAAAACAAAACCAAATCAATGTTTCTGTCTTATTGTCAAACTTTGGAACATTCATGGAACTTCAATGTCACTCCACCGAAAGAAAAAAAACAAAAAAAACTCAGAGAATCAACCGAATTTATTGAAATTTTCAGTGTTGATATATTAATAAATAAAAGATATAATGCACCAGTTATTTTATTTACAAACATTAACATTTTTTCAGGTCAGTTAACTTTGAACCATGTATCTTTCAGAATCTGTGTTATGCCTCAAAGATACATGATCCAAAGTTAACTGACCTGAAAAAATGTATACGTTTTTAAACAAAATAACTAGTGCATTATATTATTTATCTATTAATATATCAGCACTGAAAATTTCATTAAATTCGGTTAATTCCATGACTTTTAGTATGTTTTTTCTTTCAGCGGCGTGACATACAGTTGTGGAATTTAGGTCCGTTAAGTTCGATTTAACCGGAAATCTATAATTGTATAAGAAATATTAGAAAAAGTGAAAATAGTCTACTTTAGAGATTTATAAAATCTGCTTTCTCCTAAACTGATTGACAACCAAGGCTAGGGAGCTAAGTCTATTCAACTATTTACCAATAGTTGAATGTGGACTAAGGCTTTAAATCACAGTCGTCCATGTCTAAATAACCATAACTCAGAATAGGATTAGATTCATGTCTCAACAGAATTGATATAAAGGAAACAGCAACTCTCACTGATGGAATCTGAGTTTGGTTTGCTATACCACTAAGCCACTCACACCTTCATAAATGTAGAAATACAAAAGAAAGAGAAAAAATATATATTTCTGTGTTAAGAAAACAAGAATAAAAAAAATAAAACAGACACATACATTTCTTAATAACGACTATGAATGCTATTATGGACTCTCTTGTTGATTTTCGACACATGAGGGTTCGTACAATGAACACCCACACAGTGATTTGTTTATAGTGGTGAAGGCTTGTGTTGGACCATCCATACTTTTTGGCCCAGTCGATAGGAAAGAATTGGTGCATCAAGGGTTGCCACAAACCCAATCAACAACCGACCTCAGGAATTTTGAATTCAGAGTTATCCCTCTCCTAGACTGGTTACCTACCCAAGGCTGAAGGGCCCAGTCTGCCCTACTATTTAACCCATAGCTGGAGGGAATTATGAATTCAGAGTTATCCATCTCCTAGACTGGTTACCTACCCAAGGCTGAAAGAGCCCAGTCTGCCCTACTATTTAACCCATAGCTGGAGGGAATTTTAAATTCAGAGTTATCCATCTCCTAGACTGGTCACCTACCCCAGGCTGAAGCGCCCAGTCTGCCCTACTATTTAACCCATAGCTGGAGGGAGAATATATGGATTCATACCTTTCCCAAGGGTATTCGCGCTATTTGAAATGCAGACAGCTTCGTCTAGGAATTGAACTCGAATCGACGAGTCCATTTTCCACGACTCTAACCACTAGCCCACACACCTCCATATGAATACTATACTTGTTTAATAACAGTAAACTCGATGTCTACCAAATAGTAGCAAAAATATATTTAATTAGTGTTACCTATAACTAAGTTTTGTTATGTGTATCAGCTTGCAGGCTCTGATTGAGTGTCATCGTTGCACAACAATTGCCCATATTGAAATACACGAAGCTTGAACAATCAACTAGGTTACCTCCCTTGAGCAGAGCAAGAAAATAACTCTGAAACTTTGTTTATATATAGATGCACGTGTGCTTGTAATGTTTCTCAGTACTCCAGGGAGTGAGCATTTGCAAATAAATAAAAATGAAAATAAAAACTAAGACAAGTATCTTGGTTTGATTAACTGAGTGGATATTTGGTCAGCCAAGGGCAACAATATAAACAAACAAAAAAAGTGTAAATATACATTTAGTCTAGGTTTTATATATATATATATGTATATATACACACACATTTAGTCTAGGCTGTTTTATGTGTATATGTATGTATATATATATATATATATATGTAGTCTAGGCTTTTTTATGTGTATATGTATATATATATATATATATATATATTTAGTCTGTACTTTTTATATTCATATATATATGTGTACTTTTTTATATTCATATATATATGTGTATATATATCTACATATATCTACATATACCTACATTTAGTCTAGGCCTTTTTATATATATTCATATATATATGTGTATATACATTTAGTCTAGGTTTTTTATATGTATGTGTGTGTATATGTATATATATATATATTATGTTTAGTCTCGTTTTATTATTAATTATATATATATATATATATATATATATATGTGCGTGTGAATAAATGTATATATATATTATATATATATATATATATATATATACACGCACATTTAGTCTAGGCTTTTATATGTGTGTGTGTGTATATATAAATGTATATGTGTATATACATTTAGTCTGTTTCTTTATATATATATATATATATATATGTGTGTGCGTGTGAATAAATGTATATATGTATTTATATATATATATATACACATGCACATTTAGTCTAGGCTTTTATATATGTGTGTGTATATACAAATGTATATGTGTATATACATTTAGTCTGTTTCTTTATATATATATATATATATATTGTGTGTGTGTGAGTGTGAGAAAGATAGTGTATTCTTTGAAAGAATGGTATTTCAATTAAGTGAGACTGTTGAGAAAGATGAAGTTAGAAGATAGCACAGATGCTCACATTGTTGATGGGAGGTAATTTGTGATGTCAGCTGGTATTAACTACATCAGACTTCAATCTTCTTATCTTAACTTTGTTGTTGCTTGTTAATTACATCATCATCATTCCTGTTACGGCCATTATCATCTACTATAATTATAAGTAACTAGCAAATATATGCACCCTCCGGGTGCAAGTATTTAAGTTTTAATATAATAAAATATGTTAAATTAGAAAGGCTAATGAAACGGAATAAGAATGTAGATAAAAAGATTTTGAACAGAGGGGGTATGATTGAAAAATAGAACAACTTCGAAACTAACTCTTCCATTATTTACCATTACTCCCGTCTATCATTGTAAGGAATAAATCTAGTTATTTATTCTTGTTAATGGATTTCTTTTAAGATTTATTCCTGAGATTTTTTGCTCATATTCATTAATATAAAACCAAACAATTAGAAATCAATAATACTAAGCATATATTTATTAAAATCAAAATTTTAAGATCAATATGCAAATTAGCCTTCCAATTCACACTGTAAACCGCTATTTTGTTGTATTTATAAATACAATTGCATGTTATTAGTATGTATATATGGTCAACAGTATTAATGATGTAAAACAATTTTATTAATAATTGAGGTTTAGATAAAAATAAAATCATGGAGAATGGGATTTAAATAACTAAAGGAATTGTGACTTGAGTAGTAATTTAGTTTTGGTTACAGACAGAAAAACACACAATCTCCATTATAATAAGATAGTTAGATCTAATATATAATCCCAGTCACACACACACATGTATATATACATATATATTATATAATATATATATATATATATGATTTTATTCTGCAAAAAAAGACTGATGTATGTGGTCATTCTATTGTAGAAATATCTTTTAATAAATAGGTAAAGAAGTTGTTGACATGATAATTTATATTTATTAGAAATATATATATATATATATATATATATATATTAGAATTGCATAGGTGAACAAAAACAGTCATTGAGTTCATGTTACTGTTAAATAAAAATGCTCTATCCACGATATTGAGCATTATTTACTCATGAATATATATATTTACCAACCCCTCCACACGAGCAGGATGCGACACATGGTCAATTTATTAAGCGGAGTTCAACAGGTTTGAATTCAGAGTTTTCCTTCTCCTAGACTGGTTACCTAACCATGGTTAAAGAGCCCAGTCTGCCTGCTATTTACCCATAGCTGGAGGGAGAGTAGGATTCATACCTTTCCCAAGGGTATTAGTGCTAAGTGAAATACAATTACCACATCCAGGATTTGAACTCGGGGCGACGAGTCCATTTCCCATGACTTTAACAATTACACCACGCGCTTTACTCATGAATATAGCACACTATATTATCAATATTAATAAATGTGTGTATATATATATATATATATATATATATATTCTTTGGTGGGGTACCAAGTTTTTGGTATTAGGATGATTCTAAACTGGTCCTTTCCTCCAACAGTTGGGTGCTGCAAAGTTCAGGTCACATCTGAGAGCTCAATGTTTAATTTCTATAAACAGAGCAAAGTAATTTGTAAAGAAAAAAAGCTTAAAAACTGGTTATAGTGATTATGGTCCATTTCCACCCACGGATATCTGAGACCCTACGAGTTTCTTTAGATCCCTTTCAAACCTAAGTGCCAACTCATAAGGAAAAAGACTGATAAGAAAGGAGCAAGCATAGCATCAAAGCTCTACAACACCAAAAGTTTTGGGTTTTAGCAAACCTTCAGCAGGATTTGAGATGGAAGGAGTATTGTTTAGATAAGGGTGGATGACTCTTGAAAAATGGGAGAATGGTAGTTGTGTGTAAAAAAAGGGCCATAACCGAGTCTGGTATAGTGTTTGTTCCAGTTCACATGAAGACTTCCCAAGAAACGGTTAAAAGTGTGGAGTGTTTCATAGGGGCACATTCATATTTGATACTAGTTTGCATATAGCTTTGCTATGATACATTCCCCACAAATACATTCATTGGTGCTCAGATATATGTGTAAAAATATTCTGGAATAATTCAGGTTTGTACTAATGATGTTTGAGCCCTCAAACCATGGCTGACCCCAGGGCAGCTGATCAACACTTCATTGGGAGCACTTCTATAGAGGTATTATTTAGGAATTTGTGTGCAAATATGTGTGTGTGTGTGTGTGTGTGTGTGTGTATGTATGTATGTGTATATATATATATATATATATATATATATAATGTGTGTGTATGCATATAAGTGATCTGAGAAGACACAGTTTGAAGAGATGTCAATCCAGCTGATGCTGGAGGATCAAAAGACAGCAATTATCTGTGAAGATGGAGAAATCATCATATGTGTGTATGTGCACACACATATATATATATATGCATGTGTGTACATATATGTATATATATGTATGCATGTGTGTACATATATGTATATATATGTATGCATATGAGTACATGCACAAATATATGTATGCATGTGTACGTGCAAACACACTTATGAATATGTATACATATATGTATGTATATGTGTGCAAGTACATGCACACACATACATGTGTGTGTGTGTGTATATATATATATATATATATATATATATATATATGGGTATGTGCACACACGTGTTTGTGTGTGTGTGTGTGTACATGCATATATATAAGTACATCATTTTTTAACTCTGATACTGCAATAATAACTTACTTTTTTTTAAAGAATTAAATTTTTCTTAATTTCTTTTTATCAATTGTTCCACTCAGCAATTAAGTAAATAAGATTTAAATACCCACCAAAATAACTGGTGACCTTTGGCACCATTGTCTACCCAGAAGCTAACCAATCTTGACCAATGCCCTTTGACCCCATCATGATGCAAGTATTTTCCAGCTTCTTAACATTGCAACATCATTGCCCATTACAGTTTGTGTCACATCAGTTATTTGTTCTCTCTCTCTCATATATATATATATCTTGCAATTTCTCTCTCTTTCTCTTTCTCTTTCTCTATTTCTATTTCTCTCTCTCTCTCTCTCTCTCTCTCTCTCTCTCTCTCTCTCTCTCTCTCTCTCTCTCTCCCCCTCTCTCTCTCTCTCTCTCTCTCTCTCTCTCTCTGTCTGTCTGTCTCTCTCTAAATTATGAATTGAAAATTTGATCCCCGGATCTTTTGGGCGTTTTGTCCAGAGGTCAATTCCACAAATCAGCCTAAATTAAAATTATGGTTGATGCCACAATGTTGACCTTTCAGTTTTAAGTGCTATTATCATTTTTGGAGGGATTCACAATATTTCTGATAAACATTCGTTTACAATCCATTTTTATGGAGGAGGTGGGAGTCTTCTTAATCATCCATTAATTCTCAAATCACCAAGGACATTTTAGACAGGCAATTAAATTTTTTGTGCAACACTTAAAAGAACCACTGCTTCTCTTTCTCTTTTTTTTTTTTTTTTCAAAATTCATCTTTTTATTGTTTATACATATTTGCATTACTCTTAATGAATCATTTAAATAATTCCCATTTTGTCTCCGACCATGACCACTAAATTTAATTTTACCCTCAATTTAAGCATATCAGTAGATAAATATTTTCAGAGGGTTTTTTTACAACTTTATTTGGTGCATGTTTGAGTGCGCAATACTAATAAAACGAACTCTATGCATGCATTTGCATTATATCAAATATCATAATGCCTACTTAGCAATATTTCTGTTGATATGGGTTAGAGATAATAAAAGAAAAAAATCAATTCACCAGCAAGTACTGATACATTTATAATTGTAGGTATTAAGTTTATATTTCTACAAGTGTATGGAAAAGTATTGAGGGTGTCCAAAAGTCTTGTCACCATGTACAAATATAAATCCTAATCTATCAACAATAATTACATGAAATAAGCTGCTGAAAATTAAATAGAAAATTATATTATTATATATTATAATTGTTGGATTTTGTGTAAAGTATTCAACTCTATTACAAGATGAATGCCAAAACTAAAACTAGAGTTTGGTAGGTGGCTTATATGGAGCTTTGGATTGTTCCATTGTGAACTCAGGCAAGTTCATTTCCTGAGTTCTGATTGGCTGTTGGATTTCAGGGTGAGTAAGAACATGGATAAGTACCCACTCTTCAGCCATCACTTTGCATTATGCCAGCAACATGCAAGGACTGTATTTAAGTTACAGCTTGCCTGTTGTTCTCGTCTATTAACTCGACGGTAGTTAGAACCCCACTGCGACGGTGAGTGTCATATTGTTTCTATATCTGGAGGATAACTTCTACAATAATTAATCATCGACACATATATAAAGGGCAGTTGTGTGTATATGTATGTCTAGAGGAAACTTCGAAAATAAAACAATTAACGACAAAGTAAATATATATACACGTTAAATATCACCAGGTCTTGGGTTCTGAGCAAAAATAATAGAGATTTGATTTATATTCGTGAAGATAATTAAAAACTGAAATCTAAATGATAACAGCATGGATTTTTTTTTTTCATTTAATATTTTAGATAGTAGACATTAACATTTCTTTTCAGAATAGCTGGATAAATGCAAGGTCTATCTTTTTTTTTACATAGGGATTGAAATGGGGCATCCTATGAGGATTCAACTCACGATTCAGTAATAATGGATCTGTGGGGCTAACTTAAAAAAATCCCTCTCTACCCAGGCGACGCTGGGTAGCCGCTGCTAGTACTATATATTATTAAAACAAAAATGTAACTTAGAAGTTGATATATAAACGCGTGTGCTTACAAATCTTTACTGCCCAGAACTGAGGTTGATATGATGTCAAACCAAAGAAAAAAAATTGTGCACCAAATTTGGTGATGCCTACAAATAGGTTGTGTAATAAGTACAAAGTAGTCCCAGAGATGCAGCTCACAGGTTGCACCCCCATATGCCCAAGGGACTATTTCCAGAGATATAATCTGAATAAGTTAAAACAATATTTAGGGGTGACAAGAATTGATAATAAAACAAAGTCTATTAAATGAAATGATTGACAGATTAATTTTAATGGCATGTCAACCTGTCTAGGTTTATTTTATGCCAAGAGGTTAGGGAATCAAGTCCTATGCACTAATAATAAAATGAACTCTATTATACAAGATGATTGATTTTAATGGCATGTCAATCCATCTAGGATTATTTCATGCCTCGAGGTTAGGGTTGGTAGGTTGGTTTTTATATCATGTCAACCCATTGGGTCCTTTTATGTCGAAGATGTTTTGTTTTATTCTTCTTGATGGTTACACAATTTGTTTTAAACACATTTTTTCCTATTTAACCCATAGATAGGACCTTAGCATGTCATACCACACTGGTTCAAAGTGAACCTGGGAGCAATGGGAATGGAGGGGTGCTCCACATTCTCCAGATTTCCAGAACTGGAACCTCACCATCTGATAATTTAATGTCATAGCCAGGAAATTAAGATCCTCAGCCACCACCTTCTAGTACATATATCATAAAAAGGGTTGGTAGTTGCCATAAGGGCAAGACAATCATATAGGTGCTAGGGCTTGATATGACCAGCCAATTGATCAGAGGGGGCTTCTTCAACAGCCTGTCTAACCTAATTAAGGGTCTAAGTAGAGTGTTGCATGTCATGAACTGCTCAGCCACTATGGTTCCATCCATATCGAGGTTAGTTGTATCACAGTATGTTGATAGTTATATTTTTTTATGGATTTGTTTTGCCTATGGCCCCGTTGAATACAAATTATTTTTAAACAGATTTATTTCTGTCATAGATGGGACTCTAACATGTACTACCACTCCAGGTCAGAGTGGACCTGTGCATAAAGGCAATTGAAGGGGATGTACTGCACTCACCCCCAGATCTCCAGAACTGGAACCTTGCCAGTAGATACAGTTTAATGGTCTATCGCATGAGAGAAATATACATGCCTTTTTGCATTGCATCTAATACCATAATTCCTACTTAGAAATATTTCCAGTAATATGGGGAATAAATAAAAATATTAATATATTTCTAACTATAATTTATCAAAATAGGTTTATATCTATTACATATCAGTAAAAATTAAGTAGCAGTTTGTGATTTTTGTAGTTGTAAGTAAAAAAAGTAAAGTCGTCGGGGCGGCCTAATGTCGGTATCAAACAGACAGCGAGGGAGTCTATCACCTTTTCACTAGTGCTAGACCAAGGAGATTATTTTTTAGCATCTGAGGTGGAGCGCCACACCTACCATCAGCTCTATACTTTACCGCACAGATCCCTGTGCTACTCATACGCTGAGTTGGCTAGAAAACACAAGGTTCCTAGATCAATACCAGCCCTCACTAACTCAGCGTATGAGTAGGATAGGGATCTGTGTGGTAAAGGAAGGAGCTGATGGTAGGTGTGGCGCTCCACCTCAGTTACAAAAATAATCTCTTTGGTCTAGCACTACTGTAAAGGGGATAGACTCCCTCACCGATTGGCTCATATTGACTTTAGGACACCCCGACAACTCTTTTAAAATATATATATATATATATATATATATATGAGTATATATAAAAAAGATATGAAAACAACACAAAATGCTGTTAAAGTGAAAATATTTTATAATTTCGCTGATATTGAACAATATTTCGATTTTATGAAAATCCTCATCAGAGTTTGTGTATACTCCATGTTGTTAAGAATGGAGATAAAAATCATATTATATTATAAATTATAAAAATTATAAAATGTTTTCACTTTAACAGCATTTTGTGTTGTTTTCATATCTTTTTTATATATACTCATACCGTCGGATTCATTTCCTTTCTTTTAACTTATATATATATATATATATATATATATATATATACACACACACACACACAGTTGAGGATGGTCTGAATTTCAAATGTTAATATACAAATCAGTCAGACTGACCCCAACAAGAAACTTGGCGCTGCACAATCTTCCTACTCCTTTTCCCTTATCATTCCTTGTGCCATACTAAGCAAAGCGTAGTAAGAGATCACAGAAATTGATCCAAGACAATAATTCTCTCTGCCATTCACCTATTTGACAGACAATGCTAAGCTTAGTAAATAGCTATATTCAAGATTAAATCTCCAACCTCTAGGCCTCCAGTCCACTCCTCTATCCTCCTTCATCTCAAGTCATCAAGTAATGTATGATGTAAGTGAACTTGCACAATGGTCAGATTAGTTTAAGAAGGTAGAGCAATAGTATCAAATCGAAAATGGAGCTTAGAAATGAGATCAGTATTGGAGATGAAGAAAAACAAAAAGTTTAGATGGAATCGTAAGAGAGAACCAAGTAAGACAAGTGAATAAGATTGTCAAAACAGATTATCGGAGCTGACCAGCTGATCAGTGTTCAATCCTGACAGAAATGGACACAGGAAATGGTCTCTCTCTCTCTCTCTCTCTCTCTCTCTCTCTCTCTCTCTTAAACCAAACTTACCATTTTGTGTGTGTCATAAAAGTATCAAGATTGAAGCTGTATTTACCAAGAGAGAAATGAACAATGAGTAGAACGTTAATTTTTTCAGAATACAAAGTGTGTCATAAAAGTATCAAGATTGAAGCTGTATTAACCAAGATAGAAAGGAACAATGAATGGAACGTTAATTTTTTCAGAATACACGGTGTCTCATAAAAGTATCTTCAGTCTGGATACTTTTTAACACACCTTATATACACACACTGGTATTTAGCAAACATAAAATTTATTTTACCAATTGCATTGGAGTGGTAGTACCTGTTAGGGCCCTATCTATGGGTTAAATTTTTAAAAATGTGTTAAAAAAGGGTTTTAAAAAAATGATTGAGCACCCATCAAGAACAAATTAAACAAAACGTCTTTGACATAAAATGACCCAACAAGGGTTGACATTCAGTAAAATCCAACCAACCAACCAACCTATTGTATTATTTTATGACTTTTTGTATTTGGCTTCTTTTTAATTGTTACTTTACTGTTCGTGTAATATAACCTGCTACCTAATGAAAAATAGCAATACCAGCTGGGGCTGTAGAATACACCTACTGTACCTCTGCAGAAGGGTAAAATCCATCCCAATGGGGCCACTTATATGCCGTGGATGGTGACCCGTGATACTTACGGATGTAATTCTGATGGCTGAGGAGTAAATAGCATGCAACACTCCACACTGGCTTTTACTTAGGCGAGACAGGCGATCGGAGAGGACCCCTCCAATCAATCGGCTGGTCAAGTCAGACTCTAGCACATACAGAATTGTCCTGACCCTGCTTCACATATAGCAAGCCCCCAAACCTTTTTATCATATATGAACTAGAAGGCGATGGCTGAGGGTCTTAGTGTCCTTGGTATGATATTAAACTGCATCTAGAGGTAAAGTTCCAATTCTAGAGTTATACTTACTGGCATAGGTGGGGATCAAAGTGTAGTATCTGTTTTAAACACATCTGAAATCATTCATGACATCTGTATACACACATACAGGAAGCACGAGGTGTAATGGTTAAAGTCATAGGAAATGGACTCAAATCCTGGACGTGGTAATTGCATTTCACTTAGTGCTAATACCCTTGGAAAAGGTATGAATTCTACTCTCCCTCAAACTATGGGTAAATAGTAGGGCAGACTAGGCTCTTTAACCTTGGTTAGGCAACCGGTCTAGGAGAAGGAAAACTCTGAATTTAAACCTGTTAAACTCCGCTTAAGAAATTGACCTTATATCAGATCCTGTTCGTACGGAGGGGTTGGTAAATATATATATATATATATATACACACACACACACACACACACATATAGATGTAGGTGTGCAAGCTTATTGTTTGGATAGTTACCAACCTCTCTGCATGGGTTGGATGTGACACAAGGTAAATTTCTTTCTGTGATGGCCGAGTGGTTAAGGCATTGGAATCAAAATCCAATGGGATATTCCCTCAGAGGTTCGCATCCTGTTCACAGCGCCATATTGAAGTCAGTTAGTCTACTGTTGGTTTGAATAACAGCAACTAGCTAAGCACAACTGAAGCAGTGTCCAAGACAGTTGGTATTTATAGAAATCAAGAATTGTCTACTCATGCATTTGGGTGATTCCATTCCCTGAGTTCTGATTGGCTGCTTGGTTTCTATGATATTGTTGAGTTTTATAAATACCCTGTCATTCTGCAGTAGAATAGTGACAAGACGGGATTGTATTGAGTTACAGCCTCTTGTTGCCCTGTCTTAACAATTCGACGGTAATTGGAACTTAGCTTGATTATTCTTCACGGGGTTTAACAGGTTTGAATTCAGATTTTTTTTTCTTATCATTCCATGTTCATTGAGTTCAGTACATTTTTTGTACTAGTAAAATCTTCAATAGAAAATGGCATTAAAGACCTTCAGTCATTCTCATGAATCAATCCATATGGGATTCTCTAACTTGTAAATATAAAGTCATTATATAGTTACTAAAGTCTACTGATAAGTTGAGGAATTTTTCCCTTCCCTTCCCAATCTCCACTTTTTCTTCCGATTCCCCACCACCCCCCTCACATTCTGTTTCTTCAATAGAGAAACAACACCCAGGGAATTCTTCTATAATGTCTAGCAATCATCAGAGGTTTGATTTGACTCTGTTTTGCCTCTAACCTGAATAATAATGTCCTTCTTTGCTTTGCCCCAGTCACCCAGGAGGTTTCAATCGGCCTGGGGCCTTTTAAGGGTCTTCCTCTGTGCTTTATTGATCTGGAAAAACAAAAAACAAAAAAAAGAAAGAAAAGAAAGGAAAGAAGAAAAAAACGAATTAAAAGAAAAGAGGCACTTTTATTGATAATCTTTGAGAATTCCTCTTTTCCTGTTTTTTTCTTGAACGGTCCAAACAGGAATTTCACAGGAACTTAAGAGTAGGAAGTTTACCAGTCGGAATCGTCTGCTTGGTTTTACATTACTAAAATTGCACATGAATATTATAGTTCTTAAAGGCTGACTTAGCTCAGTCGGTAGAGCATCCAGTTTCGAACCTCAAGGTTCAATACCGGCCCTCGCCAACTCTGTGTATGAGTAGCACATTTAAATTTTCTGTAAGAAGCTGATGGTAGGTGTGCACTCCACCTCAGATGCTAAAATAATCTCACTGCTCAGTGGGTAGAACATCTGGCTCGGAACCACAAGGTCCCAGGTTCAATACCGACCCTCGCCAACTTGGTGTATGAGTAGCACAGAGAACTGTCCAGTAAAGTAAGGAGCTGATGGGAGGTGTGGCACTCCACCTCAGATGCTAAAATAATTTCCCTGCTCAGTTGGTAGAGCATCTGGCTTGGAACCACAAGGTTCCAGGTTCAATATGGCACTTGCCAACACAGCATATGAGGAGCTGCTGGTAGGTTTTGGACTCCACCTCGGATGCTAAAATAATCTCCCTACTCAGTTGGTAGAGCATCCAGCTCAGAACTATAGGGTTCCAGGTTCAATACCGGCCCTCACCAACACAGCATATGAGTATCACAGGGACAGCAAGTGAGGAGCTGCTGGTAGGTGTGGCACTCAACCTCAGATGCTAAAATAATCTCCCTGCTCGGTCGGTAGAGCATCCAGCATTCCACATTCAATAGCAGCCCTCGTCAACTCAGCGTATGAGTAGCACAGGGATCTGTGCAGTAAAGTGGGGAGCTGATGGTAGGTGTGGCGCTCCACCCCAGGTGCAAAAATAATCTCCCCACTCTAGGGCTAGTGAAAAGGGGATAGGCTCCTTCGCTCCATAGTTAATAAGTGTACATCTAGCCAGGGCTCAATGAGTGACCCAATGGATCACATTTTGTTTGGTGGACTCTCTCATCGATTTCGAGGTATGAGGGTTCATCCAATAAACAACCTACACAGTGTTTGGTTTATAGTGGTGAAGGCTTCTGTTGGACCATCCGCACTTTTTGGCACAGTCGATAGGAAAGAATTGGTGCACGAGGAATATCACAAACCCAATCAACGACTGACCCCAGATTTCCAAATTTCCTTCTTCTAGACTGGTTACCTATCCAAGGTTAAAGACCCCAGTCTGCCTTACTATTTTACCCATAGCTGGAGGGACAATATATGAATTCATAACTTTCCTTAAGGTATTAGTACTATGTGAAATTCAAACAGCTTTGTCAAGGATTTGAACACTGGTCGATGAGTCCATTTCCTACAACTCTAACCATTATGCCACACCCCTTGTCTAATGTTGTGACTATCTCAAAAGTGGTTAAAAAAAGCCAATGCTATTGTTACTCATGTAGAAATTCTTGCCTCATTGCAGTAAACTTTTTCGAAATATTCTCTGGTTCTTCTAAAATGGTTCTATTCAATAAAATCTTGACTCCAGAACAAATTGAGTCAATTATTTGAGGCTGACATTCTTTCTTTAAAATCAGTCGTATGCTGAATGAGTTTTTTGAAAAGATTTAGTAGTTCTGTGAATACTAATTCTACACTGAAGTAGCAGTGATTAGCAAGAGTCAGAAAAGGCCAAAACCATTATTTTTATTCTATTCAACTTGGAAGATATTTCTTAGAAAAATGGCCACAAAATATAAATTTTATGTTTGTAAAAATTGAATTTATTTAAATTTTTCGAAAAAACATTTTGACAACTAATCACTTCTAAGATTAGTTCTGAACAAATTTCTAAAGTTACTAATTTGCTTTATTTAGTAAAGAATCAGAATTTGATACATGTAACTGTATGTCTGTAACTGAAACTATGTCACTACTGATGTCAGGATTTCCTTAGTTATTTAAGTTATATTCTCAATGATTATGAAATAGTCATTATCTAATCTTAATCAGTGTCTTATCTATTAACAATGTCTCTATTAAGGTTTGATTTAGATTTGCCTCAAAACTGCCCATATTATTAATGCATTTAAAATCCCGAAATATGAGTTTTATATCTCTAAGAAATAAAGATTTGCATAGTATGTGGTGGGAATAACAAAACTGGGTTAGGGTCAAGGCATATATTGACCAGCTCTGCACAGATACTGGATGTTATGCAGAGTACCTCTTAGGGACAATAAATAATAGGGATGGTTGGCATAAGATTGTCATGGATATCCATGCTGCTGGCACAATATGATGATGATGATGATGATGATGACTTTGTAGCTTAAAATATACATTTATAATTCAAGTTATAAATTTAAGTTGAGAAATGGTAAATTTTATGAAATATCAGAGAAGCATGAAGTTAAGTTTTTCAGAAAAGTTTTCAAGGGGGTCAACAAATGAAGAGTAATTTTTAAAGACATTAATGGAAATTTTGAATTTGAAAGACCAAAGCTGAAGTTAGAGAAAAAAATAGATTAAAATCCCACTTTGAGTTTAACTCTTGACATCCTATACCACCAGCAACACTTATCTTCTATATTTTTATAGCAACACTTATCTTTCGGTATAAGTTTTTTTAAGTACGACACACATAGAATAACTAGTAATCATCGATGGAATCTGGTATTCAACAAAGACGGGTACGTCAGCTAGTGAGTAAATGGTGGCGGATAACTCCTATTCCCATTTATAAGACTGTAAACTCCACTTTCTTTCTTTCTTTCTTCCTTTCTTTCTTTTTGTGTTCTTGCTTTTCTTTTTTTTCTTTCTGTATTCTTTCCTTCTTTCTTTCTTTCTGCGCCTTACTTTCATTCTGTGTCATTCTATCCTAATCTACCTTTTAATTTCTTTGTTTTTGCTTTCGGGTATATAGACTTCCCTTTTTTCATTCTTACACTTGCTTTCATTCTTTCTTTCCTTTACTGTTAATTTATTCTTTCTTTCTTTTTAACCTTTTATTCATTCATTATTTATGTATTTCCTTCTGTATTCTTTTTTCTTTTTTCTTTCACACATCTTTCTTTTTCATTTTTATTATTTCTTTCTTTACCCAGAACTTGTAGTATTATTTGATTTTTCACTCATGTTAGTATCATTCTCGAACCATAGTTTCTTATGAGGTGGTATAGGATGTCAAGAGTTAAACTGGCCAGAAGTCATGTTCATTTTCCTAATCTACCCCAAATTATAGCCGTTGCTTCAATGTAATATTAAACATATTTAGAAGTCTTGGATTTAAGCCAAATAACAGGTAACTTTAAACAAAAAGGTCATTTTTACCCATTTTTGATAAATTTGATAATTGGGCTCTGGATTTTACAGGATGTTAAGAGTTAATCAGTGAAAAGATTCCTACATTATAATCATCAAAAACAGCTCTGCATGGATACTGGATGCTGCACAGAGGACCTCCCAGGGGCAATGAATGATAAGAATGATTGGCAAGAGAATAACATTGATATCCATGCTGCTGGTGTGACGTGATGATGACTTTGTAGATTAAAATATACATTTATAATTAAAGTTATAGATTTAAGTTATATATACTGAACTTTTGAGAAAAGATACCAAGAAAATGTTTTTACAGTTGTGGGGGAAAGTTGGTAGACAAAGAGTTAAGGCTTTGTGCCATTATCTTCAACATATTCTGTCAACTCCTGGAATATAAATGGAAATTTTGAATTCAAAAGACGGTTAGAAAAAGTAAATTAAAATCCCACAGTTGAATCAATCAAAAGATGAGTACATCATAATCATCAAGAAAGCAGAGAAGCAAGTTTTTTCTTGGTTGAAATAATAGTTCTGGCTACTGAATGTGAATATGACATAAGAAATCTGTTTAGATTATCAACTTAATAAAAGTGTTAAGTAAAGCTTAGACAAGATCCTTTATTAAGAAGGAGGCTGTCATCTTTAGTTAGTTGTGCTATAATTATCTTCTTTGAACATTCTGATTGATCAAACTATCAATTTGACAAGCGTTGATAAAATCTTTTTTTGCTTGAGATAATTATTTTTAGTTGAGTAATTCCTACTGATTTATTCTCCGTTTACATCATACGTCCTTTTACAATATGAACTTTTAGGTTTTATTTCTGATTATCCTTATTTATCTTACCTTATGTGAACACGTCTTTGTTTTTGTTTTTTATTTTTAAATTCTGAGCATATCTGTAACTATAGCTGTATTTACCAAGACAGAAATGAACAATGAATGAAACATTAATTTTGTTAAAAATAGTCTCGTTGGCATCTAATTCACTGATTCCAGTAAGTTCTTCATTATGATTGGCAGTTGAACTGTCATATTTCTTGTATTGTTCTCTATATCAAATCTTCCTCATGAGATAAATTGGTTGGTTGGATGGATGGATGATATTAATGGCATATCAACCCTTGGGGATTATTTAATGCTAAATCTTGTTAAGTTTATCTTTTTACTTAATACTTTTTTTCTATTTTCTACACGCACATATATATATATCTGGAGGCACATGGTGTAATGGTCATAGTCATAAGAAATGGATGAGGCTGTTTGCATTTTATATAGTGCTAATACCCCTGGGAAAGTGTGCATCAAAGTACTCTCCCTCCAGCTATGGGTGAAATAGTTGAGCAGACTGGGCTCTTTAATCTTGGATAGATAAAGGAAAACTGATTTCAAACCTGTTAAACTCTGTTTAAGAAATTGCCCTAGTGTCTCATCCTACTCATGTGGAGGGGTTGGTTAATGGGCGCATATATAAATATATATATATATATATATATATATATATATATATATATATAGTTAGGCAACATTTCTTCATTGAGACATTTTGTTGAACGGCGCAGCCATTTTTTGTCTGCAAATCTTGTTCCAGGTCCTTTCGAGTTGATGGATTGATGCAACTATATCAGGCGAAAATTGGCTGATGTATTTGCCATAGCTTATTATTTCCCGAGTACTCAGGGAAATAATAATCAATGACAAATATATATATATATATATATATATGATATAGTTACCTCAATCTGGCAACTCAAAAGGACCATTTTTTTATCATATGGGTGCTAGAAGGCGGTGGCTGCGGGTCTACATGTCCTGGGAATGACGTTAAACTCTATCTGATGGTGAGGTTCCAGTTCTGGAGGTTTGGGGAATGTGGAGCACCCCTTCATCACCATTGCTCCCTGGTCCACTCTGACTCGGAGTGGTATTACCTGTTAGGGTCCCATCTATGGGTTAAATAGAAAAATGTATTTATGAAAAAATTGTATTATCCATTAAGAATTGATTTATTTCAAAACTTTATCAGCATTAAATGACCCACTGAGGTTGATATGCCATAAAACAAAACAAAACAAAACAAACAAACCATGAACAAGATTTGCAGACAGACAATGGCTGCACAGTTCAACAATATATATATATATATATATAATATTCACCTTACCAATGCAAATATTCATGCCACATATTTAAGATTCAGACTATTAAATGATTCAATAAATCACCCCTTTTTTTTTTTTTCGTATGGTGTCAATTCTAAAATGAATGAGTGTCGAAAGATTCTTTAACTTGGTAAAAAATAAACAAAACTTGATTTTCAGTTGAACAATTGTGAAGATGAAGGTTATCTTTGTGCTAATTACGATGAAGAAAGGAATAAGAAAAGTTATTTTTGTCTTTCTTATTACCAGCAAATTAGCCATGTGAGGCCCTGTAGGCAGCTCGGTTGCTTTGCGACAGGCGCATAATGCTCCCACACTTGGCCACTTTGCAAAGGGCTTGCTGTGCTCACCACCTCCCAATACAGCACTTGCATCTCGCATATTTCCTTCTGACACTATAACATTATTACAGACTTGCATCATGTATTGTCTAATATATATTACCTGTAATAACCCTAACCTATTATTGTTTACTTTTTACACATTATTTTTTTTTTTTTTTACTTTCTCATTTATTCATTCACTGTAGGTGATTAGAAAATTAAGAAAAAAAACTTAGAAACTTTTTCTTAATGGAATAAGTTGCTTTGTACAAGGGTCATTCAGTAAATATATATTGACTATTACTTTATTACAGATTCTGATCACATATTGCATAACACATATATCTTATTATAATGGAGATTCTGTGTCTGTCTGTATAACCGAAACTACATCACTGCTTATGTCTCAATAACCTCAGGAATTGCACAAGTTTATCAATGCGTATTTAATGCCTAGTCAGAAACTACTTGATTTACTAAAAACTTTTCAGACTATTGATTAAAACCTTCAAGATGCTAACATCAAAAAATTATGAGAAAACCTAAAAGAAAATTATGAAAACAATAAGGATTCTGAAATTCCAAATTTGTTTAAATGAAAAATGCTCCCCACATATACTTATTTCATATATATATATATATATATATATATATATATAATATATATATAAAATGGACTCTCTCGTCAATTTTTGACGGATGAGTGTTCATTCAATGAACAACCAACACAGTGATTTGTTTATAGTGGTGAAGGCTTGTGTAGGACCATTCCTCACTTTTTGGTACAGTCGATAGAAAAGAATTGGTGCATCAAGGAATGCCACGAACCCATCAACGACCGACCTCAGGAATTTTGAATTCAGAGTTATCCCTCTCTTAGACTGGTTACCTACCCAAGGTTAAAGAGCCCAGTCTGCCCTACTATTTTACCCATAGCTGGGAGAATATATGGATTCATACCTTTCCCAAGGGTATTAGCACTATGTGAAATGCCAACAGCTTCATCTAGGAATTGAACTTGAACCGAAAAGACCATTTTCCACGACTCTAACCACTAGCCCATGCGCCTCCAATATATATATATATATATATATATATATATATATATATATATATATCAGTAAAAAATTACAGAAGATTTAGATTTTTAGCTTTATTGCCTATTTCAGGGAACCTAGAGAAATTGTCTGGTATCTCCCATGAAATGTTTTATAATGCTGAAAATCTAAATCTTCTGTTATTTTTACTGAAATAATTTTGCTCTATTACTCTGTCAATAAGAACACACATTGGGCTCTGCAAACTACAAATTTTTAAAAATTACTGCACTGTAAGGAAAATTTCTAAACCTGATCTTTGGAATATATATATATATATATATATATATATATATATATATATATATATAATGCCATGAGCTAATCCGGTAAGTGTTTATTGCTCCAAGAGAATTTATGACAACAAAAACAGGAGAAAAAAATCATTTCAAAATCCTTCAGTTAATACCAAATGTTATGTGAGACTTTTCCTTATTTCGTCGACTGCATTGAATTACAAGGAGTCAAATGTTTTCTATTAAGAATGAGACACACCACATTTTAATGATTACATCTCGAAATGACTTCTTTCTCTGTTGCCTTAAGGAAATAAAAACTTAGTCTTTTTTTTTTTTTTTGTTGATGTCTTTGTATCCGACTTGTCTTTTTTTTCCCTAACTGGCGTTTCTTTCTACATTGTATAGTAAATACTTTTTTTTTTCTTGTCTTTTCAGGTACGTACACATTATCCAATATTGCTGATTAAATCTTGTGGGGTTGAAAGTGAAAGTTATTAGCCTGTAGCTATCTTAGTATTCCTATCCAACAGGTATGGTATGATTTCCTTTATTTATCTTTCAGGTGAAAAACTGATACAAGGTATGAATTAACAAATCGTTCTTCTGTGAAATAGAAAGATAGAAAAATCAAAGTATTTATATAGAAATTCTATTGGAAATCGTGATCCTCTTTCGGAACCTTCAGTCCTGAAATTGATTAAATATCAGTGTATATAAATATAGTATATAAGTATAAAATATAATATAAGAATTGAACCTTTAGTCCTGAGGTTGATTAAATGTGAATGTATATAGATATAGTATATAAATATAAATGATAATATAATAAAATAAAGATAATAATAAAATAATATAACTAATAACTTACATAATTTATGTTTAAGTTATAATATAACTCATATCATATAATTAAACTCATAAAAATAACAAATGATAAAATAATAATAATAAATATAAAATATGATATAATAATATTAATAATGAAATAGTAAAATAATATAAAATAATATAAGATAAAAATAATGAATAATAAAATAATATAAATAACTCATTTCATATAATTCAACACAAAACTAATATATAATATAATGATAATTGATTTAGTATATAGTCATATATATATATATATATATATATATATATATATATATAGGGCCGGTTAACTCAGTTGGTAGAGCGTTCGGCTAGAAACCACAAGGTTCCTAGTTCGATACCCGCCCCGCTAACTCAGCGTATGAGTAGCACAGGGATCTGTACGGTAAAGTAAGGAGCTGATGGTATGTGTGGCGCTCCACCTCAGATGCTAAAATAATTTCCTTGCGCTAGTGAAAAGGGGATAGACTCCCTCGGTGCATGGCTGATACTGACATTAGGCTGCCTGATGACTTTACTTATATATATATATATATATATATATATATATATATATATATATATAGTATAATAAATAATATAGTATGTAAATATAAAGTTATTTATATGGACATTATATTGAAAATAATGATCTTTTTTGGAACCTACATTCGTGGTTTATAAAATGTGATACTTGGTTCATCTCTCTTCTTTTATATAAAATGCCACACAAGCTTTCTCTTATGTATTAAGCCATATATCTAAATACATGATTTTGCTATGGAGTCCAAGTATGCTTCTTGGTAAATCTGATGAGTCTCTCTCTCTCTCTATATATATATATATATATATATATATATATATATAGGAAAATAAATTTTGGTTGTTTAAGAAGCATGAAAAAATGTTGTTTCTGATCTTCATTTTTTACATGCTTCTAAAACAACCAAAAAATTATTTTCCCAAATATACAATATATATATATATATATATATATATATATATAACTCATCAGATATACCTATATATCTAAAGATAAGCATGACACAAGGTCATTATTTCCAAGCAGCTTGTTCTAAAAATGCTTCTGGTATTTTGGTAAAATTGTAGCTATGAGAAATTAGATGAGAAAAAATATATTCTACAAAAGGGGGGGGGAGATTTTTCTTGAAGACCCGTACATACACTGACAATCATGAAGTCATGTTGAAAACATGAATTCCCTTGTTTCTCAGTTTTCTCCTTCTGTTACGACATTCACCCTGGGTCGGTTGTTATGGTAACACAGGGCATTATTAGCTGTTTGCATGTCACTATTTCTAAATACACATAGTTTTCAATGTATTCCAGATGAATAGGAAATTTCATTATTATTGTAATATAAATAGTTAAATTTGTTGTGAGTATATGTTTGTGTGTGTGTGTATCTGTGTGAATGTGTTTGTGTATGGGAGTATTTCTGTGTGTCTCTGTGTGCGTGTGTGTATTGTTTTTGTTTTTTTCTTTTGTTTTTGTTTATTTTTGTGTGTTGTTTTTTGGGGTTTTTTAGGGGCTGTACTAATCTATTGAGGTGAATTTACTAGATTCTTATATGAATCAATCTGTATTAATATAGTAACTACCGTATTTGACAGCATATTAGACGCACCTCCATTTCAGCAGGTCAGATTCAAGAAAAAAGGTTTTAGTATATTTAAGCATATATTGTTGAAAACAGTCTCCTGTTAACCTTGATTATAACAATATCAGCAATAAAATAAGGATGCATGGAGTTTAGGGTAGGTAAAAGTACTGAGCGTAAGATGGGTTAGTGAGAAGATCATAGAGAAGATTAGTGTTATAGGTGATATACCCTATAGACTAATGGAATGCGCCAATGATTACTATAAGTAACAGGGACAATTATGGCTTGAGAGTAAGCCAATGCGAGTCAGCTCATAACTCTATTTGTCGGACGTAATTCCCACTTCTCTGTACTGTAATTGTCTACTCTTTTGTTAATACATTTTCCTACATTTGTTACCCGTCGTTTTGTTCTTATTTGACCCCTTAAAACCCCACAACAATTAGCCTCGGCCTACAAGGGGTCTCAAACTTCACCTACGATGTATAAGATACAGGGCAATTGTTTTAGCCAAAATTTTGGAAAAAATGTGCAATAATTAAACCTGCAATCAAATCTGGAGCTGGAATCCCTAACGTGATATGATGCTGAACCTAAGCACTATTCAGCAACTCCAGTCGGCTGGTCCCGTCAAGTCCTAGCACCTATATGATTGCCTCATTCCTATTGCCCTTATGGCAAGCCCCAACCTCTTTTTATCATATGGGTGCTAGAAGGCGGTGACTGAGGGTCTACATGTCCTGGGAATGACGTTAAACTTTATCTGATGGTGAGGTTCCAGTTTTGGAGGTTTGGGGAATGTGGAGCACCCCTTCATCACCATTGCTCCCTGGTCCACTCTGACCCGGAGTGGTAGTACCTGTTAGGGTCCCATCTGTGGGTTAAATAGAAAAACACGAGTTGATAAAAAATTGTATTATCCATTAAGAATTAATTTATTTCAAAACTTTATCGGCATTAAATGACCCACCGAGGTTGATATGCCATAAAACAAAACAAACCAAACCAAACTATCCAGCAACTTCTGTGACACTATGATTGCCAAACTATATTTTTTGGCTTTCCTTCCTTTTTAAAATTTTTTAACTAGCAAAGTAATGAATGTGACATTACCTCTAATATAATCCTTAACATAATCATTCATTACTGTTAACCTTTATTAAGATACAGTATCACCCATGAATAAGTTGGTTGGTTATTTTGTTTAATGGCATATCAACCCTTGTGGGGCTATGTAGTGCTAAATCCTATCTGTTTGTTTATACGATTTATAAGTGAACAGTTTATTTGGTTTACCTCAGTTGGTAGTGCATTAACAAGAATTTTCCAAGTATTTCAATTGAATTCCTTTTTGCTTTTATTGTAAAAACTGTTTACTAAGAAATGCTTGTAAAATATTAATTCTTCACAATTTTTATTTTTGCATTAAATTGTTCTGAAATCTTTTCCCAGGACTCCATTTCATGTCCCTAATTTTTACTGAATAGCAAAGTCATACATTAAACTTGATTTTGGTCAGACTTAGAAGATGTCTGTGTGTTCAAAAAAGTAGCCTTATAGAAGTTGTATTTACCCAGACAGAAATGAACAATGAATAAAATGTCAATTTTTTTCTTCAAAGTATTCCCTTTGGCATTCAACACACATTCAGTTACTTTTCCATCGGTTGAAACACTTTTGAAATTTTCTCCTTTTGATATCGTGTGAATTCAAGATTTTCTTTTCATCTACTTTAGATCCTTAAATGAAGAATTTTTAGTTTTGGGGGAAAAAAAGAAAAGGATGCACTGAGCTATAAGTTAGAGAGTACTGCATTTCCACAATCATGTATTTTGCCAAAATAATTTCGTTAAAGTATTCTAGACTGTAATCTAGAAGTCTAGACATCATCACTTTTATATAAATATTTACCAAACAAGGTCAATTTCTTAAGCATTGTAGAATAAACATCATACTCACTATAGAAGTAAAATCTGCTAACCAAAGCCAGGTTCAAATCCTGTTTGGAGCACCATGTTTTAGTGAGTTAGTATACTGTTGGTTTGAACAACAACTAAACTGGCACCCCATCCCTGTGGACCACTATACTTTTATTGCCGCTTAGGGTTCTAAATAAGCCAATTAGAGAAGCCCAGCCCTAGAACATTCCAATTCTGGTTGTGACAAGAACTTTTTAGCACACCCTTATATACTAATTGACCTATTACTTTTGTTCTACCTTATTCTATACTTGATTTTTCATAAGATATTTTTGGACTATATTAAAACATATTGCTTTGCAGTTATCTTGTACAGATGATATTTTCTCTCCAAATCTACATTTAGAAGTAGCTAGATATGATACCTTCATGTTACTGCATCAATCAAATAGATAAAAAAAACTTTACTAGAAACATTTCTTTACACACATATATATATATATATAAAATATATATATTAAAACAAATCCTCTTTTTTTTCTTTTTCTTTTCTAAGTTCCTTGATTTTCATATATATTAGGTTGTTACAAAAATAATGGCCGATTTCAAATAAATACATTTATTGTTGAAACATTAACTTCAAACAATCTAAGTTTTTGGTGCTCATGAGGAACCAATTCATTGAGCTTTTTCACCTTTCCAATACTCTGTAAATGGCGTGAAACTGTTGCAATGCTGACACCAAGTGTCTGAGACATCTCTCTGACACTTTGTCATGGATTTTGCTCAACAACTGCCTGCAATTGTTCATTGTCAAGACTGCATGTCCGTCCTCTACCATCTTCATTTTCAAGAGCCCACATTTCCACTGCGCAAATTTCTGGAACCACCTTCGTACTGTCCGATCACTTGTAGATTCATCTCCCCATGTTTTGTTGATATTGGCAGCAGTTTCGGAGGCATTGTCCCCAAGCTTGAACTCATGCAACATAAGAAGGCGAAGGTCATGTTTAGGCATGTTCATCTTTGAAGGCTCCTATTTTTCAAAAATTCTTTCTATTTGAAAATAAATTAAATTTTATTTTTGAGCACACATTAATTATTATATACGCAAAAATTCACCAGAAATAAACAACAAATTCTACGTTAAAATGACATTTCCAAACCGAGCACTTCAATCGGCTATTATATTTTTAACAACCTAATATATATATATATATTATATATATACACAAGTTTTGTTAAACTGTACAGACAATTCCTGTCGGACAAGTTTTTCAAAAAACTTGTCCGACAGGAATTGTCTGTACAGTTTAACAAAACTTATATAAAAGAAAAAATGCTGCCCAAATACACTTATATATATATATATATATATATATATATATATATATATACATATTAAAACAAATTCTCTTTTTTTTTTTTCTTTTCTTTTTTTTAAAGTTTCTTGATTTTCACAGCTATATAAAAGTGTTTCTTTTTCTTTTTTTATAATTATAACATTTCTCTTGAGAGCAAACTCTTTTAAAAAAATATTTCTGTCTCAGATATGACAAAAAAAATTTTCCTGGAATGAAAACAAAGAAATTAAAAAGATCATTACTATTCTTAGTAAATTACCACCAAAAAATTCCTCTTTAACTAAATCTCAAAAATTTTTTGTGCTAAAAATGTTAATTCCTGTATACTGGAATAACCAAATCTCGACAAGAGAACAAAAATAAACTCCAAGAAGCTTTTTGATGTAGTGGCAATAAAGCTTTTAACTGATAGAAACAAAAAAAAACAATCTAGTCAATTTGTGAACAGTCTGTAAGAATGGCTTTCATTAGTCAATATATTTTTGGAAACTGACAGCTCTTAAACTAAATAGAAATGAGAATATTAAGAAAAACTTTGGGCCAATCTTTCTGGAAAAACACGCCAATTATTCTAAAACTAATGTCTTCAGACATACATTAATTATTAGTATACTGTCAGTAGCGTTTTATTTAACTTTTTTTTTTCTTTTTATATTTGCATTAAACATTAATCTACCAGTTGAATTCATACTGACTGCTTTTAGTGGGTATTAGTGGCCATTGAAATTGAAACCACAAACAAACACAATGTTTTATTTTTGTTTAAAAAGAAAATGCCTCACCCCAAAAAGGATGAGATGGTCTACTAATTTTTTCTTTTTACACAGAAAAAAAAAACAGAAAAATATTAAAATTGATCTATCTAAAAAATTTTTTAAAAATAAAAAAAAACATTAGGCCAAAATGCTTTTATAAATCAATTTTTCGTAGTAGGGAAGTTCTAGAACTCATTTTACAGACAAAAAAAGATGACAAAATGTCGCCATTTTCGCGAATCCCACCAAATTTGGAGAGCTAAAAATCGACATCACTCCACCAATTTTTGGAATTGGGAGCTCAAATTTTGGGGATTGTCTAACGTTAACATAGTCCACACATGGAAAAAGAAAATCAGAAAAATTGAAAGGAGTGGGTGGTAATTTTACTTTTGTCTGGATGATTTGACAGAGGTGCAGTCGGCGCATTCTACGGCCCCAGTACATTAAATTTTATTTATTTTAAGACATTTGATTCTTTTAAAACATGGGCATATATATATATATATATATACACACACACACACACACACATCAACCCCTCCGCATGAGCAGGATGCGACACAAGGTCAATTTCTTAAGCGGAGTTCAGCAGGTTTGAATTCAGAGTTTTCCTTCTCCTAGACCGGTTGCCTAACCAAGGTTAAAGAGCCCAGTCTGCCCTACTATTTACTCATAGCTGGAGGGAGAGTAGGATTCATACCTTTCCCAAGGATATTAGCGCTAAATGAAATGCAATTACCACGTCCAGGATTTGAACTCAGGGCGACGAGTCCATTTCTCATGACTTTTAAACATGTGCATATAAGACGCACCCCCATTTCAGCAGGTCAGATTCAGGAAAAAAGTTTTTAATGTATTTAAGCATATATTGTTGAAAACAGTCTACCATATGCTCCTGTTAACCTTGATTATAACAATACCAGCAATAAAATAAGGATGGAGTTTAGGGTAAATAAAAGTACTGAGCGTAAGCTGGGTTAGTGAACATCATTGAGAAGATTAGCCTAGCCTATATTAGGTCTGAAATTTCATCTACAATGTATAAGACACAGGGCAAATTTTTGAGCCAAAATTTTAAAAAAAGTGCGTCCTATATTTGCCATCAAATACAGTACTTTTAAATCTCTTCAAATTTAATCTGAAAACCTATGAAATAGCAGAGGTGATCACTACTAGAATAGGCTCAGTCCTAATTAGTGATCATCCTCCACACATTAATACATTAATTATTAGTTTTTTTTATAAAAAATGTAATGTGTGAAAATAAACATATTTCTTTCATCTTTGAAGCAGTTGTCTACAGGAAACAGTGACAGGAATATTAAAACTAATGTCTTCAGACATACATTAATTATTAATATACTATCAGTAGCATTTTATTTTACCTTTCTTTTTCTTTTCTTTTTTTTACATTAAACATTAATCTACTAGTTGAGTTTCTACTGGCTGCTTTTAGCTGGTATGAGTGTCCATTGAAATTGAAGCAGTTGTGTATACGAAACAGTGGCAGGAATATTATTGAAAGGCCATATATATATATATCTACTGCTTATAGGAATTAGAGTTTAAACTGGCTCTGTTCAATATTGATTAGTTTGTAACTTTACATTGGAGAGTTCAATCTTTTATTTTATATTGCGTTTGTCGATTGATGTGAATGTTAGACATTTCACTTGTTTAGAATAAAGAATTTTGACCTATTAAAAGAATATTTTGGAGATCTTTTGTGATCAGACCATTTTCTTTCTTGTGGAATTGAAGAAAATGGAATTGTCTCACGGGTTATCACTATCTCTTTTGAATTTAATAACTCACAGACAATACACAAAAGCACAACGGTGACAGTTATCTAATATCTGATCACCATTAAGTCTACGGTTTAGAAAGAAATTTCAAAAGGAAATTGTTATCGCAAATCTTTATGGAAAAGAGTAAGACACTCTACATGAAGAATAATGTTTCCTTGTCTTTTGAACATCTAAAAAAAAAATTTTTTTTTGTAAAATATCTAAAGAATAAAAAAATTATTAAATATATTATTCAATTTCATGATTAATCCTCAGCAAGAATTATCCACAATCCATTTTTTTAAATATCTTTTTTTGTAGCAAGTAAGAGTATCTGACTTCGGGCTTAAAAGCTATGACATTATAAGGACCAAATAATCATCAATAAAATTAAGTAGATACCTTTAATTTTCTTCAGTTGGGCCTGCCAAGTCTCAATTTATGAGTGACAGTATTTTCTTGCTTTCAATCAAAAACGAGACACTGCAATATAAATGCAGTGTCACCTGAGACAGGTATAGCAGTCTGACCTTGAAGCAAGATTGTGCTAGTGGGAAGTGTTTGAATAATATTTAGGGAAAAATATGTTGCCCCTGAAAACTACAGATAACTTGAGACATAAATAGCTGAATACCAGAGAATTATCTGATAAAAATTACAATACGGCCAGAAATTAATTTCCAACAATAAAGAATAAGACGGCGATGATGACTTATTTTCAAACAGGATTCACAAAGACTTGTCATATTTATGGCAACGATGTGGAGATGCCGCCCCTAAGAGAATTAGAATTTTCATCATAATCCATATTATTTTTGTAGCAATGCTTGTAACTGCATTGAATGAACAAAAGAAGTCCTTTTAATAACATTTCATTTTTATTTATAAATCCACTTACATGACCTCTATATAACAATGCGGGTTAAAATCCAGCAAAACTTCAAAAACTGTGCTGCAATTGGAAAAGATAACGTTTGGGGTTTTTTGAGGGGTGGGGGCGGGGGAGGATGTTCTTCATGTTCTACAGTTGGAAAAGAAAATTTTTGATTTTTTTTTAGTGGGTGGGGGGTAATAGTGTGAGGATATTTCTCATGTACATTTAACATAGTAGAGTAATGAACATTGAACCACATACCAAAAAATTATTTTCTGAATAAGGGCTTAATCATCTTTGTGAGTGAGAAAAAGAAGATATATTTATGGCTTATTGTACCTTCTTTAAAAATCTATTACAATAAATCTGTTTTTGGTTTAGCTCAGTTGTTAGAGCATCCGGTTCCAGTACAAGTTTGATACCAGCACTTGCCAACTCGGTGTATGAGTAGTGCAACTTGGATCTGGTGGTAAAGTGGGGAGCTGATGGTAGGTTTGGAACACCACCTCAGATGCAATAAAACTCTGACTGATTGCTCCCTGGTCTACTCTGAACTGGAGTGGTAGTACCTGTTAGGATTCTATTTACGATAGAAAAATGTATTTATAAAAAAATTGAGTATTGATTAAGAATGAATTTATTTTAAAACTTTATTGGCATTAAATGATCCACTGAGGTTGATATGCCATAAACCAAAAAAATCCAAACCAAAATCAGATTTATGCAATGGAAATATCCTTTTAAGATGGAAATTTATTGTGTTATAACCTTACGATGATATCTGTATTACATAGTTAAATCTTCTCTGTAAACAGAGAAAAAATTCTGCTGTTCTAATTTGTCTTTTGTATCTGAGTTTCATAATTTATGGATGCCTAATTAAGACATAATTGAAAATGAGAGGAATCATTATGTCCTAATTTTCTGAAATCTTACTCCATGAATATTCCTGGCTTTTGATTGGTGGAGGTTTCCCCGCCCATTGTTTTCTTTATTTCATTTGCATATTTTATCATTTCCTTTCTTCTTCTGGCTCTACTGACTTTGCATACATTTCTTCTCTTTTGTCTTTAAATAAATCAAAAACAGAAATGATAAATTCTAGAAGAGACTATCTAAAGTTACTATGCAACACTCCACATTTGGCTCTTACTTAGGCTAGACAGTCAGTCGGAGTGGCCCCCTCTGATCAATTAATTGGCTGGTCATGTCAATCCCTAGCACCTATAATTATTCCAACCCTACTGCCCTGGAGGGACAGGATCACTAACACAGCAGTTCTAGAGAGAGCTCAACTCCCCAGCTTATGTTCTCTACTGAGACAGCGTCGTCTCCGATGGTTGGGCCATGTCCGCCGGATGGATGATGGACGAATCCTGAAGGATATCCTCTATGCAGAGCTTTCGTCTGGTAAGAGACAGATTGGTCACCCCCAGCTGCATTTCAAGGATGTCTGCAAGAATGATCTCTGGTGCTTTGGCATTGCCCCTTCCAGCTGGAAAAATTTGTCTCAGGACCGTTCTCGGTGGCGGCAGGCTCTCTGTAGCGGACTGTTCATGATTGAAGCCACCCTGGCACAACACCATGAAGCCAGGAGGTCCAGAAGAAAGCAGCAGCAACAAAGCACCGGCACATCAACATCTTCAGCGACAGCCTTCACATGCAACTTCTGTGGTCGAGAATGTTTTTCGAACATTAGACTTTACAGTCACAGGAGGCGCTGTAACTTCAGGAGCACAAAAACTACATAATAGTCTTCCGAGACCGAAATGCCAATGATGAGTGCCCTTATAGCAAGCCCCCCCCCTTTTTATAATATATGTGCTAGAAGGCAGTGGCTGAGAGTCCTGGGTATGTGTTAGGTCCCCATCTATGTTATAAATAGAAAATATTCGGTACTCATCAAGAATGAATAAAACAAAATGTCTTTGGCATAAAATAACCCAACAAGGGTTGACATGCCTTAAAATTCAGCCAACCTACCAATCTACCCTTTTGTCTGTAAATCACGACTTATTTAAGCAAAAACAGAATTATAGAGTCTTGAAGAAACTCTCTCTGAAGTTTCTTGCCGACAAATTTCACTAAAAGCCGGCATTTGCAAAATTGTATCTCTCTAAACTGCAAATTACCGCAAAAGGGAATTTGTTTCCAAAACAAAGAGCAATTTTTCTCCAATTTTGATGACATGTAATGGAAGTAGAAGCATCAAGCATCAAACATTTTGAAGACAATTTGGAAGTTGGCCAAAAATGCTTTCTCATCTTATGAGCAACACATATGCAAGTCTTAATAGGATTTGCTTTATTCATAAAAGAGATCTCACCTTTTTTTTTTAATGACAACTTCATATAATTTATCAACTGAAAAAAAAAATCTTTGCAACAAAATGATATTGAAATTTCACTGTTAATTTTGCCAAACCTCTTAGGAATTAAGTCTCAGATGTAACATACATATAACACACAAATGTATGTATAAATATATAACATTTTTATAAGACACATATATATGTTTCATCTTTTACCATTATTATAATTATATATATATATATGTGTGTGTTTTATCTTTTATTATTATCCTTTATATGTATGTTTCATCTTTTATCATTATATATATATATATATATGTGTGTGTGTGTGTGTGGTTACACCTTTTATTATTATCATTATATATATATGTTTCATCTTTTACCATTATTATCATTATATATAATATATATATGTGTGATATATATATATATTATGTTATTATATATATAATGTATTTCATCTATAATTATTATTATTATATATATATATATATATATATATATATATATGTATTTCATCTATAATTATTATTATTTTATATATATATATATATATATATATATATAATGTATTCATCTATAATTATATTATTTTATATATATATATATATATATATATATATAGTATTTCATCTATAATTATTATTATTTTATATATATATATATATATATATATATATAATGTATTTCATCTATAATTATTATTATATATATTATATATATATATATATATATATTTAATCTTTTTACCATTATTATTATTATTATTTTATATGTATATATATATATATATATATATATATATTTCATCTTTTACCATTATTATCATTATGTTTATATATATACAGATATATGTATTACATCTTTTAGCATTATCATCAATATATATATATATATAATGATGATAAAGGTAAAAGATGAAGGATATACATTGGTGTTATAGAATTAAATTGAAGAAAAAGAATGCAAAATCAAAATCTTATTTACATCCATTTATATGCAAATAGTATCACAATCTCAAAATAAGAGATGAAACTGTTAAAATATTATAAAAATATCTTCTGCATTGAAAGGTGGTTATAAGAAATGCAGATTGATTTAAAGAAAAATTATCTCTAGAATAACTTGAACCTAATAAATTGCTAAAAAAAGGAGAATTAATTTCAAAGTGTAGACATATGAACAAATTTATTTTGTGTCATTTACCACCGGATTGACCTTAAGGGGAATTTTTCTCCATTTTTAGACGTATGTTGGACGGTTGAGATCATAAAAATCAATAAATAATGACTGTTACCATTTTTTTTTGGTACCACGTGCACATACATCATGATAAATTCTCTTAGATTAAGTTATTATTGCCTAGCCACTTTTTCTTCTCCATCCATCTGATGATTGGGCGCGGCCCTTGAAACTCTGAGTAATGGATGGAGGTCAACAAGAATACAATTTAATATTTTAGGTTTTGGCATTGGAGTATTGTACACTTTTTATATAACTTTGCTTGCTTACTTACATTAAATCTATCTATATATATATATATATATATATATATATATATATATATATGGAGTAAATATGGAAATTAAATCCGACAATATAAGAAAATTTGAAAAAACAAGTATTCCGAAATTGGATGAATTTAATAATCGATGTTTAAAACATTTCGGTTACATTGAACCTTCATCAGGATGTCTTTGGGGTGAAGAAAATGATGGATTTTTATATGTGACAGGAGATGAAAATCTTTTAAATAGTTAAATAGTGTTAAATAATTACTAAATACCAGGCTTCATTTATTATTTATTTAGTTATCATTCCCACTTGTTTCCCTATGTTCTCTTAAAAATAATCAGTCCATTAATACTTTTTCTCGTCTTTGCATTCTTCGAGTGGCGTCACGCGTCATGACACCTTCGCGTGAGTAGATCGCGACTGCCTTTCAAATTAAAACGCTGATCAAATACAGTTACAAACTAAAAGATTTCATCTCCTGTCACATATAAAACATCCATCATTTTCTTCACCCAAGAGACATCCTGATGAAGGTTCAATGTAACCGAAATTTTTAAACATCGATTATTAAATTCATCCCAATTTCGCTTGTTTTTTCAAATATATATATATATATATATATATATGTATGTATGTAAAGAAAAAAGACTTAAATACGAGGTATTAAGCGATTATAGTCCATTTCCATCTGTGGGTATCTGAGACCCTCTGAGTTTCTTCAGATCACTTTCTTTATAGAAACTGGTAAACACTTATATTCAGCTTATATTAATACATTTTCTCCTGCTCTCAGTGATTGTATCAGGTTTCAATTTCTCTAATCTTTTTCGGGGTTTGCTCTGTTTATAAAAAGTAAACATTGAGCTCTCAATCGGACCTGAACTTTGCAACACCATACAGTTGGAGGAAAGGACCTGTTTATAATCATCCTAATACCAAAGAACTTGGTACCCCACCAAAGAATATATATATATATATATATAATTATGGAGGCGCATGTTATTTAATGGTCATTGTCATAGGAAATAGACACTGCGATTTCAACAGAACAACAAATAGCTGGACATTGTCGTACATGGAACATGGTTCTCCAAGATGTTTCTAATTCAATGTGTGGTTGTGGCAGCATTTACCCGGTTTGGGTTGTGCTGGCTCTATCTATAGAATTTGCTGAATCCCTCATGAAGGCCAAATATGCCTGGCAATCTGATGGGAGCAAATCTATGATCTCCAGCCATTCAAGGTTCCAGTGGCACAATCTATAGATATGAGGGCTGATATTTCATTCAAGACCAGCCCTCACTGTTGTCATTAGTCCTATTTTTAGATGAACACTAAGACCCTTTTTCCAGTTCAGAGGGTGGTCTGGAACAACCGCCTGATTTTGCACTAAAGACAGACTGTGGCATTTTATAGAAATATCTATCAGCTCAGTGCTGATTCTGGATTCTGTACGGTGGATCTGCCAGAAGCAATGACTAATAGGGATGGCTGGCAAGGGAACGTTCTAGAGATCTATGCTGTCAACACGGCCTGATAATGATTATTATTTCTGAGAATTCTTCAATTGAAAGTTAATGTTAAAGAATACAACTTTGAACCAAGACAAAACTGTAGATATTTCTAGCAGGAAATGACATGTCAAACATTTTATCTCTTACCAGACGAAGAGTCTAGTATTCCCAAATATATTAAAATGTCACAAATGAAGGATGCTGTGTAGACAGTAATGATTGAAATAAGTTTATTAACACAGATATGTTTTCATAGATAAATGTATTCATGTGAATCATAAGTGACCTTCGATACTTTTTAGGGTCCGTTTCAGTCTGGGTAGAAGTAAACAAACCCTGCTAATGTAGTTAACTATAGCTAATAGTTAAAAGTGTTAAATGATCAAATGCTTCAACCCTGCAGAGGTCTTCCACCATCATTGACCAATGTGTGGAACTGGCTTAACCCACATCATATGAATACTGTCATACACATATACAAGACCAAAGTTAACACTCTACCACAGAGGAATCAGTAAATTTTTGTCATATTGTAAAAACATGATTTCTGGCAAGAACACAAAGCTAACAAAACCGAAATATACTTTCTGTATGATCCATGTGAAATGTCTTTCTTTTATTTGGTTGATTGAAAATATCGGTAGCGCTTGCTCGATGCGTTCTTGATTAATGATTCTAAAAATTGGCTCAGAATGGTGCAAAGAACTGGAAGAATTTATCCTTGAGGGGAAACAAAAGGAAAAAAAAAAACACCCTGAGAAACCCCGAGTCAAAGAAGGATTCAATCTTGGGTATCTACCGAGCAAAACAAATAAGAATGTAATAAGTAATATCAGTTTCTCCTCGGAGGTTTGCCAGTGAATTCTATCAAGGGTGAGACAAATGACAATCTAGATTCGATTGATTTTATCAGTTTGGGCACAAGAAACATCGAGAAGTTAGAAAGTATAATGACTTTGGATTTTCTTGTAAATCTTCTTCATATAATCCAATATGATCTGTTGGATTCAATGGAGTGGAAATATTGAGAGTCTGATTGGTTCAAGTAACAATCTCACAATGATACGGTGTTAGGTACATTATGGCCTGGTCAATGCCAGAAAATATAGCGGGTTCTCACCTGGATTACCGCTTGACCATGGAATACTATTGGCACATTACCAACTGCTGATAAGACCATGGTCACTATCTGCTGTTCACCCACTCACCTGAAGAATAAATAATATATATATATATAATATTATATATATATATATATCAGGATGATTGTCTTTCAGAAAAAAATTGTGCAATCTACATGCTTATTTATTTTCATTTGTCTGTTTCGTAGATTGAAATTAGGCATTTACCAAATATTGGAATTCAAGAAAATCCATATACATGAGACTCTTTGAGACCATAGGAAGCAAAGATCAGCAGAATTTGGTCAAAAACCAAATATCACAGAATGAAAATGTTTATCTCTAGCATTCGTGGATTCACCAAAATTAGTTGTTGTAGAAGTTATCAGATAACATAAAAACAATATATATATATATATATATTTCTATAATATTTCAGAGTGAGGTTGTCTTTCAGAAAAAAATTGTGCAATCTACATGCTTATTTATTTTCATTTGTCTGTTTCGTAGATTGAAATTAGGCATTTACCAAAAATTGGAATTTAAGAAATTTCATCTGCATGAGACTCTTTTAGACCATAGGAAGCAAAAATCGGCAGAATTTGGTCAAAAACCAAATATCACAGAATGAAAATGTTTATCTCTAGCATTCGTGGATTCACCAAAATTAGTTTGTGTAGAAGTTATCCCCCAGATAACATAAAAACAATATAATACTCACCGCTGCAATGGGATTCTAACTACCGTCAAGTTAGCAGACAAGAACAAACATACAAGCTGTAACTTAAATACAGTCCTTGCATGTTGCTGGCATAGTGCAAAGTGATGGCTGAAGAGTGGGTACTTATCTTGACAAATCCAACAGTTGTACTAGCAAAAATATGAGTCTCTCTTGACTTCAATATAACCCAGAGTGTAAGTACTTTGTAGAATAATCATACTTCCAATTACTGTTGAATTGGTAAGACAAGGCAACAAGCAGCTGTAACTCAATGCAGATGTAACCTTGTTTCAATCTGTTCACAGTGCCATATTGAATCCTACTGCAGAATGCCATAGTATTTATGAAGCCTCATAACATCATAGAAATCAAGCAGCTAATCTGGACTCAAGGAATGGAATCATCCAAATACATGAATGGACTATTCTTGAGTCCCATAAGTACCAGCTGTATTGGGCACTAGTTCAGTTGTGCTTAGGCAGCTGCAGTTGCTGTTGTCCAAACCAACAATATACTGGATATTTACCACGTACTCCATGTGTACGGGTGAGGCACAAGGTCCTATTAATGTGGGACCACCCATGAACCGAAGCTCCTGGGTGGCTGGTGTAAAAATTGCATTGATCCCATCGGCATTCCCCCTCAAGGAGGGCACCTTAGGCACTGGGCAATAAACCCAGCCCTGCTACTTTAAATCAAGGGGGCATGTTTTACCTTGGGAGATAGCCCCCTGAGATCTACGCTGTTAATTGTAGCCATGGTCCAGGGCCAAAGCCACTATACTGACTGACTTCAATATTCCTGTTAGGGTCCCATCAATGAGTTAAATAGATAAAAAATGAGTAAACAAAAAACATGTTTAAAAGAATGAGTTTGAAAATAAACTGAATAACCAACAGAAAGAATAAAACAAAATGTCTTTTGCATAAAATAACCCAACAAGTGTTGACATGCCGTAAAGACATAGAAAATATTTGAATACCCAACAAGAATGAATAAAACAAAATGTCTTTTGCATAAAATAACCCAAAAATGGTTGACATGCCATAGAATCCAACCAACCAACTGTACAAGTAATATATTTTTCTTTTATGCAAATTCCTATGAAACATTGCAAAGAGACTGATGTAAATTTAATTTAGCAATATTCCTTCTGAGAAAATATTCCTTCTGCCCCTTAGTCTTAAAAAGTGAACTTAGAAGAAGTTGAGAAATAAATTGGTTTGTTATAATTGATTTTAACATTTCAAAGCTTTTTATTCTGTATAGACATTTCCCTACGGAAACTTACTAATTGTGTATGTAGCATTTGACAACAAAAAAAAAAATAAAAAAAGGAAAATAAAAATTACAACCATAGAAGTGCAGATAAAGACTGACTGCAAAACAAATGGACAGATTAATTGACACACTATTTGTTTCAGCAAACAACATACTTAAAAAGAAAACAGGACTAAAACAACATTTGAATAATATATATATATATATATATATATATATATATATATATATATGTATTATATAGATAAAAGGTGGCTTACCGGTGAATATGGGCATGATCATTGGAGGTGCACAAAATCCAGGGGTTAAGTCAGCGATAAAACAAATACAAAGTGCTCAATACAAAGTAGAGCAAATTTATTAAAGAAATGGATACAATAAAAATCTACTCGAGTTTCACCATTAGGATCTTCAGGGTTAAATCCACCGATTAATTGCAGCTGATTACACGTGTGTTCATCAATGGCTGCAATTAATCGGTACCTCGATTAATTCAGTGGATTTAACCCTGAAGACCCTAATGGTGAAACTCGAGTAGGTTTCTATTGTATCCATTTCTTTATATATATATGTGTGTGTGTGTGTGTGTGTGTATATATACAAAATGTATCATAAAAGTATCGTGATAGAAGCTGTATTTACAATATATATGTATATATCAAGATAGAAATGAACAATGAATGGAGCATTAATTTTTTTCAGAATACAAAGTGTGTCATAAAAATGCCGAGTTTGAAGCAGTATTTACCAAGATAGAAATGAACAATGAATGGAACGTTAATTTTTTTCATAATACAAGGTGTGTCAAAAAGTACAATAAATCTTGATACTTTTGACACACCTTGTATATATATATATATAAATATATGTATTATGGATAATATGAGTGCTATATTGCTAAGCAGATAGTGCTTAATATCATTGATAGAATGTTTATATTTGAATTAAGGTAGCCTGGACATGGAGTCAACACTTGGTTACTGACAGTTTCTCACTTATGCATACAAAATCAATCCTATGAATGGTTTTACATAGAAATATTTTTATATACATTCTTATTTAATTTTATTAGTCTTTCTCATCTATGTCCTAACATTATAATTTAATACTTACATGGAGGGCGCATATTCTTGCTTGTATATATCTTATTATAATGAAGATTGTGTGTTTTTCTGTCTGTAACCGAAACTATATTACTACTCATGTCACAATTCTCTTAGTTATTGACATCACATTCTCCATGATTTTATTTTTATCTAAACCTCAATTATTAATAAAATTGTCTTACATTATTAATACTATGTCTACATACTGAAAACATGCAATTATATTTATATATACAACAAAATAGCAGTTTACAGGCTAATTTGCATATTAATATTAAAAAAATTTAATAAATATGTGCTTAGTATTATTGATTTCTAACTGTTTGGTTTTATTTAATGAATATAAGCAAAAATCTATTCAAAATTCTTAAAGAAATCCATTAACAAGAACAAATAACTGTAATTTTATTCTTTACTTCCTCTTTTTAACTAAATACTTAAATTAGAAAAACAATGAAAGAGGAGAGTGATGGAAGAGTAAGTTTCAGTTGTTCCATTTTTTTTATTATACTCCCTCTGTTTCAAATCTTTTTATCTGTGTTCTTATTTAGTTTCATTAGTCTTTCTAATTTAATACAATATTTTATTACATTAAAACTTAAATACTTGCACCCGGAGGTTGCATATATTTGCTAGTAATATTAATAATAGTAGTATAGAAAAAGAGTTTAGGGTCTACCATGGTTTCAATCTAAATAGTTTCATCTGGACCCTTCCCTATGCTTAACTAAGTTCATGTAATTCCTTAGTTAAACTTAGAACTTCTTTTTCTAAAAGAATTGGATTGAAACCATGGTAGACCCTTAAGTCTTTTTCTCTAATACTATTACTAATATTATTAATATTACTGGATTATTTTTTTTTTATATATTGAGCACTTTTCAACAATTTACTAATGCAACTGCAATGGAAAGGTTAAAGCCACAATTAGATACTATATATATATATATATATATATACACACTATCCTTTTTATATGCACAAACAATTTGCCTCTGATCATTTTTATTTCTCAGTTAAAATCAAGAACATTACACAAGAAGTTCCAAATCTTATTACAGTCACCATAAGGCAGACATGTTCTGAATAGTAAATTTCAGGAAAAAAAAGTTTTTGTTTTTAACATAATTAAATTGTCAAATTAAACAAAAACTTTTTTTCTTTTTGTTTTTTGTTTTGGGGGTGGGGTGGGGGTTTCAATTCTTCAAAAATCTTTTTCAGAATTGATCAAGGTGATTCAAAAGTTAAAGTCAGATTTTTATTTGAAAGATTTTCTAAACTATTAAGTTAATTTGTATCCTCCCCTCATCAAACTTTTTTAATGGCCTTTGCAATATCTCAGCCAATAAAAAATTAATTTTCTACTTGTTCAAATACTTTCAACCAAGATTTTCTATATCCTTTAGTGGCATTACTTTTATTGCTTTATAGAAAGTGTAATATAAATCATAAGTTATTCTCCTCTTCTTAATGCATGCCTCATCCCAATATATTACAAAAAGTACCTGGTCATAAGTATTTGAACAAGAACACAATATGCAGAGATGCTGATAGATACGCATCCTGTGTCATTGATGTAAATCTAAAAGGACACAGTAAAATTATATCTGTGCATCCCAGTGTCTTTTTTTTTCTTCCCTCACCATTTCAAGCTAACTGTAAATACATTTCAATAGTTTCTTAGAAACAAACTACACAGGATAGGTTACAAGGTAGGAGTTAGACGGTTTTAGTTTTTTCACCAGATCATGAATAAAAATCCTAAAATTTATTAGGAAACTTTAGTTGGGACTCATAAATTTTTCCAGGGACTCATTCAAAGCAAATATACGTGTCCCAGGACACACTCCATCAAAAAGCTATAAGAATCACTAAATATGTTTTTTGTCTAAGATAGTAGAGGCTATTTGAGTAAAGGATGATTCAAAATAAATTACTAGTTTAAAATAACAATAAAGGCTTGATTTTTCAATCTCTTTATTCATTTCTAAAGAAATTTTTGGAAGTATAAAATGTTCGGGTTTTTTTCTGCATTATTTGGATTTATTATTATATTCTATTTATCTTTATCTTTATATACAAAACATTTCAGCCAAGGTGCCCTTCATCAAGTGCTTCTTATCAAACTCAGGATCCTTCTTGTTGAACTTGGGAGCTTTCATGTCATGATCAAGAGCCTTTACAGAACTTTGAACTGAACCCTTTATTCGATCCAATATTTCCAATAATATATATATATATATATATATATATATATAATACATAATATATATATATAAATATAATATATATATATATATATATATATATATATATATATAGTTGATATTGAGTCCATGTTGAGCTGATGTAAAATAACAATGGAAAATTTTATAAAAAAACATAATCCATTTTGGGACCTTCTTTTTTAAAAATATTGAATTTTTTCCCATTGGACCCATAACAACACTTTATATATATATATATATATTATATAGAGAGAGAGAGAGAGATACCACATGTATAGATATAACAAAACTAAATACACATTTATTTTCAAACAAGATCCTTTTTTCCGCAATCTATAAAATCCAAGAACATTATACAAATTAAAATTTGTTGGTGTTAGCATGACCAAATATGGATAATATATTTTTTTTCTTTTCCGACATCAAATTTATCAAATCTCTTCTTCTCTTTTGTGTGATATAAAAAAGGCCGCATTTGAAAGCACAAAGGAAAATTTTTTTGTAGAAATTTTTCTCCAAAATTTCCTTTTATATCTTGATCCTAAATAGCTCCAGTGAATATTCAATAGAACTCGAATAAAGAAAAGGACTCGCTCATAAGAGTCACTTAATATCTTTTTGGATTTTCCTTTCTTGAGTCTTCTTTTCTGTGTGTCATCTAGCGTCTATCGTTTGTGAAAAGAGTGTTATGTTTTTTTTTTCTATCCAAATAACTGCCAGCGAATATTAGAAAAAAATCTACCGTAAAGAATAGCAATGGATTTTTCTAGATCCACATTTCCCTCAATTTTTGGAAGTTTTGAATAACCAGTGTTCAAAATTCCTCTCCCCAAACAATTAATAAAAATCCACCAATTCTTGAAGGAGGCAATTCAAATAAATTTCTTTGCAATGCATTTCTACAAATACTTATCCTTATCTGATGTTCAAAAATTGAACAACTGAAGACCGAGCTGAAAAATGATAATATGACAAAAGAATTCAACTTTTTTTCTATCACCTCAATCGCTCTGCAGTCTTCCTTTGTGTAATGGTTATCATCATAGGAAATGGAATCCATGACCCAAGTTTATTGGTTTCTTTTTGAGGTTTCCTCTTCTCAACCACGTGCAGCCGCCCTGTCGGTGTGGCGTTAGAATGCATCGACTGCACCTCTGCAGAGGGGTAAGATTCCCCCAATGGGGACACCTGTTGGCTGTGGGTGGCGACCTGTGATGCTTAAGGATAGAGCCCAGTTGGATGAGCAGTTCATGACATGCAATACTCCACTTTGGCCCTATCTTGGGCTAGACGGGCGGTCGGAGAGGCCCCCTCCGATCAATCGGCTGGTCACATCAAGCCCTAGCACCTATATGATTTTCCCAACCTTATTGCCCTTATGGCAAGCCCCAACCCCTTTTTATCATATGGGTGCTAGAAGGTGGTGGCTGCGGGTCTACATGTCCTGGGAATGACGTTAAACTCTATCCAATGGTGAGGTTCCAGTTTTGGAGGTTTGGGGAATGTGGAGCACACCTTCATCACCATTGCTCCCTGGTCCACTCTGACCCAGAGTGGTAGTACCTGTTAGGGTCCATCTATGGGTTAAATTGAAATATGTGTTAATAAAAAAATTGTATTATCCATTAAAAATTGATCTATTTCAAAACTTTATCGGCATTAAATGATCCACTGAGGTTGATATGCCGTAAAACAAAACAAACCAAACCAAAAACGTGGAGGTCCTTTAATGTGCAATCTCCCCAATTTGTCACTTGAAATATCCATATAATTGTTTTTTAACCATTTCTGATTTTTTTTTGTATTTGTTGTTTTTCTGTTTGTCAATATGTTGCAGCTGCTGTTATTGGCTTTCATAATTAATCTTCCTTTGCTCTTTTTTTATGTATTCTTTGAGTCCTTGAATTGTGGCCTCTACACAATCCTCTATGTTGGCAAGACCTCTCCCATTCTCCTGTATTGATACATATAGCCTGTCTCTATCATCTTTATGATAAATAGTATGGTAGACTTGGTAAGGTAACCAATATAGAAGAAGAAAAATTCTGAATTCAAACTCACAATACTCTGCTTATATATTGACAGTCATATCCTGCTCAGTGGCCTATTTTCTGTATCAGCCAAACAGCAAGGGAGTCTATCCCCTTTTCCCTTGTGCTAGACAAGGGAGATTTTTTACTGAAGTGAAGCACCACACCTACTGGCAGCTCCCAGATACTTTACCACACAGAGCAGGTTACCTAAGCTGTGCTACTTATGCGCTAAGTCGGCAAGGAAAACCAGGAACCTTGTGATTACTAGATGAATGCTCCACCAACTGAGTTAAACCAGCCTAGAATAAAGAATTTTGTAATTGAAATAAATAAAATCCAGGATGTAGAAGCCAGAAAATAAAATGTTGAATGAAAAAGGTTTAAAAAGATATGAGAGAAAAAGATGAGTTTGAAATGGAATATACATTGGTATGTAATGGCATCTTTGAAATATTTTACTCTACAGATGAACTGCTGTATTTGGTTATTTTCTAGAGATTCCCCCAAAATGATACCAGTACTAATAGCAGCAGCAGCTTGTGCAAACAAAATCAAAGCTTTATTCACTAGTCTTTCAACCATTAACATTTATCTTTCTGTCTTTTTCTATTTACTCAACTAAAGAGTGAAAAAAAAATTGAATATAATATTTTATTTTGCTTATATTGTAAAGAGAGAAAAAAAAATGAATAAATGGAACTCTTTTGTTATGAAGTTAAATTTGCTTAGCGATGTTTTTTTTTGCTGAATCATCTGAAACATTTGAACTGTAAAATGATTGATCACTTGCATATTGAAATAAAAGATTGTAGAAATTTGTATATATATTTACCAACCCCTCGCACGAACAGGATGTGACGCAAGGTCAATTTCTTAAGCGGAGTTTTCCTTCTCCTAGACCGGTTGCCTAACCAAGGTTAAAGAGCCCAGTCTGCCCTACTATTTATCCCTAGCTGGAGGGAGAATAGGATTCATATCTTTCCCAAGGGTATTAGCGCTAAGTGAAATGCAATTACCAAGTCCAGGATTTGAACTCGGGGTGACGAGTCCATTTCCCATGACTTTAACCATTACACCACGCGCTTCCTACAAAATAGAAATTTGTATAAAGTAATCAGTATTCAGTTGAATCTGCTCTGAGAATCATGAGTTGGTTGGTTGTTTATATTGCAGGTTGGGCTATTCCACTGTGTACCTTGGCCAAGCTCATTCTCAGGGTTCTGAATGGCTGCTGGTTCTAGTGTGGATACTTTAATCCATGAATACTCAATACATAGCTGTGTTCTGGCAGTTAGTACAGGGTCTGCTCCATCGACCGAAATGTTGTGTAGATAACAATAGAAATGAAGATAATAGTCCAAATAAAAACAAATTATCAAGCCTCATCTAAAAAATTCAGAGAAATAGTGTAGATAACAATAAAGATGAGGACAATAGTTCAAATAATACAAATTATCAAGCCTCATCTAAAAAATTCAGAGAAATAATACAATAAAACAAAAATTCAAATTAAATATGTCTGAAATATGTTTATATGAGTTTATCTCATCTTGTCTTTCCTTCCATTTATTCAGTGTTAGTGTATCAATGGAGGATGTTAAAATGGATGGAGAAATATTTTTGTTTCTCATTGCATGATTACTTGTTAGCAAACCCCAGCTAGGTTTATATTTCAATTATTTCTTTGAGAATATATTCATATTGATATCTGAATGTATGAGGCTGAGGTGATAATTCTATATAGCAGATGCATATCGTCTGCATTAATATAATAAAAGAAAGAAAGAAAGAAAAAAGCGATGGGAAATGAAAGGAAGGTAAAGATAGACAGAGAAAGAAATAGAAGAGAGAGAAAAGATTAAAAGTAAAAAATGAATATTTTGAAAACTTATTTTGAAAGTTTATTTCTAAAGAAAAGAAAAAAATGATATATTTCATAAACGATAATAAAATCTTCTGAAAGTTGACAGATCATTCAATCTTCATAAAATTTTTGGCATTTATTCATTAACGATAACTGTATATATATATATATATATATATATATATGTATTAAAATAAGAAAAAGAAAATATATGAAATGTGGAATTCCTATGAGCACTGCAAATGTTATATTATTACCACAATGTTTCATGTGATTCATTGTGAAGCCTTCATCAGATATGCCCAAACAACTGCTGGAATGTTAATGAGATTTCTGAGAGATATCAACAGGTGATTTTCTTTGTTGTTATTTCCAGAGATGATATGTTCTGTGTGATTGATTTACAGAATCAAGATTCTGCTGATAAAGACGGTCATTTGCTATGAATCTTGAATTAGCCATTTTTTTCTAATCTAAAGAAATCATCTTCATATATATATATATATATATATATATTATATGAAGAAAAAAATGTAAGTAAATCTGACAATATGTAATATTATAAAAATTGAAAAAATACAAGTTTTATTAATGAATGATGTCTAATAAGCCGATGCTGCAGTGTTTCGGTTTGTTTAACAAACCTTCCTCAGGGTCTTCGTTGGTTTAAAGAAAAATAAATCATTAATGAAAACAAAAGTCTGCCAGCCTAGTCACATACCAAAAGCAGAGGTTTGCAGACTTTAGTTTTCATTAATAATTTATTTTTACTTAAACCAGCGAAGGCCCTGAGGAAGGTTTGTTAAACAAACCGAAACTGCAGTGTTGGCTTATTAAACATCATTCGTTAATGAAATGTGTGTTTATTCAATTCTTATAATATTATACATATATATATATATATATATATATAACATATGTTAGCCTCCACATTAATTTAATTTTTAAAAAACTGGAACACATCACTCCTGATGATGGCACTTCGAAGTGCCGAAAGTACTTGGGACCTGAACTTAGGTGGACTTATCCACGAATTCCAACCAAAAATTAAAAAGTTGGCCAGAAAACTCGAAAAGATCAAAAATAAAACTGTTAAACAGGAGATGTGTCTTTTGTCTAATTCTACATGTATAAATGAACGTATGCTGCCCAAATATATACACACACACACACACACACACACACACACACACACATATATATATATATGAATAATAAATATATATTTTAGTATTTATTTATTCGTATGAAAACAAGTCTGCTTGAATCGGTTTAAAAATTATACAAATTTTAAAATAGGGAGTTACTTTTCAATCACCATGTGTTTTTTAAACATTTCTTAAAGTTTTTGTGAGAAAAATAAAGACTAAAATCATTATGTGTTTATTTCTGCTATGTCTAAGCACTGAAAAAAATATGAACTGTCAGTTATAACAAAGATTTCTTTTTAATCTCAAATAACAGTGTGTGTGCCTCCTTTAGTTGAGGGCAGACAAGCTCACGGACATGACAGCATTCGGAAATATGTTTTAATATAAGATAAAATCAAATCAAATTTGGAAACCAGAATCCAAGATAACTTAATTCTTGTATTATTATTTTTTTTTTTTTTCTGAGAGTATGGAAACTTTTAAATGTAATTCGATAAACTTTTTCTATGTTGACTTAAAACATAATTCAATAGAAGAAAAATGAAATCATTAAAAAAAAAAAAGAATGAAAAAAATAATAAAATAAGCATTTATAAAGCACAAGTTTTGATGCCAAAAAATTAATAGATTTTGAAAATACAATTTTTACAGACAAAACAATTTAATATCGTTTCTGAATCAGAAATTAAACAGGTTCTAATGTAATTTTGTTGGCTTTTGTTGGTTTTAAGGAATCTATAGCAGTTGCCAATCGTAATGCATTTTATTTACGCAGTTTTATCTTTAAAAATTTCTGTTTGAAAACAGGTTCTCTCTCTCGTATCTCAAGATAAAGGTCTCAATTTAAAATTTAGATAAAGGACGACGTTTTCATAGATTTTCTCCAGCAAAAAAAAAAGAAAAGAAAAATGAAATTTATATAGAAGAGACTGCAAAAACCCAAAATGGAGGTTGCCATAAAACCTTCAAAGCAAAAAAAAAAGAAAAAAGTTTTAAAAAAAAAGAGAAACATTACTATATTTGTTGAATTGAATAGAAGCAATATTATCTAATTTCTGCCTCAGAAAAGCACCTGCATCTAACATTAATAGGCCAGGCTATTATTGTTCCTTATGGATTGGCTCAAGAGGGAAAAAAAAAACTTTCATTTTATAATATTTTTGAATTATCTTTTTTTTTTTTTAAATTATTTTTTTAATAATATCAAGTCGGCTTTATGTACTTTCCAATGATTTTTGAAATGGATAGAAGAAAGAAATAATAATAATAATGTTCACCAAAGCAAAATGGCAGATGCATATATCTGTGCCTGACAAGAAGGGAAGATAAGTCAAAGGTGAAATTCTACCCATACCTACATATATAGTTATTTACTGTGCATATTTACTTAGATGTGGCACAAGGCCAGAAGTATGGGGCGCTCAGTGAGAATCGAACTCACTAACAATGGTCTGCAAATCTAGCTTGCTAACCATTACACCATGTGAGGTGCCCAAAAGATATAGTCATTTACTCAGTTACTAAGCTTAGATTAGATGTGGCATCTGATGGCGAAGTTCCAATTCTGGGGATCTGGCAAATGTGGAGTACCCCTTCATCACCATGACTTCTAGGTCCACTTTGACTGGATTGATAGTACCTGTTAGGATCCCATCTATGGGTTAAATAGAGAAAAAATTGTTTTAAAAAAGTCCACATCAAGAATGAATAAACAAAATGTCTTCAGCCTAAAATAACCCAACAAGGGCGAGGTTTCAATTCTGGGGATCTGGCAAATGTGGAGTACCCATTCATCACCATTACTCCCAGGTCCACTTTGACTGGATTGATAGTACCTGTTAGGATCCCATCTATGGGTTAAATAGAGAAAACATTGTTTTAAAAAAAGTCCACATCAAGAATGAATAAAACAAAATGTCTTCAGCCTAAAATAACCCAACAAGGGTTGACATGCCATAAGATCCAACCAACCAACCAATAATCCCATATAGTTATTTACTAAGCATAGCTTAGATGTGGCACAAGGCCAGAAGTATGGGGCGCCCAGTAAGAATCAAACTCACAAACAATGGTCTGCTAATCTAGCTTGCGAACCATTACACCAAATGAGGTGCCCAACAATCCCATATACATTGTTTAGAATATTACATGCAATATGAAGATACTTACATATATTTCTATAAACACTTTTATATATATATATATATATATCAATCAAAATTGCACAGGTGTACTGTAAGCTGTAAACATTGCGTCTTTTGGGAAATCAAGAATCATATAGTGTTGTTGATTGTATTAACATTTCAATAGTTATTCACATGATCCCCAGAATATTAACATGAGGAGAACATAAATAGATATTGAAATATTACTAAGATCAACCGCAACTTTTGTTTGCTAATTAACAATTGATAACCTGCAGGTAGGTTAACCTGAGTTGCTTTCAGACTTTGTAGTTAGAAAATTATCAGATGGAAAGATACAACAAAAAACAAATACATAGAATTGCAGCATTCTAAATACTAGCAAGTATATGCACCCTCCACTGGGCATAATATTTAACTTTTAAGGTAATGAAATATAAATTAGAAGACTAATGAAATTAAATAAGAATGCATATAAAAAGATTACATTTATTTTGATTATATATTAATTGGTTTCTATATAAAATCATTCATAGGATTGGTTTTAATATGTTGGAGAATAAAACAATAATATTAGAGATCAATAACACCAAGTATTTATTTATTAAAGCTGGTTTTGTTAAAGCCAGTATGTAAATTAACCACAACATATATTATGTAAACCTTTTTTTCTTAGAGATATAGAAGACACATTGAAGGATTTTAAATGCACTAATAACATGGGCTGTTTTGAGGCAGATTTTTATAGAGACATTGTTAATGAATAGGATTTATTATTATATATATTAATGATTTTGAGTATGAATTAAATACTCATTGATAAACTTCTTCAATTGCTGAGGGTATTGTGATTAAGCAGTGACATATTTTCGATTACAGACACCAAATTTCCATTATGATAAGATATCACTTCTCACCTAAAAGATTAATGTAAAAAAATGTTTTTCTTAACAATATTAGTTGATAATGATTAGATATAAAAACATCCTTTCTTGCCAGAAATCATTCATATGTTGTCATTGAAAGATTATATCATTTCTTTTTGCTTCTCTTTTTCTCTCTCTCTTTTCTCTCTCTCTTCTCTCTCTCTTCTCTCCTCTCTCTCTCTTCTCTCTCTCTCTTCTCTCCTCTCTCCTCCTCTCTCCCTCTCCCTCTTCTCTCCTCTCTCCTCTTCTCTCCTCTCTCTCCTTCTTCTCTTCTCTCCTCTCTCCCTCTTCTCTCCTCTTCCTCTCTCTCTCTCTTTCTCTTCTCTCCCTCTTCTCTCTCTCTCTCTCTCTCTTCTCTCTCTCCTCTCTCTCTCTCCTCTCTCTCTCTCTCTCTCTCTCTCTCTCTCCCTCTCTCTCTTCTCTCTCTCTCCTCTCTCTCCTCTCTCTCTTCTCTCCTCTCTCCTCTCTCTCTCTCTCCCTCTCCTCTCTCCTCTCTCTCTCTCCTCTCTCTCCTCTCTCCCTCTTCTCTCCTCTCTCTCCTCCTCTCTCCTCTCTCTCTCTCTCTCTCTCCTCTCTCCCTCTCTCCTCTCTCCCTCTCTCCTCTCTCTCTCCTCTTCCTCTCTCTCCTCTCTCCCTCTCTCCTCTCTCCTCTCTCTCTCTCTCCTCTCTCTCCTCTCTCTCTTCTCTCTCTCTCCTCTTCTCTCCTCTCCTCTCTCTCTCCTCTCTCTCCTCTCCTCTCTCTCTCTCCTCTCTCTCTCCCTTCTCTCTCTCTCCCTTCTCCTCTCTCTCTCTCCTCTCTTTCTCTCTCTCTCCTCTCATCTCTCTCTCTCTCTCCTCTCTCTCTCTTTTCTCCAATTTCCTTTTCACCCCCCCACCAGAACTCTTTTTATTTGGATCATCATTTATTTCATTCTTTTGACTTATCATATTTCTTCTTTTTCTCATCTTCCTCCACAACTCATATTATTTAGATGGTCATTTTTTTATCTGACTCATCCACAACTTCTTTTTTTCATTCATTTTTCTTTTTGTTATTTATCCTAGTTCTACTTTTTTTCACTCCTTTTGTTTTTCATTCATTTTGCTTCTTTTGACTTATTCTATTTTTCATTCATTTTTTTTCATTTGACTTATCCTATTTCTGCTTTTTTTTTATTCACTTTGACCCATCCTATTTTTATTTTTTCATTTTTTTCATTCATTTTCTTTTTTCTGACTTATCCTATTTCTACTTCCTTTTTCATTCATTTTTTTTTCATTTAATTTTTTCATTCATTTTTCTTCTTTCAACTTATCCTATTTCTTCTTTTTCTCATTTTCCCCTTTGTTTTAATTATTTTTCACTTTTTTACCTCAACTTTTTTCTCTTTTTATCCTTCTCTCTCATCTCCACTTAATTTTTCCTTTCTTTTTTCTCTTTTCTCTCCCTCTTTTTTCTTCATTTCTTTCTCCCTTTTATTTATTTTCCCCTTCCTTTAAGGAATTAACTTAATATACAATCTTTGGATTTAGAATTAATCAGTTTATTGCATCATCCCAGATTATTGAATTCCCTTGATTTACACAATTATGCGAAATTACGCTGAATTTTCGAAAAAAAACTCAGTTTGTTGAAAGTAAAAGACAAACTTAAAGGAATTTAGTTTGTGAATTTAGTCAATGGAGAAAAAAAAATCTCTCAGATGCTTCCTCTTAAGTCTAATCTTAATTAAGTTGGCCTGAGTGAAAATCTAGAGCAGACAAGGACAAGAGGAGGAGGAGGAGGAGGAGGAGAAGAGAAGAGAGAGTAGGAGGAGGGGGAGGTGAATTGGAAATTAAGTGATGGGTAGACGAGAGGATGTGAAGAAAGAGTTTAAAAAATTAAAAAAAGAAGTAGAAATAATGAGTGTAAAAGAAAAAGAAGATTGGGAAAAAAAGAGAAATAAGAGTTATAAGGCATTTATTATCGTGGAAGTTAGAAGAAAAGGGGAAAAAAGAATTGAATAATGAGGGAAAGGGGAGAAGTAGGAAAATTGCAAAGAGAAAGGAGGGAGTGAGCAAGGAGGAGAAGGAGAAGGTAAGAGGGATTGAAAGAGATGGTAGGAGGAGAGAAGAAGAGTAAGGAATGAGGGAAGAAGAGATGGTAGGGAAGTGGGAGAAACAAGAAAACAGGAGGAAAAGGAGAAGGTGGGATGGCTAGAAAGAGATGGTAGGAGGAGGGAAGGAGAGAAAATAGTGAGGGAAGGAAAAAGAGGTGAGGAAGAGGAGAAGATAGAAAGGAGTAAAGAAAGAGAGGAAGAATATTAATAAGAGAGAAAGAGAAAGGAGTAAAGAAAGAGAGGAAGACTATTAATAAGAGAGAGAGAGAGAAAGGAGAATAATAGGAAATAAGACACATAATGAGAGAAAGAAGTAAAACAAAAAAAAAAGTTAAAAAAAGAGACAAAGAGAGAGAAATGGTAAAAGAGAGAAAGGAAAAAAGTCGAAAGAAAATAAAAGAAGAAAAAGAACTAGAAAGTGATGGAAGAATAAGAATAAGAAGAAGGAGAGGAAGATAAAGTAATTGGAGAAAAAGGTGATGAAAACAAGTTGAAGAAGAAAGGAAAGAGAAAGTAATAGAAAAAAACCTACAGAATGAGAGAAAGAAGTAAAGTAAAGTCGTCGGGGCAGCCTAATGTCGGTATGAGCCATACAGCAAGGGAGTCTATCCCCTTTTCACTAGTGCTAGACGAAGGAGATTGTTTTTTGCGTCTGAGGTGGTGCACCACACCTACCATCAGCTCCTTACTTTACCGCACAGATCCCTGTGCTACTCATACGCTGAGTTGGCAAGGGCTGGTATCGAACTAGGAACTTGTGGTTTCTAGCCGAACGCTCTACCGACTGAGCTAACCTGGCCCAGAAAAAGTAGAAAAAGAAGAGAAAAGAAACAAAACAGAAAGGAAACTGAGAAAAAAAAAAGAAGTGAAACAAAATTAAAAAGAAAAGTTAGAAAAAAGACAAAGAAACTCATAACGCTGAAGTTGGCGAGGACCGGTATTGAACTAGGAACCTTGTGGTTTCTAGCCGAACGTTCTACCGATTGAGCTAACCCAGCCCAGAAAGAAGAAGAAAAAAAAAAAAAAGAAAAAAAAGAGAGAAAGGAAACTTACAAAAAAAAAAAAGTGAAACAAAAATTAAAAAGAAAAGTTAGAAAAAAAAAAGAAATGAGAAAGAAATGAGAGAAAAAAAAAAGTCTGGAACAAAAGAAAAAGAAAGAAGAAATAAGCTAATGTGAACGAAAGAATCAGCTGTGTAACTACTTAACAACAGAATAATGGAATTGTTTGTTCTTTTTAATAAAATCACCTGTTGCAGCTCACTGATGTTTTGCCTACAGCAATAAAAAAAAACAATTTACAATCATTAGATTCAACTTGAAATTTAAAGCAGAAAAATTAAAATTAAAGCTAAGGAAATTTTACTGAATAAAAGCTTTGAAAACTAATGTTTGAAAAGAACAAAAAAACAACATGGTTGCTTCCTTCACTGTGTTGTTTGGGAAGAGCATTTTATGAGTTCATCCAAGTTACCAGACTTGAACGGAATGTAAAAGAGGAAAGATATAAAAAGGAGATGAGAACATTGCTTATGCATGCTTAAATTAAGAAATAAACTTGCTGCTTGTTAATATATTGAACAAGATGAGTTACATCCCTTTGTCTTAAGTGACCTAATGTGTGTGATTATCTACCCTTTGCTCCTTGTGGGCATCTTTTCTTTTGTTATTAACAACAAACAAGTAATGAGCAGTTATCTTTTAATTTAAAAATATACTACCCTATAAATTGGTTTTAAGATATTGGGGTAATTCTGTGTCAAATAACCCAGACCATATCACTCAGCCCTTTCAATTTTTCTGAAAATGTGGAGTATGATAACGATAAACAAAAATTGGTTACAAAAAGTCGCCATTTTTTGTGATTCACCCTCACCCTTACATTTGGAGAGCTAAAATTAAACATAACTCTGCCATTTTTCTGAATGTTTGAGATGAGGCTTGAAGATTAGTATTATCTGCGTTATTTGGACTATTGTCCCCATCTTCATTGTTATTTTTACAACATTTCGGCCGATATACCCTCCGGCCTTCTTCAGGTATTTCTTGTTGGACTCAGGAACCTTCTCGGACTCGGGAACTTTCTTGTCATATTCGGGAGCCATCACAGAACTTTGAAATCAAGGGTTAGGTTCAAAGTTCCGTGATGGCTCCCGAATACGACAAGAAAGTTCCCGAGTCCGAGAAGGTTCCCGAGTCAAACAAGAAAAACCTGAAGAAGGCCGGATGGCATATCGGCCGAAACGTTGTACAAATAACAATGAAGCTGGGGACAATAGTTCAATGCTGAAGAATACACCATCATACCTTTAAGCCTGGAACATCTGGCGTCCAGCAGAAGGGTTGGCAAAATACCTGTCATACGGGGGGCTGGGTGGCTCAATATCGAGATTAACAGGGCAGCAGAGTGGCAATATCTTCGTCATCATGAACCACCAACTGCAGATGGGAATTTCCTTTGCAATGTGTGTGACCATGTCATCAAGTCCAGAATTGTACTTACTAACCATCAAAGAGTCCACAACTGTTGAATTTCATGTAGTGACATCATTGTCTTTTTTTGCTTCAATAATTATTACTTGTTTAGAGAAGAAGTGAGCATTCATTGCCTTAAAACTCTAACAGCTTTATAAGACTAAATGGTGGCAGATTCCTAAAAAATAGCAAAAAAATAAGAAAACTTGAAAAAAATGACTTGTTGTAATGACTGAAAATTCTTGAAATGTTCTTTCCACTCCTGAAGTCTTTGTTCA
>CM042139.1:13221768-13224268 GCA_023376005.1 Doryteuthis pealeii
AGCTAGATAGGAAGAGACTGAGATAGACAGATAGCTAGATAGGAACAGACTGAGATAGACAGCTAGCTAGATAGGAACAGACTGAGATAGACAGCTAGCTAGATAGGAACAGACTGAGATAGACAGATAGCTAGATAGGAAGAGACTGAGATAGACAGATAGCTAGATAGGAACAGACTGAGATAGTCAGTCAGACAGATAGATAGGAATAGACTGAGATAGACAGATAGATAGGAACAGACTGAGATAGACAGACAGACAGACAACTAGGAACAGACTGACATAGACAGACAGATAGATAACTAGGAACAGACTGACATAGTCAGACAGACAGATAGATAGGAACAGACTGAGATAGACAGATAAATATATAGGAACAGACTGAGATAGACAGATAGATAGATAGGAACAGACTGAGATAGATAGATAGATAGGAACAGACTGAGATAGATAGATAGGAACAGACTGAGATAGACAGATAGATAGGAACATACTGAGATAGTCAGACAGATAGATAGGAATAGACTGAGATAGACAGATAGATAGGAACAGACTGAGATTGTCAGACAGACAGAAACAGACAGATATATAACAGACTGAGATATATAGATAGATAGGAACAGACTGAGATAGACAGATAGATGAGAACAGAATGAGATAGACAGACAGACAGATAGATAACTAGGAACAGACTGACATAGTCAGACAGACAGATAGATAGGAACAGACTGAGATAGACAGATTGATAGATAGATAGATAGGAACAGACTGAGATAGACAGATTGATAGATAGATAGATAGATAGGAACAGACTGAGATAGACAGATTGATAGATAGATAGATAGGAACAGACTGAGATAGACAGATTGATAGATAGATAGATAGATAGGAACAGACTGAGATAGACAGATTGATAGATAGATAGATAGAAACAGACTGAGGTAGACAGATAGATAGATAGAAACAGACTGAGGTAGACAGATATTTCGGGCTTTAGAATACACCAACTACACCTTTGAGTGGCAACCCATGACGAGACCCTGGTGGCTGAGCAGTCTATGATATGCAAAACTCCACTTTGTCACTTACTTTGGTTAGACGGTTGGTTGGAAAGGCTCCTTCAATCAATCAGCTGGTCACATCTAGCCCTAGTACCTATATGATATGAATTTCCCAATCCTGTGACAAGATTCAACCCTTTTTATTATATGTGCTTGAAAAACTATTTTATGGTGAAGTTCCAATTCTGGAGCTCTGGAGAATGTGTAGTACCCCTTCATCACCATTACTCCCAGATCCACTCTGGCCCGGAATGTCTTTGGTATCCTCTTTAAAGAAAATGAATCATTTAGTAGTGCCCATAATGGTCATAATAGTGCCCATATTCTCTTCAAGCCACTTCCTCCCTAAGGGTAACCTCTTAAAGCCAGCATAGTCAATTTTCTTTGAGAGCCAGCATGGTCAGCTTCCTTTGAAGCAATTTATTGTTAGTGGTTGCCACTTCTTCCTTAAGGCAAACCACTTAAAGCCAGCATGGTCAGCTTCCTTTGAGAGACAGGATGGCCAGCCCATTTTCAAGTCGTTCATAGCAACTCAGAAGCAATTTATTGTTAGTGGTTACCACTTCCCCCTTAAGGCAAACCGCTTAAAGCCAGCATGGTCAGCTTCCTTTGAGAGACAGGATGGCCAGCCCATTTTCAAGTCGTTCATAGCAACTCAGAAGCAATTTATTGTTAGTGGTTACCACTTCCCCTTAAGGCAAACCGCTTAAAGCCAGCATGGTCAGCTTCCTTTGAGAGACAGGATGGCCAGCCCATTTTCAAGTCGTTCATAGCAACTCAGAAGCAATTTATTGTTAGTGGTTACCACTTCCTCCTTAAAACAGACCGCTTAAAGCCAGCATGGTCAGCTTCTCTTAAAACCACTGGAGTCCAAAGCAAACTAGATTGATATGAAAATAGATTTTAATCCTCCTTCTGATAACTAGGGTGTAGATCATCAAAAGTTGGAGGAAAATAATTATATTTTTATAGTTAATACAATGACTTAATTAAGAATATATTGCCAAATTTGACTTGGCCGTGACTTTTATGAATATATAGATAGATAAATCAGTTTTATTTCAAATACATCTAACACATTAATCTATCAATTATGTTTTTTTGTGTCTACTCTTCAACATTAATGAAATATATTTATGATATTTTAGCAGAAGTTATTTTATAAAATATATATCTGCACCCCATTATCACTAGATAGATAGATAGATAGACTTCATTATATATATTAATAATCATGTTCCTTCATTGTATGACCATTATCATCTTGCAACACCCTCTGGTTCAAAATGAGAGCGTCCAAATCGCCCAAGATGAAATGCAAAAATGTAAATCCTGATTTTCTGGTGTTGCTTATCTGCCGAATTCTTATTTCTTGTAAGTTTCTTCACCTCAGCTAAATAATGGACCATTCCGTTTTTATTATAAACAAAGAAAGGGAA
>CM042139.1:13229268-13274268 GCA_023376005.1 Doryteuthis pealeii
GCCGCCCCAACGACTTTACTTTTTTTACTTTTACTTCATTTTATTTTTTTCTTATTTTTACATTTTATGTGGTAAACTTCAATTTAGAATTACTAACATGTTGCTTACTTAGACTAGACGGGCACCCTGTGATCAATCGGCTGGTCACATCAAGCCCTAGCATTTATATGATTGTCCCAATACTATTGCACTTGTGGCAACCCCAAAACCTTTTTATTTATATACCTTTATCATATATATGTTAGAAGGCAGGGTCTTAGTGTCTTGTTAAACTCTATTTGATGGTAAGTTCTGTTTCTCGAGCTCTGTGTAATGTGGAGTACCCATTGATCACCATTACTCCCAGATCCACACTAACCCGGTGTTGTAGTACCTGTTAGGGTCCCATCTATGGGTTGAATAGAAGAAAATGAATTTAGAAAAAATGTTTTTAAAAATTGAGTATATATTGAGAATAAATGAAACAAAACATTGTCAGCATTAAATAACTCAACAAGGATTGACATGCCTTAAAATACAATCAACCAGCATGTTGCAGAAGCAGCATATTGAAAAATAAAATATTAAAATGATTTTAAACAAAATAGGTTTTTTAAATTATTTTTCTTCTTTTTCTTCAATTATCATTATAAATTAAATAAAATTAAAAACTTGTTAAACAGTTTTATACTAGTAAAATCTCTATAAAAAGAGATTTTACTAGTATAAAACTGTTTAACAAGTTTTTAATTCTATTTAATAATTCTAATATTCTATGATTTTATTTATGAATTTTATTCATAATTATACAATCTTATGAATTTTTTTTTTTTTTTGTTGCCATTTTTCTTGCATTCCTTCCAACTCTGCTTTTTCTCTTTCAACTTTTTTAAAAATCAATTTTGAGTACATTTTTTCTTTTCTATTCTCTTTCTCTTATCATCTTTCTACAATTCTTTTTTCCTACATTTCATTTATTCTTTCTTTTCTTTTTCCTTTTCTTTTTTTTTTTCTTCTTTGGTTTTTTTTTGTCTTTTCTTTCTTCTCCCCTTTCTTTTTTTTTCTCATTGTTTCTTTCCTTTCTTGTCCTTTTCTTTTTTATCCTTTTCTTCTCTTTTCTCACAGTTTCATTCCTTTCTTTCTTTTATCCTTTTCTCTATTTCTTCTTTCTATCTCTCTCCCTTTTTCTTTTCTTTTGTTCTTTTCTTTACAGTTTTCTTTTCTCCTTCTTTTCAAATCTTTTAATTTATTCTTTCTTTTCTTTTCTTTTACTTACTGGGGAATGTGGAGCACCCCTTCATCACCATTGCTCCCTGGTCCACTCTGACCCGGAGTGGTGATACCTGTTAGGGTCCCATCTATGGGTTAAATAGAAAAACATGAATTGATAAACAAAATTGTATTATCCATTAAGAATTTATTTATTTCAAAACTTTATCGGCATTAAATGACCCACCGAGGTTGATATGCCGTAAAACAAAATCAAATCAAACCTTTACTTACTTTTCTTTTCTTTTCTTTATTTTTTTCTGTTCTGTCTTCTTTTTTCTTTTTTTTTGACCATTCATTTTTTTACCTTTTTTCTTTTCTCTAGCCTTTTCTTTCTTCCCTACCTTTATTTTTTCTCATCGTTTCTTTCCTTTCTTCTCCTTCCTTTTTTCTTCTTTTTCTTCTTTCTCATAGTTTCTTACCTTTTTCTTTCTTTCTTTTATCATTTTCTTTCTTTCCTCTTTCTATCTCTCCCTCTTTTCCTTTTTTCTTTTCTTTTTACAGTTGTCTTTTCTCCTCCTCTTCAAGTCTTTTCTCCTTCTTTTCAACCACAAATAATTCATTCCAAATCAGAAGGAAGAATCAAGTTCTCAGTTTCCTGGAATTTCTTTGCTACCTTTTCTGATTTTCAACTGGGGGCGGGGGGGGAGATTTCTTTGTCTGCCTTTTGGATTAGGACTTTAGAATATTCACTGGAAGTGATCAATAGAAACAAGAGATTAGTGATAAGCCAAATATTTCATGATCGAACGATAAGATAAGTAAAGAATCTCTGATTTTATGATCAACAGAGCTACAGACACATCGAAGATAAGGTAATCCAGTCTTTGAGAAATTGGAAGGAGAAAAAGAGCGCACATTATTTTTGTTATGATTTTGCTAAAGAACCTTCAAACTAATGACCAACCAAATATCTAGATGTAATGACTAAAATTTTGATTTCTAAGTCCCATTAAGTCCTTCTTTCCCCCAGGTCAATAGATTAAAGCAGATAGATGCTAGGAGATGGTCAGATGGAAAGATAAGTCTGGCTTTTGGGACATAAATAAATAAAAAAAGGAAATTTTCAAAAAAAGTAACAGGAATGAAATATGATTAAGTGAAAATAAAGAAGACAGATTATTAGAATTCAGGGAGATATTGTTACATAGTGAGTGTTTTCACAGTACCAAATCCGCATATAATGTTGTATACCCTTTTCTTACTTCTTTACTTCTTACTTGCTTCTATATCTTGGACATCTATTCTTCTGGCCGGCTTTGGTTCTGTCTTCTAACATCTTGCGTCTGGAGTTGTTGTGGGGACTTCGGTCTGGTTTTCTGTTAGGGATTTCTCTTTATCAGAAGCCCTGTGTCATTGTTAGTTTTTAGGTAATAAACACAAGACTTTGATTTACGTTGATGTTACTTTATTTCCAAATCCCCAACCCAGACAATCTGCACAGATGAGGGACCGCGTGTATAACACAACTTACCCCTTCGAGCTCGCTGCTACCTTCTAACTGACTGAGTTACTTAATATCCTTAAACCGGAAGGGTCTTCTATGCCTTCTGGTTCTCACGATTTATCCCTGGAAGGCAAGGTGAGAGTGAGGTCAAGCATTGTCACTCATCCTTCAAGGCCATGGGCTGCACTAATCGCCATTATGTTTCTACACTATTGCCATAAATATTAGGTGACTAATAATTATGTAACAATATCAGCTTCAGTTATTTTAATGCATTGGGTTACCTAAAGGAGCGTAACCCAACACTGAACATTTGGTAGGAAAATAAAAGACAAGTAAATTAATAATACTAGCAAATATATGCACCCTTCGGGTGCAAGTATTTAGGTTTTGATGTAATAAAATATTGTATCAAATTAGAAACTATTTAGAAAATGATAAACTGAGGGGGTATAATTGAAAAATAGAACAGCTTTAAATCTAACTCTTCCATCATTTTCCGTCACTCCCGTTTTTCATTTTTCCTAATTAATCTATTTAGTTAGATTATGAAGTATTCAATAAAATTTCAGTTCTTTCCTCTGGTTTATGGATTTCTTTTAAGATTTATCTCCGAGATTTTTGCTCAGATTCATTAAGAGAAAACCAAACAATTAGAAATCAATAATACTAAGCATATATTTAATAAAATCAAATTCTTAATATCAATATGCAAATTAGCCTTCTCGTTCACACTGTAAACCGCTATTTTATTGAATATATAAATATACTTGCTTGTTGTTAGTATGTAGATTAATCCAACAATATTAATAAGGTATAGTAATTTTATCAATAATTGAGGTTTAAATAAAAATAAATTCATTGTGAATGTGACGTCAATAACTAAGGGAATTGTGACTTGAGTAGTGATTTAGTTTCGGTTACAGACAGACAAATACACTATCTCCATTATAATAAGATATAACTTTTAATTCAACACTTAGAGAGAGAACGAGGTTCCAAAGCTATAAAAAAAAAAGTCATAATGTATTCAAGAACATGTAGAAATGTCTGGTTAACAAAAAAGTCGAAACCACTTACTATTTCTGGGTCTGGAAGCAAAGGCACGCACCATGGGCACCGTTGAGGAGAAGCAGCGATTACGTCTGTCCTCCTCAAGTCAGTTTTCTAAAAGAGGCAGAGATTTTGGGGTTCCCATGTCACGTGATGAAAAACGGACTTCTGACATGAGAGAGTTCCTCAAACCCTGTGACAAGGGAGACTATTCCATTTTGTCTCCCTACAAAACTAACAATAATGTTTGCAAACATTTTAAGCCTATATCTAAGAATGCTGAAAATTTCTTAACACAACCAAAATGGGATTGATCTAAAGCCATAAAATTTAATGGCATGTCAACTCATCTGCGGTTATTTTATGCTTAGACATTAGTGAATATCATATATTGTTGGTTTATATTAACTTTTCTTTTGCATGGTTACTCAAGAAGTTTTTCCTACTTTATACAAATTATTTGCAAACAGATCTATTCAACCCATAGATGAGACTCAGCTCTGGATAAATACAAGAGCAGGTTGGGTTTTTTTTTTAGTTTGGGTTTGTCTAGGAGCAGAAAAACTCTGAATTAAAATCAGCTGTACTCTACTTCAAGATTGACATTGTCAAACATCCTGTTCATGATGGAGGGTTTAGTTAAATAGAATTAAAATTCCAGGTTAGAATTCAGCTAACAAAATATGTTTTTATGTGTGAGGCAAGGGGTGAACCAACTTGAACCATATAAGTTGGGTACCTCATGTAGTGTAATTTGTTAGTGAGCTAGATTAGTAGAACATTGTTAGTTGTTGTCAGTCAGTCAGTCGGTATACTGTTGGTTTGGACAACAGCAACTGGCTAAGCACAACTGAACTAGTGCCCAAAACAGCTGGTACTTATGGAACTCAGAAATACTCCATTCATGCATTTGTGTGATTCCATTCCTTGAGTTCTGATTGGCTGCTTTGTTTCTATAGTGTTATGGTGTTTTATAAATAACCTATCATTTTGCAGTAGGCTTGCAACAAGGTAAGATCTGTATTAGGTTACGGTTTCCTTGTTGCCTTGTCTGCTAATTCGACAGTAATTGGAATTCTTCTAGAGTGAGTATGATTTTTATTCTACATTAGTGAATTCGATTCTTACTGGGCGCCCCATACTTCTGGCCATGTGCTGCCATCTAAGCTACGCTTAGTAAATAACTATAAGTGTCATCAAAGAACATAATTTATGGGTCTTTTTTATTGGAATTTAAAAAAATATTGTCACCTATTCTTTCCAGAATTTCATTGCCTCAAGAAAAGAAAAAATGGAAAACATGCGAAATTGACAAATTTAAAATGAAAATAAAGATAAGAAATTTCTAAAGAAATGGCTATTTTATTGTTCTTCATCTTAACAACAGTTTATAGCATTAGCCTCTTTGTTGAGTCTTGTGTTAGTATAAATACACATTTATTGGAACGTTGTAAATCTGTCTATTCTGTTGAAAGTCAGAATTACAAGCGGATAAATCTGAGACTTATTTTTCTAGCCTAGAAGGAAAGTAGAAAACAGACAAAATGTATTTGCTGCAAATTATCTTCAACAAAAGCAACATTCTAATTAGGAGATGTGTTCAAAATTGAATCTACAACACAGGAAATGCTGAGACCAACCATCGACTTTAATTAGATCTCTAAAATGATTTTCCTTATCTTTCTGGAAGGCAAAAAAAAAAAAAAAAAAATAGAGAGAGAAATTTAATTTTTAATGAATGATAAAAATTATCAACATCAACTGTAGAAATGTCTTCATAAGCATCTTTGCATATTTCCTGCTCTTTTATTATTATTAATATCTATTTGTCACCAGGGGCATCATATGGTAATTACAGGAGGTTCATGAGACAACATACCTCCTCAAATATCTAGTATTTTGTCTTATAAAAGATAAGAAAATAAAAGTACAGGGGTTTTTTTTTAAGTGTGATATATATATGATATTACATAGGCTTTGTATATTTGTGTTATAAAAAAATGAAAAAAATAAAAATACTGTCTTTTTTTTAAGCATGATTAGTTAGTGAATGTTAGTGTTAAAATAAACGAATATTTAAGATCATAGAAATACTGTTGACTTAACGTTTGAATAATAAAAAATTATCAGCATCAATTGTAGAAATGTCTTCATAAGCATCTTTGTATATTTCCAGCTATTTTATTATTATTAATATCTATTTTTGACCAGGGGCATCATATTGTTATTATGTGAGGTTCATGAGACAGCTTACCTCCTCAAATATCTAGTATTCTGTCTTATAAGAAAAAAAAAAGTACTAGGTTTTGGTAGTGAAATTTAGTGTCAAAATAAACTAATATTTAAGATTATATATAATATAAATAAATGAATTTTTATTATCTAGAGAGATTGGTCACCTTGCCTCTCTGACCCATTTGATTATTTATCTTTTTATTTCTTTTCTATTTTTTCACTGGTAATTTTCATATGAATTATATTATTCATATGAATTATTATTACTAGTACAAAATAAAAAAAGGGCCTCTGAGCAATGTAAAAATAAATGGACAGAGACACCAAACATCTAGCCCATGTTTTGTGGATGCTAAACCAAGAGAAAGAGAGTTTGTTTGCTGTTTAAATACCCAGCCATCTATTGACAAAACTCTCGCAGTAAGGGAAGATAATCCTTTTGGAAACAAGTCCATCCCAGTAGGGGCAGACAATGACTACATTAGTTCAGAGTGCCTCATATAATGTAATGTAATAGGCAAGCAAACTATTGAATGTGAATGTAGAAATTCTTATAAGATGTTCAGTATTCAGCTGGTATGCAAGTTGAAGCTGTTTTCAGAATCCCGAGTTAGTAGGTGGTTCATATAGCAGGTTGGGCTATTCCACTGTGTACATTGGCCAAACTCATTCCCAGGATTCTGATTGGTTGCTAGCTCTAGTGTGGATACTTTGATCCTTATATACCCAACGCATGATTGTGTTGTGGCAGTTAGTACAAGGGTCTGTACTAGTCCCCTTTTTTGTCTGGTAACTGGACACTAGTTACAGCCTTCCTGTGAAGGTGAGTATGATATGTTGATTCTACAGGGAATTCAAGTTTTATTAGTTGCTCCATACTTTGGTCCTTGTGCCAAACTAAACTAAGAATACCTTAAACCATATAACTGTGCAGATTAATACATTGTTTCTTAAAACATTGATAATGCAACTGTCAAGTTGTAGGAGGACAATAGTTATCTCCCTTGGATTTGACATGCAGGTCAATTGGACATGTGACAATCCCATAATACACATCAGCCTCTTTCATCCCCCCAATTCTTTGAATGGTAAAGACATGGCTGCCTTGTCTCTATTCTTTGAACTATTAAGACATGCCTTTTTATCTCTATTCACTGAATAGACAGACATGTCTCCTGCTTGGCCATCATGCAGTAAAGCCAGCATAACTTTACCATATAAGTCATACAAATATATACATCAAGTAAGACTTTTCACCGTTTTGGTACTCTCTCTTCATTAACTGCTTGTTCAGAGAACAATATGTGCTCATCTCATCTGTTGGGACACATTTTTGTTGATATTTCTTGAATGTTATATATGTATTAAATGTTTCTATGTGTGTAAATAAACTTGTCTTGTCTTTCCTTCCATTTATACATCTATATATATACCCAATTATACAACTCCAAACATGTGCATGAAATTAAGAGACGAGTTCATATATCTTGGTAGCAATATTTCATCTACTGAAAATGATGTCAACATACATATAGGAAAAGCATAAAAAATTGCTATTGATATGTTATTGACCATATGGAAATCTAATCAGTGTAGGCCAACTTGTAAAAACCTCCATTGTAAGGATTATGGATGCTGTGCAGAGGACCTCCCAGGAGTGATGACCAATAGACAGGTTGAAGATAAAGAGTCTTGGATATCTGCACTGTCAGCATGACCTGATGTTGATGACTGCACCACTTGGACCCAAACAAAATGCCTATAGAATAAGCTAGATGGGAGCTGCACAAGAATGCTGCATGTGATAGATGGGAGCTGCACAAGACTGCAACACCCATAAAAAAAGCAACTGTACGACCACTTCTTCCTATCTCACAAACCATCCAAATGAGATGACCTAGACATGCTGGGTACTGTTGGAGAAGTAGTGACAAACTGATAAATGAAGTTCTCCTATGGACACTAGCACACGGGCATGTCAGTGTGAGCCATCCAGCAAAGATTGCCCAGATCTGCGTGGATACTGGATGCTGCACTTTTTATTTAAATCATGGAAATAACACCTTACAAGAAAGCAGCTGCATGGCCACTTGCCCCCTATCACAAAAACTATCTGAGTGAAATGATCAAGATATGCTGGAGAAGCAAGGACAAACTTATCAGTGAAACTAGCACATGAGCATGCTAGTGTGGGCCGTCCAACAAAGATCTAAATTTCCCAGCTCTGCTTGGATACTGAATGCTGCACAGAGGACCTCCCAAGAGCAATGACTGATAGGGATTGTTGACGAGAGATTGTCATGGAAATCCGTGCTACTAGCATGACTTGATGATGATGATTATTATCATCATCATTGTTACTTTATTATCATTTGTATTTTGTTTTTCCACTTTTTGACTGTCCCGTTTTTTCACTTTTCTTTATATTTCGATACCTAACACTAAACTCTTCCCTTTAAATCCAGCCAATTTAATATCTCGCATCTAAAATGGCCACATTGGGTGGGCAAGGCTCGTATCATTTGATCTAGACTTGCTTCACAGATTTTATCTTCTTGTGTTTTATGCTCAAAAGGACGGCATCAATTTCCAGCTTTTGTTACTCTTAAGGTTTCTTGGTCATAAATTTTTAGCACATGCTGTCTGGAGATTCTTCGGAAGCTCATCTAAGTTGGGCACAAGGTCACACAAGTTGGGCACATATCAAATATATACTGAAGGAGTATCTGACAGGGAAAGTTTTAATAAAAGAATTATCATGGTAAAGTTTGTATAAGCAAAGATATTTGTAAATTAAAACCAACATAACTCCACCAATTTTTAGAATTGGAAGCTCAAATTTTGGGGATTGACTAACTTTATCATAATCAACATTTGGGAAAAAATTCAGAAAAATTGAAGGGGGTGGATGACATGGCCTGGATGATTTGACATGGAATTACCCATATAGTGAATGAGCATCTGACAAGGAAAGTTTTAATAAAAGAATTATAATGGTAAAGTTTTTATAAGCAAAGAATGGGAACATTTAACCTAATTTAAATTGAAATGGATCATGGAATTTTATTAAGCTACGGGCTCGTGGCTGCTTCTGAATCATAACATACAAATAGAGTGAGAAGTTAAAATGTCCATCTCACAATCACTCTCCCATATCTCTCTCTTTCTCTCTCTACTCACATAGAGAAACTAACATATATAATGAGGAGCTAATCAAGATATACCTAGATAGGGATAAAGTGACGGGCAGAATGTGAGGTAAGAGACGTGTCAGTTTCTGACTTAATTGCAAATTACGACTAATTAGAACCAATTAAATTGTTGTTTTTTTTTTTCTTTTCAAACATAACTCAATCCTAAAAGCAAGGAATATTTTAGTATGAATTTTGTGTCATTAAACTAAACAGGAAAATGCCTTTAAGAGTCATTGATTCGCTCTAAGTATAATCTTTAGTATAATAATAATAATAATAATAATAATAATAATAATTCTCTGAGAATTTGAGATAAAGACGGATCACCCTATCCCAGCCAGGAAACAAGACGTAGTGTTGATTAACCAAAAAAATAAAAAAGAGAATGTGTCAACTGGTGGACTTTGCAGTTTCAGCAGAACACAGGGTGAAGTTGAAGGACATTTGTAAATTACAAAAATATGTAATAATAACATTAGAATACAAAATGACATAGAATTTCAAATGTTTTAGTAAAGTTATGATAAAATATCTTTTATGATAGTTATATAGTCACTTAATATCAAGTATATAAAAGGCAAGAGAGAGATGAGGTTCTCACTTGTTCAGTGACCATTTTCCTTTGGGCTTCTTCTGTGGGTTGATTTTTTTCTTTCTGTTGGGCTGGTCATCTCTTGTTGATTAATAAGTTGTAGTGACTGAAACTTGTAATGGTTTGCAGAAGAACCTTTTGAGAATCACTTTATGGCAAATAACAGTTCTGTCAATTTATATTTAATACGATCTTGTATTTTTTTCCTTACAAATTAGCAATTTGAACAATTTCAATCCCATTCTAAAGATGATATATGAATAGATATTTTTTTCTTTTTGATTCAAAAGAAAGTTTTCACAAATATGGTTGAAAAGAATTATCTGTACACTTTTCTGTGGTGATTTCAGCTTTCCCAAACAACTCACTCACTCACTCTCTCTCACTCACTCTCTCATATATATATATATACAAGGTGTGTTAAAAAAGTATCAAGATTTTTTTACTTTTTGACACTCCTTGTATTCTGAAAAAAATGAACGTTCCATTCATTATTCATTTCTATCTCTGTAAATACAACTTCAATCTCGATACATTTATGACACACCTTGTAAATATATATGTATATATATATATATATACATACACACACGCACACACATATATATATAATAATTTTGGTTTGAAAATTGCAGAGACAAAAAACTGACAGTTACCAAGCTTTGTTGATTTTATGTTAGCACTAACTTTCAATGCATACATATATATATATATATATATATATATATATATATATATATATATAGTCATCCCCAGCCCTTGTGCTTGAACATGTCACATCTCTTCAGAGTGTCTAGACATTAGCAGGCTACTCCCAACTGGCATGAAAACCAGATTGATTTATCCTCAGTCAGGCTTCTTAACCACTTGGCCATCAGCACCTACTGACTGGGACAATGATTTTAACTGATGAATATATATATTTAAGTTAAAGTTGCATGGACATGGAGTCAAAACTGGTCACTGACAGTTTCTTGCCTATGTATGAAATTCAGATTTGGTCTGAAGATCGTTTAGGCGAGAAAATGTGAGTTTACTAGGTTTGACTCCATATCTACATTACCTTAAACTGAATATAAATGCTCTGTCAATGATATTGAGTACTGTCTACATATAAATATAGCATGCTTATTATCTACAATATATATATATAATCCAAAGATCAGATGAAGAAATCTTCCTTTTGATGTAGTAGTTTTTTTACAATGTCATAGTTTGCAGAGCTCAATGTGTGCTCTTATTGTGAGAGACATAGAGTAAAATTATATCAGGAAACAATAAAAGAAGATTTAGATTTTTACCATTATAGACTATTTCAGGGAACCTAGATTAATCATATAGTGGCTCCAAATCTTTAGATGCAAGACTTGAAGCCACTTGATAACTTATCTAGGTTCATTCCCTGAAATAGTCTATAACGCTAAAAATCTAAATCTTCTGTTATTTTTTCCTGATATATATATATATATATATCAGGAAAAAATAACAGAAAATTTAGATTTTTAGCATTATAGACTAATATAGAAAAATACCCCAAAGATTTGCACTACTGTGTGAAACTTAAGTGGGTAGATTTTAAACCATTCGATTTTAATCGTCTATTTAGCTCTTTATATTGAGCGCTTTTTAATCAGTTCCAATGAAAAAATCCTGAAGTAAATAAGATTGTATACTTATTTGCTTGGTAGATTTAATGGTAACTGCTATATATATATATATATATATATATATATATATATATATACATGTAAAATGAAAATGGAAGTAAATCCAATGGTATGTTGAAAAGAGAAATAAAGGAAAGAAAGTATAGAATGGATAAAATAGAATATTTTAATTAATTTTACTTACACCTGTTTCGGTCAGGAGTTTATCCATGTGTACATTATCCAATCTATTATTATTTTTAAATAACCAAATGAAATGAAATAATAATAATAGAAAAAATGTAGAAATGTTCTGCACACAAAGAAGTATCAAACTTCCTCAGAGTAAATCCTTTTTTTTTTCATATATATATATATATATATATATATATATATACACACACACACACATCTACAGCTCTTTGTATACACATTTCAAGAAATAGAAGAAAATTCCCATATTTATACAAAAATGTATTAATATATATGGAAATTTGATTTACTGTCGTTCTGGTTCATAAAAACAGTTCTGTTTTTCTTAGCTGAATAAGCAGACATTGAACCATAAACCTTATTTCTATTATCCAAACATCTATTCTGTCAATTGATTCTTTGTATATAGAATAAATAAATAATGCAATGAACTTTAAAAACACACAGAGGTACCCATATTGCCTAAAATAAGTATTGCTTGTATACAAACCTTCTTCGTCTTAAATTGGAAACAGAGTGGGGGGGGGTCAGATTTTGATATGATCCATAGTCACCTGTCAGGTACACTTTATTTGCAAGCATCATCGGATAATTTAATCATCAACAATGCCTGGAGCAACTCAAGATATTTTTAATCTGAATTGCTTATTTAATTACTGGTTGTGGTTTGGCCATGCTGCTGAATAAAGTATGTCTGACAGATAGCCACCGAGATGACCAAAGGTCAGCTTTTGTCTTCTGACAATTCAGGAATCCTGGCTATTTTTAATGTGCGGTAAAATTAGAGATCATATCATTAGTAAAAATGCTTGGAAACAAACACAACAAAGAAAGACGAGCTCGTTGAACTTGGTTTGTTGTTTTTCTCCATCTTGGAGAAGATTTCAATTTTACAATTTCAGTTTGAAGTTTGTTAAAATTAGAGGTCAACAAATTGTATGAAAATCAAAGAAAATTAAATTTCACTGATTGTGTAATCATGAGAGAAGAATACAAATATACATATATACATATATAAATATACATACATACATATATATATATATATATATATGGTTTTTTATTCATAAATAAATCTGTTGATGCCATTATATATATATATATATATATATATATATATGAAGTAGTCAAACAATGTGTTTGAAATGGCAAAGGCCAACAATTTGTGGGAGATTATGTGCTTAATTAAAGTCATACCTAATTTTGTTAATTAATTATAACTAAATGAATTAGGCGTGCATATCGGTTTAAATGTAAAGCGTAAACAAATCGAGAAAAAGTCATCTCTGTATGTACATTTCAGCCCATTAGGCCTCATCAGCATATATATATAATATGATATATATATACATATAAATAAATAAATATACATATACATATAATTTTAATAAATTTTCTGTGTATATAATATATATCTACTAATAAGAATATGTGCCCTCTGGTCATAAGTATCTAAGATTTTCATAGAGACATTGTTAATAAATGTTGTAGGTGATATAACCTATGTACATAAATGGAATGCGCCGATGATTACTATAAGTAGCAGGAACAATTGTGGCTTGAGACGAAGCAAATGCGAGTCAGTTCATAACTTTATTGGTCGGATGCAATCTCCACTTTCTTTGCTGTAATTTCTACTCCTTTTTGTTCAATACATTTGTATCCATTGTTACCAGTCGTTTGTCTTATTTTTGACCCTTAAAATCCCACAACAATGAATAAGATTTATTCTATTCTATTTTGTGTATTAATGATTTTGACTATAAATTAAATACTCATTGATAAAATTATGCTATTCCTGAGGGTATTGTGATGTAAGCAGTGACATAGTTTTGGTTACAAACAGACACCTAATCTCCATTATAATAAGATGAGAATCTCTCTATCTCTTTTATATCTATTTATATACAATGTGCCTATATATGTATGTGGGTAACTTGATGCTACATAATATCATTGTTCCCAAAAATTGTCAGTGATGTAGTTTTGGTTACTGAGAGACAGACACTGAATTTCCATTATATCAAGATGTGAATCTCTCTCTTTCTCTCTCTCATACATACATAAATACACACAAACACAAACACACACACACACACACACATATATATATATATATATATGTGTGCGTGTTACTTGATGATACACAATATCATTGTTACAAAAATTGTCATGCAAGCAGTGACATAGTTTTGGTTACAAACTGACAGACACTGAATTTCCATTATAATAAGATGTGAATCTCTCTCTCATACACACACACATACACATATGTATATACATATGTATGTGTGTTACTTGATGGTACACAATATCATTGTTCCCCAAAACAATATAACTAAAAAAGAACAAATACTGTAGTGCAAACAAATTACTGAGTTGTGAAATAAAAGTGACTCTGGAAACAAAACAAATTAAAATAAAATAAAAATTATCAACAACTTTGTGCAAGATAAGTAGCAATGAGTTACCCAAAACCAGAATAATTTAATTATTGTTATCTTTGAGAGAGAGAGAGAGAGAGAGAGAGAGAGAGAGAGATAGTAAACAAAGTGTGGAAGGAGGAGAAGTTACTATCAAGAAACAGAATCCACCACCCACCTACCTCACAACTACACCACCACCCACCCATTTCGGTGTCTGAAGACTGTGGAATTCCCAAATAAATTACATTTTATGGAGGAATCTTGTCCACTAAATTTCAAGAAAGTGCTTAGATGAGGATGTTCTCATGTGGCAATTGAACAAGAACACACATAAAAATTCCAGAAGAACAGAAACTGATCATTCTGTCAGCTGTTGGTTGATAAAAACATTAAAAGCAACAACAAAACACAAAAAAAAACTTTATTTACAGTTTTGAAAAAGTGATTAGAATGGAAGATTGTTATCAGAAGTCTTTGTTGGCTAAATGCAGTGTTTTGAAAGTTAAAACCAAAAATAAATAAAACTAAACGCTAAGTGTGTGTGTGTGTGGGGGGGGCGTGTGATGGTGGAGGAGCCTTGTATCTCTTCTGATTTATTCTTTTTATTCCTCTCTCTCTCTCTCTCTCTCTCTCTAGAGAGAGAGAGAGAGAGAGAGAGAGAGACTTTCGAGAGATTGTTGAAGAGGACTGATAGGAGTATTACAAATTAAACTATCAATAAAAGTCGTCCGATAGAACCAAGGGGGCAAATCAAAATAATATATCTATATATATATATATATATATATATATATATATATTGTAATTTCTTTGGAAAGACACTCACGTTTATATGTGCACTTCTTTAAAATAAATGTTAAGGCATTCATCTTGTATATTACCATGCTTTCACTCTTTCCTCGTCCGTTCTTGGCCATTATCTGAAACAATAAATGACATTGCATATCAAAGCAACCTCCTTTCAAAGTTAACAAGAAATCATGTCATCTCTAGAGTAAAGAGAATAATTTGTGGATGTAAATCATCTTCTAAAGTAATTACTAGATTAGCAATTCTGTGTTATATAGCCCTTCTTTTGCTGGGTATATATATGGTGAGAGTGTTTGTTTCTGTTAAGATTATGAGATCATCCGTGGTAATACCCTCAAACTTAATCAAATCCTTTACAAATTATTTGTGGATGTACATCGTCTTCTATAGTAATTACTAGATTAGCAATTCTGTGTTATATACCCCTTCTTTTGCTGGGTATATATAATCATCCGTGGTAATACCCTCAAACTTAATCAAATCCTTTATAAATTATTTGTGGATGTACATGATCTTCTATAGTAATTACTAGATGACTAGTTCTGTGTTATATACCCCTTCTTCTGCTGGGTATATATATATGGTGAGAGTGTTTGTTTCTATTAAGATTATGAGATCATCCGTGGTAATACCCTCAAACTTAATCAAATCCTTTACAAATTATTTGTGGATGTACATCGTCTTCTATAGTAATTATTAGATGAGCAGTTCTGTGTTATATAGCCCTTCTTTTGCTGGGTATATATATGGTGAGAGTGTTTGTTTCTATTAAGATTATGAGATCATCCGTGGTAATACCCTCAAACTTAATCAAATCCTTTACTTACTTGCGTAGGTGGCTGGTATCTTACTTTCTTCATTTCTGTGTTCTGTCATCTGTAATCTAGACAGGAATACTTAAAAACTGTGAGAAAAAATGTAAATACTAATTGTCTGGTGTCACTTATCCACTAAATTCTTATTTCTTATAAATGTTGTCATATTAACTAAATAATCAACCATTCTGTTTTTATTAAAAATAAAAAAAAGGATTTACTGCACTGATGAAATATAAGAACGAAAGAGTAGGAGAAAGTGAGAGAGGGGATGAGAACAAGAAAGAAAAAAAGGAGCGAGAGAGAGAGTTAATTCAAGATTTTTATAGTTTTTACTGTTATATATCCACTTCTTCTGCTGGCTATATATATATAGCAAGAGTTAGTTTCTATTAAGATTATGAGAGCATCCGTGGTTATGCCCTCATTTCTAAGTCTTTATTTTACTTACTTGCATAGCTGGCTGGTACCCTACTTTCTTCTTGTATTCTATAATCTGTTATATTTAATTTCTTCTTCTAAATAGTCTTTCTTGGTCCTCATTTCTTCTAAATGCCTTCAGCATAAAATAACCCAACAAGGGTTGAGATGTTTTAAAAGAAAAAATTAAAAACAAAAAATTGAGTACCCATTAAGAATGGATAAAACAAAACATCTTCAGCATAAAATAACCCAAGAAGGGTTGACATGCTTAAAAATAATTAGGTTTAAAAAACAAAAAATTGAGTACCCATCAAGAATGAATAAAAGAAAATGTCTTCAGCATAAAATAACCCAACAAGGGTTGACATGTTTTAAAAGAAATTAAGTTTTTTTTTTTTTAATTGAGTACCCAACAAAATGTAATAAAACAAAATGACTTTGGCATAAAATAACCCAACAAGGTTTGACATGTTTTAAAAGAAATTAAGGTTGTTTTTTTTAATTGAGTACCCAACAAAATGTAATAAAACAAAATGACTTTGGCATAAAATAACCCAACAAGGTTTGACATGTTTTAAAAGAAATTAAGGTTTTTTTTTTTTTTAAATTGAGTACCCAACAAAATGTAATAAAACAAAATGACTTTGGCATAAAATAACCCAACAAGGTTTGACATGTTTTAAAAGAAATTAAGGTTTTTTTTTTTTAATTGAGTACCCAACAAAATGTAATAAAACAAAATGACTTTGGCATAAAATAACCCAACAAGGTTTGACATGTTTTAAAAGAAATTAAGATTTTTTTTTTTTTTAAATTGAGTACCCAACAAAATGTAATAAAACAAAATGACTTTGGCATAAAATAACCCAACAAGGGTTGACATGCTGTAAAATCCAACAAATCAAGCCAAATAATCTAAAAATCAGGAAAGTAAGATTTTGTGATCAAAAACTTTATTTCTGAACCTTTGTGTGAAATGTTAGAAGGAAAGAATATATTTTTGATTCTGTAAGACAACAACACTGATCATCAATTTCTTGTATCCAATTCTTCTTATTTCTTTTGCTTCTTATTTCTTTTTGATGATCTATCGTTGTGATTTTCATTGATTCAATCTTTCTTGTCATCATAATTCTCCGATTCTTTTCAGATTAAAATCTCATGTGTCAGAAAGCCATTCAAAGAACTTGCATATTATAATCCTGAATTCATTTCTTTCTTTCTCTTTTACATGTGTAGAGATATTGGCACAGAGTATCTTCTTACATATAAATAATGTTCTTTCTTATCTATATAAATAATGGTAGATGTAACCTGATGACAACCCAACTACCTTTCTGAATTCATTGTCACTTTCGAAGAGTTGTATGAAAAGGTGTAGTTGAAAATCCGTGGTTAAATGATGATGATGATGATGATGGTGAGTGTTAAGAAAAGGTGTAGATAAAAATGTTGAAAATCTGCGGTTAGATAATGATGATGAAGATACTGTTTCTCTTAATTTTTCAGATGGGGCTTGAAAATTTGAATTATTTGGACTATTTTTCTTATCTTTATTGTTATCTGTACAATATTTCAACCTTCTCAAACTCTGGAAAGTTCCTAAGTTCAAAAAGGCTTCTGAGTCCGACAAGAAATACCTGAAATAGGCCAGAGGACACATTGGCCGAAACGTTGTATAGATAACAATAAAGATAAGGATATTAGTTTGAATAATACAGATGATGAAGATATTTTCTTTGTTCAATGGCATATCAGTGTTTATGGGTTATTTGATGGCAAAGCAATTCTAGAAGAACAGTAGTGGTACTATTTAACCTGTAGTTGGGGGGTAAGAGGGGCTTCATACCTTTCCCAAGGGTATTAGTCTAAAATAAACATAATAGCACAACTGGAGTTTGAACAGACTAGCAAATTAGCCACTCCACCATGGTAATCTCTCCTGATAAAAAAGAGCATTAAGAAAAGGTATAACTGAATACTGTATAGATTTGTGTAGACTGATCAGTATGTGTAGACTGATCAGTGGGTTAAAAGTTGAATCTGCTTCTGAGAATTAAATAAAAGGAGAAAATACAATCCTCCTTCAACCACTTCATTTTCACTTTAATCATTATGTTTTTCAAAATGATTCTGTTAATTCACTCAATTTGTTTCTTAAAAAAAAAAAATTTTTTTTTAAATTGATGCGTAACTTTTGGTTGTGACTTTTGAGATCTAAATCACTTTAAGCTGAAAGCTTTTGACAAAGGAGCAAAAGTTTTAATTAATTTCAGATTTTATAAAAGTCAAAATATCTAGCTACAGGACATATTCTACATTGAAAGGTGTGAATGTTTGGGTTGAAAGAAAGAATGTCATCTGGCTACCAGTCGGATGGAAGTCTGAATTCTTTGTTTTAGGCTAGTTCTGAGTTGTCAGTGTGGAGAGAGAATTTATAACTCTTTTTTTTTTTTTTTTGTATTACATGATAAAATAAAGCATTCCTATTGGAGTCCATGGAGTTTTAGCATTTTATGCTAATAGGCTTTGGTTATTTTGTGGGAGTTTCTGCAGGTGTTGCTAATTTCTTTTCTTAAACACCATTATACGTTATTTTCTTTCTTGTGGTTTGTCAGGCTGAAAAAGAATTAGGGAAGAGAAAAGAGATGAAAGACAAATTGTATTTTCATGATTAGACTTTTATTCCGAAGTTCACAACTTTTTCTTGGAGAGGGACTTTCTCTCTTGACCACCCAAAATAATGTTATAACAAATACAGTACTGTACTTATAGTTATTTGTCTCCCTCACTGAGGAGGTTTGCTTTGTGATTCCTGAACAACTGGCAGAAGCTCAGAGATCATTTCAGTCTGACCGTCCAATAGATGAATTTCTCACAGTCTGCTAAGGTTGTTGATTTTAAGAATTTTTAAGAAGAAAAAAAAAAATAAAGGGACAACAAGTTTTACGCCCCTTTGTTTATCTCTGCCTGAATGGCCTTTTCAGTGGGCGCTGACTCATGCCAGCAGCAGCGGCTGATTTTCCGGTTCCTGAATTTGGGCACCAAATTTGACAGACATGAGGAAGAATTTTGAAGGGAACGGTCCTGTATTTCTCTGTCTCTGTTGGCTTGAAAGTCAATGTAAATTTGGTATACCGGGATAAGACAAAGATTGTTTAAATGAGAAAGATTTTTCATAGTCTTACCCGGAATTGGTTTAAAAATATTTGGACTTACCAAATATTATTGAGTTTGGTTATATTATTTTTTTTGTTTTTGTTTTTTTTTTTTGTTTTAAAGTTCAGGCATTACTACTATGTAATGTTACAATTTTATCTCGGAGAGAAGTTTTTGGGGTAAAATTCCGACACAATCTTTAACTTCCCGTGTCCCCTGACACAGGAGAATTCCTACGTATAACCCTACAAGCTTAAAGGCTCAGTATAGATTTAAGTTACATTCTGTCACTAGATAGACATTTTTTCTAATGTATTTTATTTTAAAAAAACACGTAAAAGTTCCACTGGCATGGGAGGTAATAATCTTCATTTTCTTGTTTTTTAAATTTTAATCTATTCCTTTATTTTGTTACTACTCCTTTACAATATCTTTTAGAAATTAATATTGAAATAAATGAATTATTCAGATAACAATTAAACTTTGGCCTCACCATTAGCATCTTTGGCCTTGTAGAATAAACCATGCCAACAGTGAAACCATTAAAGCTATATATATTAATCACTTATTATTTGCCTAAGGTAAGATTTTATATTTCCTTTATAATATTTTTTATATGGTATGGGAAAGACGAGCTCTCTGGTAATAAAGTAAACACCTTACAAGAACCAAATTAGCAATGCTTATCTGTAACTGATATTTATCTTCTTTTTTATTTCTGTCTTAGAATTCATTTAGCTAATCACATCAAGCCCTAGCACCAATATGATTGTCCCAACCCTATTGCCATTATGGCAACCCCCAACCCTTTTTATTGTATATGTGCTAGAAGGCTGTGACTCTTATTGACTTGGCTATGACATTAAACTCTATCTGATGGTGAAGTTCCGATTCTGGGACTTTGAGGAATGTGGACTTGGTGAGACATGTTCAAATCCTGGACGAGGCTGCTTCCATTTCACAGAGCATTGGAAAAAATATTAATCCAACTATTCTCTCTCTAACTATAGGTAAATAGTAGGGTGGACTAGGTTCAATGAATAGGACAAGAAATAAATATCGGCTTTTTTGACATCTTTCTTACTTTTTATCTCTTTCATATTCTCCTCATTTTTTCTTTTTTTTTTTCTTTTTTTTTCAGAAAAGGTTTTTCTTTCTTTTTTTCTTTAGAAAAGGGTTCTTTTGTCTTTTTTTTTTTTTTTTTTAAATTTTCTTTTTTCCTTTTTTTTTTTTTTTTCGAAAAAAATTTCTTTTTCTTTAGAAAAGGTTTTTCTATTTTTTTTCGAAAAGAAGTTTTCCTTTTCCTTTTTTTTTTTCTTTTCGAAAAAAAATTTATTTTTATTTTTTAGAAAAGAAGGTTTTTCTTTCTTTTTTTTTTCTTTTAGAAAAAAATTTTTCTTTGTTTTTTTTTTTTTTTTTTTTTTTTTAGAGAAGAAGGTTCTTTTTCTTCTTTTCTGTTTCCTTAAAAGAAATAATTTCGATTGGCTGATTTCCATGAATGGAAATAAAAGAAAATAAAAGACAAAAAAAATGGCATTAACTTGCAAAGCTATGGCGCTGATCTGTTATCTTTCTTTTAGTAAATGGTCAGTAACTGGTTGGAATGGGGGGGGGGTAGAATTCATGAGAATCTTTCTTTAATCAAAAATGAATAATTCATTTTGTACACAATATTCCTTCTGAGAATAAAAGGAGAATTGATTCTCCTCACTTCAAAGTTACATAAACAAAAACTACAAAATGATTTATTTAAATACAACATACACATGCATAAAATCATCAAGAAATGCACATATATGCACATGCAAGAAATGACACACATAAACACATTAATGTAGATGCACACATATATTTCTGTATACTCATATATTTCTGTAGATACATTTACCAGCCCTCCGCATGAGCCGGATGGGACACAAGGTCAATTTCTTAAGCGGAGTTTAACGGGTTTGAATTAAGAGTTTTCATTCTCCTAGACAAATTACCTAGCCAAGATTAAAGAGCCTAGTCTGCCCTACTATTTACCCATAATTGGAGGGAGAGTATTTCCTACCTTTCTTTAGCGGAGTTTAACAGGTTTGAATTAAGAGTAGTTAGATTCATAGCTCTCTTAAGTGGCATTTAACAGGTTTGAATTAAGAGTTTTTCTTCTCCTAAACTGATTACATAGCCAAGATCAAAGAGCACAGTCTGCCCTACTATTTACCCATAGTTAGAAGGAGAGTAGTTAGATTCTTACCTTTTCCAAGGATATTAGTTCTATGTGATATGCAAATAGCCTCGTCCAGGATTTGAACTCATGAAGCTTGATATATATATATATATATATATATATATATATATATAATCCAAAAGTCCAGAGAAGAAATCTTCCTTACGACACAAGAGTTTTATTTAAACAAAACCAAGTCGCAGTTTGAGAGCTCAATGTGTGTTCTTAATGTTAGAGTCACAGAGCAAATATATGAGTAAAGAAATAACAAAAGATTTAGAGATTTAGCATTATAGTCTATTTCAGGGAGCTTAGACAAATATATATTTGTCTAAGCACCCTGAAATAGACTATGATGCTAAATCTCTAAGTCTTTTGTTATTTCTTTACTCATACCTATATATATATATATATATATATATATATATATATTTAACAAGCCTTCATATATTTACCAAGGGTCTTCCTATCCTGGGAATGACATTAAATTCTATTTGATGGTTATGTTCCAGTTTTGGAGGTCTGGGGAATGTGGAGCATCCCTTGATCACCATTGCTCCCTGGTCCACTCTGACCCGGAGTGGTAGTACCTGTTAGGGTCCCATCTATTGGTTAAATAGGAAAATGTGTTTATAAAAAAAAAAATTGTGTATCCATTAAGAATGAATTTATTTGAAAACTTTATCAGCATTAAATGACCCATTGAGGTTGATATGCCATAAAACAAACCAAACTACAGGTCTTGCTAGTACAAATACTATTCTCTGATCTTAAACAGAAGTGCAATGCCATCAACTAATATTTCTTTAATAACTATTTTTGCAAGCCATTTAATTGCATTAGATGTTTTTTTTTATCAGCAGACATTAGTTATGGCATAAGTTAATTTTAGATTTAAAAAAAAAAAATTGATTTGAAGTAGAGTCTAAAACCTGCTTTTAGATATGCCCAACTTCTTTTTATTTTTTACAGCAAACTTTAGGCTGCTTTCTTGCAATTAAATCGAAAATAAAACTTGAAAGAAGATTTTAAAATTAATTTGATACATTTTAAAATCTTTATAAAAAAGCATATGATCATTATTACTATTTGTAATATTTTTAGTACGTACCAAGTTGAAATAATATGAATATGTCTACAAAGTCCGTGTGCACATTAAAATTCAAGATTCTTTAAAAAATGCACACTGACTTTATGGACATATAACATACTATTTCCCAAAGATATATTTTTTGGGGTTATGCCTGTAAAATATCTCTCTGGTCTACACAATTACATATGGACGAAAATAAAACAATTTTTTGTGCATTATATATAATAGGTACTGGCTTTATATATATGTAAAATGTAAAGTCGTCGAGGGGGACTAAAGTCAGTATCAGCCAATGTTCGAGGGAGTCTATCCCCTTTTCACTAGTGCTAGACCAAGGAGATTGTTTTTGCATCTGCTCCTTACTTTACCGCACAGATCCCTAAGTTTGCCATGGCCGGTATCGAACTAGGTATCTTTTGGTTTCTAGCTAAATGCTCTACCGACTGAGCTAATTTGGCCTTTATTGTGTGCTATACTTATAAATAAATAGTGCTCAATGTTGTGGACAGAGTATATACTTAAGGGTAGCATGTTTATGAAATCAACACTGCTTGGTTACTGACAGTTTCTGTCTCTCCTAGACTGGTTACCTACCCAAGGCTGAAGGGCCCAGTCTTCCCTACTATTTTACCCATAGCTGGAGGGAGAATATATGGATTCATACCTTTCCCAAGGGTATTAGCGCTATGTGAAATGCCAACAGTTTCGTCTAGGAATTGAACTCGAATCGACGAGTCCATTTTCTACGACTCTAACCACTAGCCCACGCGCCTCCAATATATATATATATATATATATATATATATATGTATATGTGTGTGTGTGTGTATTTGGGCAGCACACACATATATATATATATATATGATATCTTTCCAAGTCTTTTTTGTAATTTTCCCTGTAAGATTTGCTTGAACCATCAAGAATGCTAAATCCTAATTCGGAAATCACTATGGTGGCTTGCAAGGCATAAAAAAAAAAAGAAGGCAAATCAAGTCATCAAAAATAATAATTTATCATTCCTATGACATGTTTAACTTTTAAAGCTTCATTTGATTATATGAATTTTATTTTTTAAAGGAAAATAAAATCTTTGATGTTATAATCATGATAACAGATGCTAATCAGGAGTTGTTTAGGTGCTTTTTGAAATTAAACATTTGAAAATCTTAGGTTATTAATTAATAAACTATAAAGTTTAAACTAAAGATTATTAATGAAAATAAACGTTTTTTGTAGTTTCTTATTATAAAATATAACTGTCAATTATTATTGCTGAAAAATAGTAAAGTCACAATATTAATAATGAATCATAAACAATATTTATTAATAATCTTAAATTATGTTTTATAGTAATGATTATAATCCCAGGTTTTTTTAATAATTTTCAAATTTAGAATTTCAGAAACAGCTAACATTCTGTGTTGGTTTCTATGACGATTACATCAATAACACTGTTGTTATTAAAAAAATAAAAACATTTTGTAGTATTGGCTAAACCTGTAAATGTGAAACGTGTCATGAATAAATTATTTTGAAAAACTTGGATTCCATTTTTCTAGTCACATTTCCTAACGCTGAATCTTATGCTTGTCTGCTCAAGTTTATTAACTTTCTGGTTTTACATTTTTATTTATCATGGCTAGTGAGATTTGATTATTGCAACCTTGTATATATATATATATATATATATATATATATATATATATATATATAAGGTGTGTCAGACAAGTATCAAGATTGAAGCTGTATTTACCAATATAGGAATGAACAATAAATGTAACGTTAATTTTTTTCAGAATACAATATATATCTTATTTACTTATATATCTTGATATGTGTTCTCTTTACACTTAATAGAGACTTAATGTTTATATATAAGAATATAACAAATTTATTAATCAATAGTAGTACAAATTATTTTTAAAAAATATAAGTAAAAGAAAAACTTTATTGGTTTAAACTACTATTGAAGGGAGGCCATGCCTAATAGCGTGAAGCTAATCCTATGGACATGACCACCCTTGGACGCTCACAGGAAACAATACATGAAACACACAACGTAAACATATACATATATATCATGAGACAAATTAGCCGTGTGAGAATCTAAATGCAAATCTGTTGTTTATAAGAGGCAATAAAATGATTTTTCAAAAGTGTTTTAAGGACAAAATAATTTACTGAAACAAGCTTCATCTTTTCTTTATCAAAAAATAACGACTGAACAGTATTCCAAGAATTAATTGCATTAAAACGAATCGAATTATGCCCAAAACTAACAGTGTTGATGATAGGGAAATTAAGCAAACCAGATTGGTCAGCACAAGTGACATGAGCATGGGTGAAGTCAACTGCAAAAGCATTCTGAACAGAAACAGGCATTTTATCGTGGAATAGTTTATGTAAGAACAAAATATTTTCACAATAGACCATATCGGAAAATTGGAGAATTCGCGTATGAATTTATCTATATTCATATATGCCTGTGTGAGTGCATAATAACTTGCTATCACTCGAATAATGTTTGCCTCTCAAACCCACTTTCATGTGACCGAAGAGATGATAGTCTGAGGCAAGTATTATTCCAGTGATGAGGAAGTTAAATTTGATGTGAAGAAGTGGCTCAAAGAACAGCCAACAGAATTTTACAGGGCAGGGATACAGGCTCTCATTCGAAGGTGGAACGTTGCTATTGAGAGAAATGGTGACTATGTGGAGAAGTAGGGATGTGATCCACAGAGGACCAGCTTCATTTTGATGTATGACACATGTTCCTGTGTTGGCAATTATACTTGTCCTAAACAAAATGACATTACTTTTTGACTCAACCTTGTGCTTACTAATATACAGTGTCCTAACAGTAAATAGAAATATTCATAGTGCATAACTGAATATATCTGCATAAACATAATTATTGACTAACAAATATATAATATATATATATATATAAACATACATACATATATATATACTGATACATATTTGATAGAAAAGTAGTCCTCTAAAACTTGCAGATTATTTACTGAAATATTTTATTCTTAAAGAAAACTTTTTCCTTCAAATCTTTTACTAAATTTTCAACATAAATTCTAATGACGCCTACTGAAAAAGAAAAAAAAATTAACAAAACTCACTTTAAAATAATAAAAATTCATAAATGTATAAAAAAAATCATCTACGTTGATCATGAAAATGGTAAGAAGGAACCATTCCCAATTTGATATTGGTAAAAATCAAGAACAGGATTTCATGAAAACAGTGTTTGCATTTTGGATTCGTCTTAAAGTGAAAACAAAGTTATGAAATTTTTTTTTGTCTAATTTCACCTCTTTAGTGAATAAAAATTGATTTTACCATGACAAAAGCTCCAAGCTTTCAAAATGGATGAAGAAAAATAAAAGTTTCCGAGCCAAAAGACAATTTTTATTTTTTTCATTTAGAACAGTGGATTGTCAGCATTACAAAATTTATATTTAAAAAAAAAAAAAATAGTTATAGCAAAAGTCACAAATTTGAAAAAAAAAAAAAAATGTGATAAAATGCCAAACTAAAAATGAAAATTTATTTATTTGGAATAAAATGAAAAAACAAAAAACATAATCCTCAAAATTCCTCAATCACAGATAAAAACAAAAAAAAAAGAGGAAAATTATAAATCACTTAGAATATCCAAGAATATAAGTTCTCAAAAAAAAATCTACATTTTATATTTCTTCTGTACAAAATTTAATTTCAATGTTTCTTTAGGGAGAACTGGCCAGAAATGTAACCATTACCAAAGTTAATAAAGACCAAATTAAATTACTTAAATTTCCATTCAGTTCAAAGATTGCGAATTTGACAAACTTCAATAACTTTATGAAATTATTCTATATATCCTTGTGGTAAGAGTATGAGACTGATTTCAAAGTTATCAAAAATTCTATCTTGGCAACTGGTTATATATATATATATATATTATATATATATATATATATATATAACAACTGGTTTTAAAATCCTATCAGAATTATCTCAACTGAAATAATATTTCACTAGCAGGACCTGTGGATATACCACTTTACCGCTCATCCCATGTCTGAGGGTGTGACACAAGGACATTTTAATGTAGGCCCACCCACGAACTGAAGCTCATGGGTGGTAGGTTCAGAAAATGTGTTGATCCTGTCAGCATTCCCCCTCAATGGGGGCACCACAGGCACTGGGCACTAAACCCAGTCCTGCCCCTTTAAATCAAGGGGGCAGGTATTGCCTGGGAGAATGGTCCCCTTTGATTAATGCTGTTAATTACTTTATTGGTCCAGCATCCGAAGCTCACTGGACCCCCAGATAATAATAATCTTGCAAGTTGATATACGACAGTATGATGTCATAAGTATTACAATGTTTGATATGTTTACTAAAGAGCTATTACAAAATATTTCATTATGTAAAAAGTATGATAATCCTGATTTAATTCTCTCATTTTTTTTCTTTCCTTCTTTTCATTGTGCCCGATTGAAACAGATTATTGTTATCATCCCTTCTCTCTTTCTTATTATTTTTTCTATGTAGCATGTCCTTTTATTTATTTTTATTTTCAATAAAAACAGAATGGTCCATTTTTAGTTGAGGTGACAACACTCAATAATAATCAGCAGATAAGCAACACCAGATAATCAAGGTTTACATTTTTACATATCATCTTGGTTGATTTGGACAGTGTTATTTTTTTTGTAAAGCATAGTGTGTTTCAAGATGATAACAGCTGTACATTTAAGGAACACGAGTATATATATATATATATATATATATATATTATTACAAACCAAGTTTAAGATCTGTTTGTCTATCTGTGCTATAAATATATTTACAATACATATATATTCATCTTAATTTAGCATGTTGATGAGTAACTCAGGACACATTGCAGAATAGTACACACACTAATAACATGGACTGTTTTGAGGGAAATCTAACTCAGATTTTCATAGAGACGTCATTTATTATTTATAAGATCTATTCTCTATATCAATGTTCAATATATTATATATTAACGATTTTGATTATAAATCAAAAACTCATTGATAAACTTAGGCAATTCCTAAGGGTATTGTGATATAAGCACTGATGTAGTTTCAAAACAGACACTGAATATCCATTATAATAAGATGTTATTTAGTTTATTTTCTATTATCTCAGGTTTATTCAGAAAATACTGTCACTCAATATATTGTAGGGACTAGAACTCTCCTGTGCCTTCGGGGACAGGAAGTAGAAAAGGTAACGTCCCTTGTCAGGTTGGGGGAAGAACCCTCTTTACGTTTTTCGTACCAACGTGTGAGCCTCGTAGAAACAAGCTCTTGTTTCAGTCTCTTGTGACTGATGGAACTTTCCCCTCAGTGAGGGAGTAACATACTGCAGACCCAACCCTCCTCAATGAGGGAGATATATGAACTGTAAGTACTGCCCCTAAGTACTTGTTATATTAACTGTTGTTGAGTTTATATATGAATAAATAAGGTTAAAAGTACATGTGCTTTCCCATTCATTCTTTACATTCTGTGAACTTATCTTTTTTCTCATAGACTGTAGGCAGCTATTTCTACAATATCAATTATGTATTAATGATTTTGACTCTGAATCAAATACTCTTTTCTAAAGTTAGGCAATTCCTGAAGGTATTGTGATGAAACTAGAGACATAGTTTCAGTTACAGACAGACACTGAATCTCCATTATGATAAGAGATGTTATTTAGTTTATTTTCTAAATGAAAACTTTCACATCTTATTATAATGGAGATTGTGGTTTCTGTCTGTAACCGAAACTATATTACTATACAAATTACAATTCCCTTTGTTATTTACGTCAATTCTCCATGATTTTATTTTTTTTTTAAACCTCAATTATTAGTAAAATTGTTTTACATTATTAAGACTGTTAACATATCTACACACTAATAACATGCAATTATATTTATATATACAATGAAATAGCGGTTTACAGTGTTGAATGGGAAGGCTAATTTGCATATTGATCTTTAAAAATTTTATTTTAATAAATATATGCTTGTATTATTGATTTCTAATTGTTTGGTTTTATCTTAATAAATATGAGCAAAAATCTCGGGATAAATCTTAAGAAATTATTTACAAAAGAAATAACTGTAATTTATCTTTACTTCCTATTTTAACTAAATAGTTAAATTAGTGAAATTTACCAATGAAAGACGGGAGTAATGGAAAATGGTGGAATAGTCAGTTTCAAAGTTGTTCTATTTTTCCGATTATACCCCCTCTGTTTTAAATCTTTTTATCTGAATTCTTAGTCAGTTTCATTAGCCTTTCTAATTTAATATGATATTTTATTATATTAAAACTTAAATACTTGCACCCGGAGGGTGCATATATTTGCTAGTCCTTTTAAATATCTCCATTAATTTTTGCATGGGTAATTACTACTATGAGATGAAAACTGTCTTCTTCCGATTCCTTAATAAATTGTCTCAGTTTTATTCAGAAAATCCTGTCACTCTTAGGGAAAATCTTGTGATTCTCCAGCAAAATCAAAAACAGACGCTTTATCCATTTTCGGATTCGTATTGGCCTTCCCTCAATAAATCCCATCAAGTTTGGCCAATGACATTTGTAGGCTAAAAGCATAAATCTAATCTTGCTCACTTTTCAGAACTTATAACAAGGATGTCACAGGCAGAACATATATTTCTAATAGATATCTTTCTGGTTAAGTCATTGAGAACAACCGCGCACATCGTGCCTAGTGATTTCTCATCTCTTTGAGGCACATATAAAATGTCTTCCTATCTAAACACCCTCATCATTCTTTCTTTTCCACCCCCCTCTCTTCAATTAAATATTCTGTTATATTGAAATATAAGTCCATAACTGAGCAGCAAAGCTTCTGATAGGTTAGTTCTCAACATCAAACCTCTCGACTCTCCAAGCGCAGGATACCCAATCTCTGTCCGAAATCACCATAAACTCATTACTGTATGGTGAGTTGTAATTGATAATAAGATTTATGGTTCTACTCTGAACTTTTTTAGATGTGATGTTTTAATCATTGTATCGTGTTTAATCATGGGTAATACAATGAAATTTGATATTTAGATGAATTATTTTAAATGACTTCGAAAAGTCAACAGTGTGAGATCTGATAGTTTAATGACAGGAATATTTCATATTAAAAATCTATTCTTCGAATTTTTATATATTCATTTTTTTTTTTTTTTTTTCAATTAAAATAGCTGCAAAATTTTACTTGCTCTTAGTCGAGACAAACATGAAAATCAAATACCTTAACTTGTATTATGTAGATGTTTTCATCCTATAATCTAAATTAAATGCTGGTTGGTTGGATTTTTACAGCGTGTCAAACCTTGTTAAGTTATTTAATGCCAAAGTCATTTTTTTTTCAAGCAATTATGATTGTAATATAACTGGATGACCTTAAATTATATATATATATATATATATATATATATACACAAAAAAAAACTCCACATGAGCAGGGTGTGACACAAGGTCAATTTATTAAGTAGAATTTAACATGTTTCAATTCAGAGTTTTCCTTCTCCTAGACTGGTTGCCTAACAAAGATTAAAGTGTGAGATCTGATAGTTTAATGACAGGAATATTTAATATTAAAAATCTATTCTTCAGATTTTTATATATTCATTTTTTTTTTCAATTAAAATAGCTGCAAATTTTTACTTGCTCTTAGTCGAGACAAACACGAAAATCAAAAACCTTAACTTGTATTATGTAGATGTTTTCATCCTATAATCTAAATTAGAAAGGTTTTAAATGTTGGTTGGTTGGTTGGTTGGATTTTATAGCATGTCAAATCTTGGTAGGTTATTTAATGCCAAAGTCAGTTTTTTTCATTTTTTTCAAGTAATTTAGCTCACTCGGTAGAGCATTCAGCTAGAAACCACAAGGCTCCTAGTGCGATAGCTGACCCTTGTCAACTCAGCGTATGAATAGCACAGGGATCTGTGCGGTAAAGTAAAGAACTGATGGTCGGTGTAGCACTCCACCTCAGAAACAAAAACAATCTTCTTTGTCTAGTGCAAGTGAAAAGGGGATAGTCTTCCTCGCTGATTGGCTGATACCGACTTTAGGCCATCTCAAGACTTTACTTGAGTCAGAAGCGAAACACGACTGAATTTTTATCAGTCCAGTTCCTTAACCTCTCAGCTGTCGGAAGCTGGCTGTAAGCGGTGTTTTTAACTTATAAATATATATGTGTACATATTTTATGATCACCAGAGAGTTCAAATCTGTAAACAACAGACAATCCTTGCTTTATTATGCTAGCAGTGAAAGTCAATTAAAATCGCTCCTAGAGAGCTCTACCGGCTTTCAGGAGCATATAATATATATATGTATAAATGTGCTCATACTAAAATAGTGTGTTTAGTAGTTACTTTGTTTTACAGTGTGTTAACCCATGTTGAATTATTTAATGCTAAAGCCAGTCTTTTTGCAAGCAACTCTCTGATTTCAAGTAACTAATAATGATATTATTAATAATTATAACAGCTAGATAAAAAAGATAAATATAAATGTACAATGAATGCAATTTCTTAACCTCTAAACATAAACTAACTCTGGATGGTTTGACCTGCCATTAAAATCATTCAACCACAATGCACTAATATTCGATAAGAAAAGGCATGAAACTACTTCTCCTTTAGCTTTGTCCTTTCACCAGTCTCATCACTGATGCCATGATAATTTTTAAAAAATGAGGAAGTAGTAGGGTTAAACAACAGTCAAACAACTACCTGTCTAGGTACTAATAACAGAAAAACTGTTACTACTATTGGAAACCTTGACAGGAGCCAATTTATCTAGTTAACTCGGTTACTGAATCTTTCTTGACAAAAATCAATAGCCAGGCTGATTGTATGTACTTAGTCACTTGAAGAGGATCAAAGAGTTAGCCAATGAAATGTTTAAGTCTCTTCTGAACTTTGTGAAACAAAAACAAAACAAAGAAATATTGGAATTTAACACTTTGTAACAATAAACAATTGATAGTGAGAGAATTAAAACTAAAAAGGTGTCATGAGACATTTCTTGTGAAACAAATGAAATGAAGAAAATAAATAATTATGAGACATTTTGTGACAATATCTTATTATAATGGAGATTAGGTGTCTGTCCATAACCAAAACTGTCACAATACTCTTAGTAATTCTTTAAGTTTATCAAGTAGAGACCAATCTAGGCCAGAGTCAGTCCCAGTGCTTCATTTTGAAGACATTCCAAAACAGACACCACCCTGTCGGCTGAGGCATTAGAATGCACTGACTGCACCTCTGCAGAGGGGTAAGACTCCCCCCAATGGGGCCACCTGTTGGCTGTGTGTGGCGACCCGTGATGCTTAAAGATAGAGCCCAGGTGGATGAGCATGACTTGCAATACTCCACTTTGGCCCTATCTTGGGCTAGACGGGCGGTTGGAGTGGCCCCCTCTGATCAATCAGCTGGCCATGTCAAGCCCTAGCACCTATATGATTTTCCCAACCCTATTGCAAGCCCTAATCCCTTTTTATCATCTGGGTGCTAGAAGGCGGTGGCTGCGGGTCCACATGTCCTGGGAATGACGTTAAACTCTATCTGATGATGAGATTCCAGTCCTGGAGGTTTGGGGAATGTGGAGCACCCCTTCATTACCATTGCTCCCTGGTCCACTCTGACCCGGAGTGGTAGTACCTGTTAGGGTCCCATCTATGGGTTAAATAGAAAACATGAGTTTATAAATGAAATTGTATTATCCATTAAAAATGAAATTTTTTCAAAACTTTGTTGGCATTAAACATTTTTGAATACCAAATTACCACTAGAAGTATTCAGCATAAAATAACCCAAGGGGTTGACATGCTGTAAAACCCAACCAACCAAACCAAACCAAACCAAACCAAACCAAACTAAATCCACCAAAAACAATTTCCCTGGTCTAGCACTAGTAAAAAGGAGATAGACTTCCTTGCTGTCAGGCTGATACCGACAATATGCCACTCCGTCAAATTTAATTTTTTTACAACTTGAATATTATAAATATCCAACAATGGGACGGAGGACAGGGAGAATTGTTTTCATGCCTTTTGTTGTCCTTTTAGTATGTTGGAACATAAGCAGCTTCAGCAGAAGTTCTTTGATTCTATTTTCCACTGAAAGAATATAAATAGACGTTCAAATTCTGTTCAAATAGCAGATGTGTATCTTGTTTATTTTCGTAAGAGTGTGCTTACCTATTTCTGCGGCATTTGATGGTTGATTCATTAGTGAAGAAGAAAAGAATTGGTAAGCGGGGGGGGGTGCTTCATTATGAGACACAGACAGGCTGCAAAAGTTTGATACTTATTTATTTTTTTCTTTCTCTTTCTCTTTCTCCAAATGATTGTGGGTTGGCATGTGCCTGAAACATTCACCTGACCTTAGTCTCCCTCTAAGAATCAGGAATCCTGTTAAAATGTCCTTTTGCCAACATCTTTGATAGTGCCTGATAAAGTTTTCAACAAGACTCTTGAAAAGGTTGGATTCCATGAAGGTTTTTTGGTAGAAATTAATTTTAAGATAATGATAGGATGTTTCACTATGGTTTAGTCGGGTTTATTTTTTAATAATTTTAGATTGTGTCTGATAAAGTTTTACTTAGTTAAGATGGGCAGTCAGAGAGGCCTCCAATCAATGGGCTGGTCAGGTCCTGAATGCCCCAACCCTATTGACCTTATGGCAAATCCCAACCATTTTATCATATGGGTGCTAGAAGGCAGTGTCTGAGGGTCTTCATGTCCTTGAATATATACATATATATATAACAACTATGAATACATGTACATATACTGTTCCAATTCAGAATATAAATTTTCTATATTCCTAAGAGTTTATATATATATATATATGTGTGTGTGTGTGCATACCTATTTATACATATACTAGTCCATAAACAATATTTTCTTTCTCAACAAAGCATAGGTAAATCTTACATATGTTCATACAGTCTTTTCTATTATATGTGTATGATCATATAATATTTGCTTAATAAATACATAATAATTTTCATTGAACATTCACATATATACATGTATAATATATATATATATATATATATATATATATATATATATATATATATATATATAAAGTTAAGAGAAAGGAAATGAATCCGACGGTATAAGTATAGATAAAAGGATATGAAAACACACAATGCTGTTAAAAGTGAAAATCTTTCATATCATATTCATAGCTAATATTGAACAATAATTTGATTTATAGAAATCATCTTCAAAGCTTGTTTTTACTCCGGACTCATCGAGAGAGGAGCTGAAAATAATTTGAATTCAAAAGAAGAAACGACCGCATGACTTTTTGGAATATCACTGTTTTCGCTTTGAAAATATGAAAGATTTTCATTTTAACAGCATTGTGTGTTTTCATATCCTTTTATCTATCTATCTATCTATCTCTCTCTCTCTCTCTCTCTCTCTATATATATATATATATATATATATATATATATATATATATATATATATATATATGTAAGACTATGAATACACGTACATATACTCTTCAAATTCATATTTGGAATACAGTCTTTCTTATTGTTAGAGTTTATATACATGTGCGTATGTATGTACATACATATATATATATACACACACACATATATATATAAATATATATGCAATCTCTTTGCATTGGATTTTATTCCAAACGTCACTCAACAAAGCATATGTCAACATCAGTCTTACAATCTTTTCTATTATATATGCATGAACACAAGCATACATTCACATGTGTGCATAACATTATCACATTTGAATATTTTAAACATATGTTTAATACATACATACATACATAATACTCTTCTTCATTGATTATTTTACATATATACATGTATATATGTTAAGACTATAAATATATGTTGATATACATGTCCCAATTCACATTTAGAATATAATTTTTCTCTCCTTCTTATAATTCACACAAGTGTATATATATATGTATACATATATTAGTCTATCTGCATTTTCTTCGGCATAGGATTTTATTCTAAAACTTTCTCAACGAAAGATAAGTAAACATCGGCCTTAGATATGTTAATAAAATCTTTTCTATTTTATGTGTATGAACATAAACATACATTCACATTTTTGCATAACATTATCACATTTGAATATTTGAAACTTATACTTCATACATAGATAATACTCTTCATTGGTTATGTCATATATATAAGTTAAGAGAAAGGAAATGAATCCGACGGTATAAGTATAAATAAAAGGATATGAAAACAACACAATATGCTGTTAAAATGAAAACATTTTATATCATATTCATAGCTAATATTGAACAATATTTCGATTTATAAAAATCATCTTCAGAGCTTCTTTTTACTCCGGACTCATCGAGAGAGGAGCTGATAATAATTTGAATTCAAAACGAAAGCATTGATCTTCCAAAAATTATTTGAAATTACCGCATGACTTTTTTGGAACAGGTCGATCGTTGATTGGGTTTGTGGCAACCCTTGATACACCAATTCTTTCCTATCGACTGTGCCAAAAAAGTGTGGATGGTCCAACACAAGCCTTCACAACTAAAAACAAATCCTTGTGTGGGAGTTCATTGTGTGTATGAACGCTCATACGTCGATAATCGACGGGAGAGTCCATTTATATATATATATATATATATATATATATATATATATATATATAGTAAGACTATGAATACATGTACATATACTGTCCTAATTCACATTCAGAATGCAATATTTCACTTGTCAATATAGTTTATATAAATGTGCTTATATATTTATACACACACACACACACACACATATATATATATATATATATATATCCTAATACATGTGCATATGTATTTCCACATATATTAGTCCATGTATATATATATATATATATATATATCCTAATACATGTGCATATGTATTTCCACATATATTAGTCCATGTATATATATATATATATATATATATATATCCTAATACATGTGCATATGTATTTCCACATATATTAGTCCATGTATATATATATATATATATATATATATATATATATATATCCTAATACATGTGCATATGTATTTCCACATATATTAGTCCATGTATATATATATATATATATATATATATATATAATACATGTGCATATGTATTTCCACATATATTGTATATATATATATATATATATATATATATTATATGCATGTATATCACGTACTATTTATATATATATATATATATGTATTCATACATATATATATATAATATATATATATATATATATATACATGTGCATATGTATTTCCACATATATTAGTCCATGTATATATATATATATATATATATATATATATATATATATATATATGTACATTATATACATGTGCATATCACGGCCTACTATTTATATATATTATAATACACGTGCATATGTATTCATATATATATATATATATATAATGATACATGTGCATAAGTATTTCCACATATATTAGTCCATGTATATATATATATATGTGTGTGTGTGTGTATGTGTGTACATTATATACATGTGCATATGTATTTATATATATCATAATACACGTGCCTATGTATTTCCACATATATTAGTCCATGTGCGTTCTCTTCTGTAAAGGTTTATTGATGCAGATTAGTTTTCATCTTCCATAATGTCAATTAATGTCACAGCATTTACGGAAGTGTCAGCCTTTCCTGGTTTTGGCCCCTTGATCTCATTTGTCAAGACATGAGGACAGAAAAACCTCACATCACGTACGCTTACAATGGCCACGGATGAGAAGTGTATCACAGCATACATGATTAATGACATGGACTGCAGCTGTATTTGACCCGAGTTCAATCCCAGCTGGCATTCAATCATTTACTCCATTATTTCAGTTTCTGTTCTATAGAAAAATCTTTCAGAATTTCTACATACTCAGTTTTTACTTTCACTTTCATTTTCTCAATGTTTATATAGATAAGAAATTCAGATTCAGGATTGCTTTGTGCTTAAGATTGGTCTCTCATCCAAAGTTTTAATCTTTAAATATATCAGAAAAGACAAAAGGAAACACAAGGAATATATATATATATATATGAGAAGTAAATACACAAACGATGTGTTTTGATATGGCTTTTATTTAGCCGACAGTTTTTGGGGAAATATGTGCTTAATTGAAGTCGTACCTAATTTTGAAAGTTAATTAATAATTAATTAGGCGGGCATACCTATTCAAATGTAAGGCTAAACAAATCGAGAAAAATCAATCTCTGTATGTACATTTTGGCCTATTAGGCCTCATCAGCAGAGCTATATATATATATATATATATATATATATATATATATAGTTAAAAGGATAAATAAATAAAGGAAAGAAAATGTTGAATGGATAAAATTGGTTTAATTCGAGTTACCAACACGTGTTTTGGCCGGAAGTTTGTTCATGTACACATGTATTCTATTTATTATTTTTAAAAATATGATAATAATAATAAAATATTTAAGCATACAAAACTGTGAAACGTTCTCAAATATTTTTTATTATTCTTTTTTTGAACACTTCAAAGTTTTAACTTCAAATATCAAATATTTTTACTTCAAATATCAAATATTTTACCCTGAACAAGGCCGTTTTTCTTTGTATGCTTGGATGTATGGTGGATGCAGTAAAGTTGTCCAGAAGTGGCTCAAAGAACAGTCAACCGAATCTTATGGGGCAGGGATACATGCTCTCATTAAAGGTTGAACATCACTATTGAGAGAAATGGTGACTATTTGCAGAAATAGGAATGTGATCCACAGAAGACCAGCTCCATTTTGATATTTGATATAATTATGGAACATGAGTATTAATATATAGATTTTGACGGTCTCATTTTTAACCAGAGGGTGTTGCAAGATGATAACGGTCGTACTTTTAAGGAACATGAGCATAAATCTATAGATTAAAACCTTGTCTTTTTATTTGTTGTAACTTGAAAAGTATATTTTCAGGTAATCAATATCCACTCAATAAACAAATGAGCGAAAGTGATTTTTTAATTATATCTGTGTTTATTTGCCTCCACCCTGAGAATTGTCGAATGCCCTGACTCCTGACCTTACTAAACGCGGGAAAATGTTATCAAAACTAATTCCATTTCAATCATTTCTACCAATGATCACCAATGATTCTTTTTGTTTCTCTTAGATCTCTCTCTGGACACACAATGACTTTTTGTTTTCCAATCCTTTATTTTCTTTCATCATTTTCTATTTAATCAAACTCAACTCCGGCAGAGAAGGTGAGGAGTCTAAGAATTCTAAGTGGTTTGATATCAGGGATATCAATAATTTCTTGTCTGTATCTTTTATGCCTTTCATTGGACGAGTCCAACTTTCTTGTAGGGAAAATATCCTCCCTTACAACAGTAATATGTAACTCAAAGTCGCATGTATGGGACATCTAGCAAGAATCAAACTCACTATTCAGTAGTAATGGATCCACAAGACTAGCTTGCAAACCACAATTAGTCAGTACTAAGACAGAACTGGAGTAGGTAGCTGTTTACCCGACCCTTTTCCCACAGGTAGGATGTGACACAAGGTTGCATGTATGGGGTATATAGCGAGAATCAAACTCACTATTCAGCAGTAATGGGTCCATGAGACTAGTTTGCTAACCATTACATCATGATCGGACACTCACTAAGACAAAAATGAGGTAAGTAGATATTTACCCAACCCGTTCGCCGCAGGTAGGATGTGACAGAAGGTCGCATTTATGGGGTATCCAGCGAGAATTGAACTTAGTATTCAGTAGTAATAAATCCACAAGACAAGCTTGCTAACCATTAAACCACAATCGGACACTCACTAAGACAGAAATGAGGTAGATAGCTATTTACCCAACCTGTTCACTATGAGTAGAATGTCACACAAGGTCAAAAATATTGGGAATCCAGCAAGGATCAAATTTGTATTTAGTAGTAATGGATCTATCAGAATAGCTTGCTAGCCATTACACCACAATTGGACACTCACTAATGAAGTGGGTAGCAATTTGCACAACCCTGTTGTCACGGGTAAAATATGACACTACAAAGTTTTGATAGCATTGACAGAATCAACAGTTTCTGGCTTATTCTATTATAAGAGGTTCCCAGAGTGTTAACTCTGGTTCTTATAAAGCATTGGGTTACTTAAAGGATAAGTACCCAATGCGGAATACTTCAGTTAGGGGCTCGTTTTACAATTTAGGCATAAATTGGATCCTCCTTTTATGACCGTAATTTTGTTTTTTCGTCGACGATGATTAAAATCTGACGTTTTTATTTTAGAGTACCAAAGCCAAAAAGAAAAGAAATAACAACAACAAAAAGTAATATTCAACTTTTTACTCGTAAATTCCTGCCATAAAATTAGCCTTTGGCATTTTATGGTAGGAATTTACGAGTAAAAAGTTGAAGTGTAAAAACGAACCCCCACTTTAAAATTAAGCATTCGCACAAAATAAAAGCTTTTAGAATATACACATTGAAGTGAATATTAAAATAAATAAAGGAAATATATTTAGTATTGTAACATAACGGGTGCAAGAAAAATAAAACATTTATTGCAAAGATACGGACATAGAATGGGGGTTCAGTTTATTTTATGGTAGGAATTTACGAGCAAATAGTCCTTTATTACCTATTTTTGATCCAACAGTTGCCATCTTTGTTTCTGAGCACCATCCCTTCAACTTGGTGTTTAAAAAAATTTTAAAAAATACGAGAAATAAATGCATTACATAATATTGTGAGCAGCAAGTTTTCAAATTGGCTGTTTAACTTTTATTAAAATCTGAAAGTCTTTGAAGAGGCAATAACAAAGATTTTGCTTTAAGATATTAAATCTCACTTTAATGTTTTTTTGGGGTTTTTTTATTTGTTTTTTGGGGTTTTTTTCATCGTTTTCACTTGGAGAAATTTACAGATATTTTCATGGCAATATTTCAAATACAAGCCTTTCATCATATCTTTTTGAAAAACCAAAAAATAACGGTAAATATTTCCCTGAAAAGTGAAATTAACCATTTTAGGTTTGAAATCAGATTCTTTTCAGATTTTCACCAAAATCATTTGGTAAATTTAATTTTGCTCAAATACATATTTGATAAAGATGCAACAAAAATAAATAGATAAATAAATGAATTAAAACTTTTAATAATTTTAAGTAAAATTAATTTGTGCAAATATTTGTTATATCAATAACAACTCTTTAATAAACATTAATTTCAAGATTAAATAAATAAATAGATAAATAAATATATATATATATATATATATATATATATATATAATTATCCTGTATTCAATGAAATATACAAATTAAATTTCCTGCCAATGACTTATCAGTTTAAAAACTTTTAGAGGTAAAATCATCATCATGTCATGCTAGTATGACAATGTCTCACCAACTGTTCCTATCATTTATTGCTCTCAGGAGGTCCTATGAGCAGCATCCAGTATCTGCATAGAGCTAGTTAATGCAAGTCTTTGCTGGATGGCTCACATTGGAGTGCCCACGTGCTGGTTTCCACTGGAGAACATCACACATATAGATAGAAAAATAATCCTGTATTTAATGAAATTTACAAATTAAATTTTCTACTGATGACTTAGTTTAAAAAACTTTTCTTTTAGAGGTAAAATAGAAAAAGAAAATAATTTTATTGTATGTTCACACATAATTTGAAAAATCCTACAACAACAAAGTAATAATAAGAATATGTTATTTTATGAGCAAAACTTAACAGAATAGAAAAAAACAACTTATCTACCCAACCTATTCACCAGTTTAGACATCTTTTCAGTCTACGTTTGGTTTAGCTCAGCCTAGGACCCACAAGGTTCCTGGTTTGATACTGACCCTTGCCAACAGCATATGAGTAGCACAGGCATCTGTGCGGTAAAGTAAGGAGCTGATGGTGGGTGTGGCGCTCCACCTCAGATGGAAAAACAATCTCCTTGGTCTAGCGCTAGTGAAAAGGGGATAGACTCCCTTGCTGTCCAGATTTTAGACCAGACTTTACTTACTTTTTTTATTTCATACAAAAAATTTGGGAGAAAATAGAATGGAAGACTCACTTCGTTTTACCAGGTTGAAATTCTTCAGTCGAGTTCACTTATACCTGCTTCTACACTTGGTTCAAATTTCTTGATTATTTTTCTTTTAAAAAGAAAAAAAAATCAAATATCTTTTTAATTCTTTTTTTTTAAGTATGAGACATCCAGGAAGGATCAAACTCGCTTTTTAGTAGTAATCGATCTGAGAGACTAATTCTTTTTATATACATGCTAGAAGGTGGTGGCTGCGAGTCTTAATGTCCTAGCTATGACATTATCTGATAGTGAGGTTTCAGTCTTGGAGCTCTGGGAAATGTGGACTAACCCATGAGGGTCTACATGTCCTGGGAATGACGTTAAACTCTATTTGATGGTGAGGTTCCAGTTTTGGAGGTTTGGGGAATGTGGAGCACCCCTTCATCACCATTACACCCAGGTCCACTCTGACCCAGAGTGGTAGTACCTGTTAAGGTACCATATATGGCTGTTTAAAGAAGAATTGAGTTGTTGTTTTTTTTTCAAATTTTGAATACCCATCAAACATAGATATAATAAAACTTTTTCAGCATAAAATAACCCTTCAAGGGTTGATATGCTGTAAAATCCAACCAACTGCTATGTTATTTTATCAACGTTTGAAAAAGATATACGTTGATGCTTTACCAAGAGCATTTGTGTAAAGTGAATGTAAAAAAAAAGTTTTGGACATAATTTAACTTTAGTCTATGGGCGGTGTGAGGTTTTAACGTTTAACGTTGGCTGTGGTTATTCTTGATGCATGTTCCTAGGGTTTGCTTTTAACCCCAACTTATTTAGGGGTTGAGCTGAAAAGGAATTCTAGGAAATAAAAGGAAAGAAGCAAAGACAGAAGGTGGTTTTATGATTTATCCACAGGTCATAGCCACCACGGGGCAAGGGAATTTCTCCTTTGCCAGTAGTAGTGTTATGTCCGAGTTCAATCCTAAGTCCGATAGATTCTCTTGAGGGTTGGAAGTGGGTCCTTTTGCCAGCAGAGGCTCATGTGAGTTTGTTTTTTTTTTGTTTTTTTTTTTAATTTTATTTTAAACCCCCCAAGTCACCGATTCCATTTACCATTCTGTGAACCATTACGTTACCCACACAATTAATGGCAAAAAAGAAAATACTTAGGAGAAATTCTATCTCTTTTTTTTTATCTTCTGCATTACAAGAGATGTCAAGCCTGGTTTGAATTTTGTCTGATTGAATAATTTAAACTTGTGTGTTTGTGTATTCCAATGTTTCTTTTCTCAAATGATCACATCTTTTGCTTTTTTAAAGGTTGTGCTAGATTGTTCGGTTTTCTGCTTCTCCTACCACATTGTCTAAATTACCATCAAACTGTCACTTTTGATTACAACTGAGTAAAACTATCCACATTCTTTACTTTAGCTAGTTACAAGTTACAGTCAATAATAGGTTTGCCCTGTCGGCTGGGGTGTTAGAATGCACTGACTGCACCTCTGCAGAGGGGTAAGACTCCCCCAATGGGGCCACCTGTTGGCCGTGGGTGGCGACCCGTGATGCTTAAGGATAGAACCCCGGTGGATGAGCAGTTCATGACTTGCAATACTCCACTTTGGCCCTATCTTGGGCTAGACGAGCGGTTGGAGAGGCCCCCTCCGATCAATCGGATGGTCACGTCAAGCCCTAGCACCTATATGATTTTCCTAATTATTATAGAAAAAAAATGAAAGGAAAGATTAGTCTGCCAGTAAACGTGAACTCGATTTTTTTTCTACCCCCCCTCAATAAAGCTTCTTTTTTTTAACTTGAATTTCATGTTTCCCTCAAAAACATAAACTAACACGAGTTGACATGCTGTAAAACCCAAACAAAAAAAACAATTTCTCTTTTCTTCCAGCTTATTCTCTCTCTCTCTCTCTCACTCTCACCCTCACCCTCACTCTCTCTCTCTCTCACTGTCCTCTCTCTCTCTCTCACTGTCCTCTCTCTCTCACTGTCCCTCTCTCTCTCACTCTCCATCCCTTGTGTTCTTTCTTTCTGTTTACTCTTGTGATTTGACAAGATTTAAGCCAACTTATACATCTATGTACTGAACCCACTGACATGGCTTATACAACCATCTTGGGACCATAGACAATCACATGTACCAATCCAAACATATAAATAATCTTGTCATTTATGACAGAAACTCTGCCAGGATATTTATGTTTTATTCTATACAGTAATCTCTTCTTATCCACAGGGAATATGTTCCAGTTCCCTTATCAGATAATAACGAACCCTATCCATATACACCTATGATGAATGTTCATTTATTAATTTTTAAACATGTTCTGATCCACCCTGTCAACACGGATTAGAATATGCCAAATACACCCTTAAAAAAAAGGGGTGATTCTTAATTACATGTGAGGCTCCAGTTCTGCAAAGTATTGAGTCACCCCTTCATTGCCACCCTGAACCATGACTCTGGCTATGGACTCTCTCATCAATTTCGATGCATGAGGGTTCATCCAATGAACAACCCAGTTTTGTTTATAGTGGTGAAGGCTTGTGTTGGACTATCTGCACTTTTTGTCACAGTTGATAGGAAAGAATTGGTGCACAAGGAATGACACAAACCCAATAAACGACTGACCTCAGGATTTTTAAATTCAGAGTTTTCCTTCTCCTAGACTGGTTACCTATCCAAGGTTAAAGAGCCCAGCCTGCCCTTTTATTTTACTCGTCTAGCCTAAGTGGAGTATTGCATGTCATGAACTGCTCAGCCACCTGTGTTCCATCCTTAAGCATCGTGAGTTGCCCCCCACAGCCAACGGGTGGCCCCACTGGGGAAGTCTTACCACTCTGCAGAGGTGCAGTTTGTGTATTCTAACGCACCAGCCAACAGAGCAGCTTAGGCTCTGTTCTTAACAAAACATTAAAATAGGGGACAATTTAAAATGTAGATTTTTTAAACTTTTGTCCTCATCTTTGTTATATGCATACCATTTCCGCTGATGCGCTTTCCAGTCTTTTTCAGGTGTTCCTTGGTTAAACTTGGGAGCCTTCATGGATTAAATAAAGGGTTCAGTTAAAAGTTCCATGAAGGCTCTTGATTCTAACAAGAGGGTTCTCCAGTTTAACCAGAAACACCTGAAGAAGGCCAAAGAGCACATCAGCTGAAAGATTAGGACAACAGTCTGAAAAACCGAAATAATACAAGTTGAGTAATCTCAATGACTTTTCCATTAAAAGTAAATCTTTCATATTAGATTATCCACCTAGAAATGATAAGGTTCAATACTGGCCCTAAGCAACTCAGTGCATGAGTAACATAGCTTGAATCTGTGTAGTAAAATGGGGAACCGATAATAGGTGTGGCACTTCACCTCAGATGCAAAACAATATCCCTGGTTAGTATTATCTGCGTTATTTGGACTATTGTCCCCATCTTTATTGTTATTTGTACAACGTTTCGGCCGATATGCCCTCCAGCCTTCTTCAGGTATTTCTTGTCGGACTCTGGAACCTTCTCGGACTCGGGAACCTTCTTTTCGTAATCGGGAGCCATCACGGAATTTTGATGATGCAGATAATACTAATCATCAAGCCTCATCTCAAACATTCAGAGAAAAAATCTCCCTAGTCTATTGCTAGTGAAAAGGGGATAGATTCCCTCAATAGGCATAATAAGCCACTCCGCTGACTTACTTTATTGTGTCTGAATACACATTCATTTACCAATGAAAATTTTGGCTATACTTATGATAAATTTTGATTTATACTTGTATCTTTTCGTTCGTTCTTTTTTTTTTTTTTTAATATAACTCTTGGAAACAAATAAAATAAAGTTTTCCTAATTACTGTTTAGCCTCTCTTAGTTTCCCCTGATAAATGTGGCAGTTTGTGAATCTGATTGTAGATAATTCTACATCGAGAGGACTAACGAAAGGTCAATCAGATATCAGAGATTGGAGCTTTTCCCTCTATAGAAATCAAAGGTTTGATCAATTAATTTCTTCTAATGGTTGGCTGGATTAAATGACTCATACATCAGTGAACTAGATCTCGACTTTAAAGTATCACAGACAAATATTAACTTAAAAGGTTGCAACCTAAAAGACGCCAAAATAGAATATGTCAACGAGAGGAAGAGAAACATTTTTTTTTTTTTTTCAATGGTAAAGAGAAAAATTGCTATTTCTTTGAATTTTTGAGATGAGGCTTGATAATTAGTATCATTTGGATTATTTGGACTATTGTCCTCATCTTTATTGTTATCTGTACAACATTTTGGACGATGTGCCCTCCGGTCTTTTTCAGGTATTT
>CM042139.1:13281768-13296768 GCA_023376005.1 Doryteuthis pealeii
CATGTATGAAATGGACTTGGCAACTCAAGTTGGAAGAGGCTGATTGCATTCCATATAGTGCAAATACGCTTTGGAAAGGCATAAAAGAATCAGTTCTTCCCAGTAATGGTGTAAATAGTAGGGCAGACTTGGCTCTCTTACCTTGGTTAGGTAACCAGTTTAGGAGAAGGAAAACTCTTAAGTCAAACCTGTTAAACTCTCCTTAAAATTGACATTGTGTTGTAACGCTCTTGAGTGAAGTGATCAGGTAAATACACAGATAACAGATATGAGTTTGAAATAAAATCTTATTATAATGCGGATTCACTGTCTATCTGTCTGTAACTGAAACTATGTCACTGCTTATGTTACAATACCCTCAGTAATTACATGATTTTGTCTATAGAATAGAATAAATCTTATTTATTAACAATGCCTCTGTGAAAATGAGTTATATTTGCCTCAAAACAGCACATGTTGTTACTGCGTTTAAAATCCTGTGATGTGTATATACTATTAAGAAATAAATGTTTACATATATGGTATGGTTAATTTGCATACTGGTTTTAACAAAACCGAGTTTTATAAATAATTATTTGGTGTTATTGATCTCTAGTATTGTTGTTTTATTCTCCAATATATTAAAATCAATCCTCTGTAAAATCTATATTGAAATCAATTGGAATAAAGTAAAAATAAGTGGAATCTTTTTCATCTTTGTATTCAGTTTTATTAGTCTTTTTAATTCAATATTGTAGAATAATCATACTAAATCTAATTACCGTCGAATTGGCAAGACAAGACAAGACAAGACAGCAAGCAGTTGTAACCCAATACAATTCTGGTATGCTGTAAAGACCACTGAAAAGTGGCAGGATTTATGGAGCCTCAGAGGATCATACAAACCAAGCAGCCAATCAGGACTCAGGGAATGGAATCACCTAAATGCATGAGTGGACTGTTCTGAATTCCCATAAGTACCAGTTGTCTTGACACTGGTTCAGTTGTGCTTGGCCAGTCACATTGTTCAAACCAATTGTTAACTGACTGACTGACTGACTTCAATAAATATAATATTTAATGATATTAAAAATTAAATATTTGTGCCTGGAGGGCGCATATTTTTGCTTGGATTTATAATAATCCTGAAACTTATAGTTGTGTTATTGTGTATCTATTTTAATATTGAATATTCAAATAGATATACAATATATAAGTCTACATTTTCTATGATCATAACTATTACACCCCAAGTGCCTCCACAGTTATTTTGAATTGAAGTCAACATTCTTAGAATTGGAAGTTTTGTCTTAACTGTGTATATGTTTGTACAATTTCCAATATTGAAACAAAAACAACGAAATTTCCCTAGAAATTTGTAACATTAGAGGTTGACTATTGGCACCAACCTGTCACCAAAATGAGATTTTCATTTTCCCTAGCGACTGCTCACTGGGCATTGCCTGTGTTTTAAAGGGAAGTATTGGCAGTCTACAAAACGAAAATCTGGCGAGGTTTTCGTGGCACAGATTACTTAATTAACTTGACTTGCTAGATGATCAGATTTCTGGAACAAACCTTACAAGTCTAATAGATTTGTTTCCAGCTGATGAAAGGTTGTAGGTTTGTTATGCGGGATAGGGATAATGAACTGTAATATTTCCATTTCTGTCAGCACATTTTGCTTGTTTTCCTTGTCTGGTGAAAATGAAAGTGAAAGTAGACTGTCTGCCTTTTACCTTGAGGTGTATTTAATGGCTTACTTCAAGCGGCTTACAGCATTTAATTTCCATGCTGTGTTTGTTAGGTAAAAGCTTTATTATTCAGTGTCAGATTTTTCCATTAAGGACCTTTCACTCTGATGTTCTTTTTCAGTTCCCAAAATATACAAACAAATAAATATACATAGATAAATTTATAACATTTTCTGTGTGATTTATTCAAAGAAAGAGTGTGTATACATAAATAATATATACATGTGTATTAAGGTGTAAATATGTATAAATTAGTATATATGTATACATATATATATATATGCATATGTGAATGAATGAATGTCTACATATATATGCATATATATGTGTATGAATGTGTGCATATATGTATACATATATATGTGTATGAATGTGTGCATATATGTATACGTATGAATGTGTGCATATATGTATACATATGAATGTGTGCATATATGTATACATATATATGTGTATGAATGTGTGCATATATGTATACATATATATGTGTATGAATGTGTGCATATATGTATACATATATATGTGTGTATGAATGTGTGCATATATGTATACATATATATGTGTATGAATGTGTGCATATATGTATGAATGTGTGTATGAATGTGTGCATATATATGTGTATGAATGTATGTAAGTAAAAGTAAAGTAAAGTCGTCGGGGTGGCCTAAAGTCAGTATCAGCCAGTCAGCGAGGGAGTCTATCCCCTTTTCAATAGCGCTAGACCAAGGAGATTATTTTTGCATCTGAGGTGGAGCGCCGCATCTATCATCAGCTCCTTACTTTACCGCACAGATCCCTGTGCTACTCATACGCTGAGTTGGCGGGGACCGGTATCGAACTAGGAACCTTGTGGTTTCTAGCCGAATGCTCTACCGACTGAGCTAATCCGGCCCCTGTATGTCTACATATATGCTGGTATTTACACAACCCACTCCCCATGGGTAGGATGTGACAAGGTCACAATTATGGGGCAACTAACATTGATCAAAGTTGCTCTTCAGTCATAATAAAAAAGTAAAGTCGTCAGGGCGGCCTAATGTCAGTATCAGCCATGCAGCGAGGGAATCTATCCCCTTTTCACTAGCGCTAGACTAAGGAGATTATTTTAGCGACTGAGGTGGAGCGCCACACCTACCATCAGCTCCTTACTTTACCGCACAGATCCCTGTGCTACTGATACACTGAGTTAGCGAGGGCAGGTATCGAACTATGAACCTTGTGGTTTCTAGCCGAATGCTCTACCGACTGAGCTAACCCGGCCCTCATAATAGATCTGTGAAATTATCTTGCTAGCCATTATACTATGATGGGACACCTAAGTATTCATAGTGTGTGCAAATACAAACATACACATATATATAATGTGTGTGTGGGTATATATATATATATATATATATATATTATATATATATATATATATATATGTGTGTGTGTGTGTGTGTGTGTGTGTGTGTGTGATCAATCGTCAAACCATTCAAAAATGATTTTTCAGTTTGGGTCATCACTATGTTCAGATACACTGGGAACACCTGATGAAGGTCGGAGGATAGAGTGACCAAAATGTTTTGCTTATACATACCACAACAAAGATGATGAAAACAGTCCGAAAAATCCAAATTATTCCGGATTTTTATATCTCCTCATTGTCAAAACAAATAGGAAATGCCACTAGACTCCTTATGTTACCCTATTCTTATAACATTACAAAACATGTTTCAGATTGAAACACTATCAGTTATTTTCTATCAATTTTATTAAAAAATATATATTTATATATATATTTACCCATATATACACACACATTCATTTATATATTTACCTATATATATATATATATATATATATAATCCAAAAGTCCAGAGAAGAAATCTTCCTTACAACACAAGAGTTTTATTTTTTTTAAAAAACAAGTCACAGTTTGAGAGCTCAATCAGGGATTTCATTTGGAATTCATATCACAGGACTATAAAATTCTAAAAAATTAAAATAAATATATATATATATATATATATATATATATATATATATATATATAAATAAAAATCTGTTTTCAAATGCCTTTAAAGTAATAAAAAATTTCGTCATTCGCATCTGATGAGTCGGGAGAGTTAGACTATTTGTCTAAGCTCCCTGAAATAGACTATAATGCTAAATCTCTAAGTCTTTTTTGTTATTTCTTTACTTATATATATACATACACACATTTAAAAAAAAAAAACGAATCAAATATGCCATTTTCAAGCAGGTCTTTTCTTCTGCCTGTTCCTTCAATTTCTTACAATATCTTAAGTAGACTTTGAAGGAGTAGCCCCCGAGGCTTTTGATAAGTTGTAAATTCAAGCCAAAATCTTCCTTTTTTTTTTTTTTTAAACAACTCAGTGAGAGAAAATGAAGACATTTTGTTGAGTCAAATTGGCAGTTCTGCATTTTGTAAATGTTTTCATGTTTTTTGTGTTTTGAGAAAAATTTTGTTTGAAATTATTCAGCGTCATTGCTGTTATTGTTCTTCTCTTCTTTGTCAGTTGTGACGTGTTTAGCTTGGAAACAGATAAATTATACAAGGGCACTGGTGCAATGAATATAAAATGACCATTATTGCTAACCTCAGAGCAGTTATTTGGGGAGGGATTTTTGTAAACTCGTGTCACTGCATATCCAATGAATGGAACTCTAAACAAATTCAATTTTGCCTATAGAAAATAAATAAATAAATGAATACTAAGAAAGGAAATTGTTTTTGTAAGTTAGAATATTGAATTAGCAGGCTTTTTTATTATTTATTTTATTTTATATTTTTTCTTTAGTTTTTTATTATTTTTAAGCAAAAGTTGATTCCTATCTTCTAATGCAAAAGTGTTGAAAAAAAAATTATCCTATTTTAGTTTTTATTCTTTTGTTTATTTTTTTTTTTGTTTATTTATTTTTTTATTTCTGGATTATTTTCACCTTTTTAAAATAAAACCCAAAAAGTAAAAGAGAAAAATGTCAACCAAAAAATTATGTTTGAAAATAAATGTTTGCTTAAAGTCCTCGGAGATATTGGCAGATTTTTCTTGATTTTTAAAAATATTTTCAAAGAAATGCAAGAATTTTTCTTTTATGAACTTAGAATTAATGAACAACAATATTTCATAATGAATTACCAAATTTATCCTGGGAATCAAGAATTCTTCGGTACCAATGTCTACATCTTTATTTATTTCAGAAACCATTAATATATGACTTCTGTTAATATAAGTAAAAAACATTTAGTTCTATATAAAGTTTAATAACTTCACACATATCAAAGAGCCAGTTTAACTCAGTTGTTTGAGTACCAGCCTAGAAACCATAAGGTTCCTGGTTCAATACCAGTCACCACCAACACACTGCATGAGTAACCCAGATTGGATAATCTGATCTGTGCATTAAAGTGGGGAGTGGACTTTAGATGTGGTGCTCTACTGCAGCAAAAACCTAGCATTAGTGAAAAGGGGATAGACTCCTTTGCTGTCCAGCTGATAACAGTTGTACAATTAAGAAACACAAATAATAATATATAGATAAGTTGAGAAAATGAAGAATATACTAGAAATCTGCTCACTTTTTGTTTATGGTTGGTTGGATTTTACGGTGTGTCAAACCTTGTTGGGTTATTTGATGCCAAAGACATTTTGTTTTAATCATTCTTGATGGGTATTCAATTTTTTATAACTTAATTTTTTCAACTCATTTTGTTCTGTTTGACCCATAGATTGGACCCTAACAGATACTACCACTTTGGATCAGAGTGGAGCTGGGAGTAATGATTAGGATGAAGGGGTACTCCACATTCCCCCGAGCTCCAGAATTGGAACTTCTAACATAGTTTGTCATACCAAGGACAATAAGATCATCAGCCACTGCCTTCTAGCCCATATATGATAAAGAAGGTTGTGCTTGCTATAAGGGGGTTATAGAGTTGGGACAACCATATAGCTGCTAGGGATTTTTATGTAAATAAGGAATATAAGTGAAAAAATGAAGAGTATACTTTTGTTTCTATTTGGTTTTATCATTATACTTATTTGTTAATTTGTAGAAATCAGTGATTAACATTTTTTTTTAACAAAGAGCTTTTTTTTTTATCCATTTTATTTTTTTATTTTTTTTACCGTAGCCAATCAGTTAATCAAATCAAAGTAAATCCAGTTAAACACTTTCAATCACATAAGAATTAGCATGGTGCTCAAATAAGAAAATTTCTATTGTCTTTATTATTTGCCACAAAATTCAAACAGTTCTTTTGTCTAATTTTAAGGTATAATCTCTTTTGCGAAAGAATCTTTTGAAGAAGAAAAGAAAGAATGAAATCCAAAGATGGAGAGAGAGAGAGAGAGAGAGTGAGAGAGAGTGAGTGAGTTTATGTGAAAGCAATTTATAATTTACATCTTGTGAGATGATTCCATCAGAACATGAAAATTCCATTGAAGGCATTTAATCCTGATGTGAAAAATATTCTGACAAGTGAATTAAATGTTTTTGATGATAGATAGAAATCAGTTGAAGAGTAAAATAAACTTCTTCAAATGGAATTTCATCAAATTATATTGTTCATGAAAAAAAGAATAAGATATATGTGGAGCCACAAATGAAACATTTTCTTCTTTGTGGCTTGTCCCTTCTTCTTCATCTTCTTTGTGGCTTGTCCCTTCTTCTCCATCTTCTTTGTGGCTTGTCCCTTCTTCTTCATCTTCTTTGTGGCTTGTCCCTTCTTCTTCATCTTCTTTGTGGTTTGTCCCTTCTTCTTCTTCTCTTCATCTTCTTTGTGGCTTGTCCCTTCTTCTTCATCTTCTTGTGGCTTGTCCCTTCTTCTTCATCTTCTTTGTGGCTTGTCCCTTCTTCTTCATCTTCTTTGTGGTTTCCCTTCTTCTTCATCTTCTTTGTGGCTTGTCCCTTCTTCTTCATCTTCTTTGTGGTTTGTCCCTTCTTCTTCTTCTCTTCATCTTCTTTGTGGTTTGTCCCTTCTTCTCCATCTTCTTTGTGGCTTGTCCCTTCTTCTTCATCTTCTTTGTGGCTTGTCCTTTCTTCTCCTCTTTCTTCTTCTTCCCCTTCTCCATCTTGTCCCTTTTTCTTCTTCTTCTCCTTCTTATTGTCCCATATTTTTCTTCTTGGTTTATCTTCTTTTTCTTCTCCTTCTATCTTCTTTTTCTTCTCCTTCTATCTTCTTTTTCTTCTCCTTCTATCTTCTTTTTCTTCTCCTTCTTCTTCTTCTTTGTGCCTTGTCCCTTCTTCTTCATCATCATCATCTTAGTGCCTTCTTTCTTCTTCTTCTCCTTCTTCTTATCCTTCTTGATGGCCTTCTTCTTCTTTGTGCCGTTTTCTTTCTTCTTCATCATCATCTTAGTGCCTATTTCCTTCTTCTTCTTCTTCTTCTTGATGGCCTTCTTCTTCTTTGTGTCTTTTTCTTTCTTTCTTCTTCTTCTTCTTCTTTGTGGCTTGTCTCTTATATCCGTTTCTCCTTTCAGTTTGTTTTATTTTCCTTTCCTTTCTTTCTCTTTATTGTATTATTCAGCTCTTTTCATTTTTCATTTCTTATTTTCTACTTTCACTTTCACTTTGTCAATCTCTTTATTTTATCCTTGATCACATGATCAGAGCCAAATTTTGAACCTAAAATTAGCAATCAATATCTTTTTCTGAACTGATATGTAATTTGTAACAAGCTTTCAAACAGAAAATGAATTGGAATCATGAAAGCCAATTCTTTTTCTTTCTTTTTCTTTTAAATAAGCATTTTTAATGGAAATATTTTGAAATATTTGGTATTTAAGAATTTAGATTTTTTTTTTTTTGCTGTTATTTCCTGGAATTTTACATTTTCAGAATCAATTTTGTGTAGAAATTTAGTTGTCTTTATTCCTTAATTGAGTTCTAAAACTTCCATCAAACGTAAATTAAATTGAAGATAATTTCAGTTTATAAAATAAATATTTATATCATGTTGGTATTTGGGAATTTACAAGGACATCAATGTATGAATGTTTAATAGTTTAATGAAAACAACTTCTACTTCTGTTCAGGTGATTGCCCTGTCAGTGGGACTGGGAATACTCACACTGTATTCCCTGGGTATCCTCAATATAATACTTAGCTGCATCTGATAGTGAGGATCCAATTCTGGAGATCTGGTAGTACCTGTGTAAAATAGAAAAAAAAAGAGTGTAAGATAGGTGTTTTTAAAAAATTGAGTTCAGAAAAAAGTTTTGAATATCCATCAAGAATGAATAAAACAAAATGTCTTTGGCATAAAATGACCCAACAAAGGTTGGCATGTCGTAAAATCCTACCAACTAACAAAGTAATTGAGGATCTGGAGAGTGAGGAATCGGCCCTTCATCGACACTGCACCCAGATCCACTCTGACCTGGTTTAGTAGTAACTGTTAAGTTCCCATATATGGGTAAAATAGATTCTTTAAAAAAATATTGATATTCAATAGGACCTTGTACAAAAGAATCAATTCTTAAGAAACAGCTATCTAAAAGATGTAGATAAAACTATACAATGAACATGATTCCCTAACCTCTGTTAATAAGATAACTTGATGCAGTGAACCAAGTTGAAGTCATCCTGAATATAATACTAAACTGAATTTGATAGTGAGGATGCAGTGTTGAGACAACCCTTTGTTACCATTACTCCCAGATCCACTCTTACCCAGATTGGTGGTACCTGTTAGGCTCCCATATGGAGGCAAATAGTGTAATGGTTAGAGTTGTAGGAAAATGGATTCGTCAATCCAAGTTCAAATCCTGGATGAGGTTGTTTGCATTTCACATAGCACTGATACCCTTGAGAAAGGTATGCATCCAACTACTTTTTTATCCAGCTATGGGTAAATAAGACATACTGGGCACTTGAACCGTGGCTAGGTAACCAATCTAGGAGAAGGAAAACTCTGAATTCAAACCTGCTAAACTCTGCTTCAGAAATTGACCTGTCATACAATAAAAGAACACGAGCATTAATAGATAGATTTCTCCCTGAAATGCTTAAGCATAGTTTTCCACAGACCTGACTGTATGTAGAAATATGGTTAGAGTCAACTTGAATGATTTTTTATAATTGATTGATTGATTTGATTTTAATGGCATGTCAACCCATCCAGGGTTGTTTTATGCCAAGCGGTAGGTTGCAAAGGATGGTCAAAGTTATTGCTATGTCTTTTTTTTTCAAGGTTTTTATTGCTTTTGACAGTCGGTTGTTTGCAGTTATTTGTTGCTAAGTGAATTGGAAATCAGTTTAAGGAATAAGTTTATAGTGTCAAGTTATAGGTGGCTTATATGGAGCTTTGGATTGTTCCATTATGAACTCAGGCAAGTTCATTTCCTGGGTTCTGATTGGCTGTTGGTTTTCAGAGTGAGTAAAGACATGGATAAGTACCCACTCTTCAGTCATCACTTTGCACTATGCCAGCAACATGCAAGGACTGTATTTAAGTTACAGCTTGCATTTTTGTTCTTGTCTGCTAACTTGATGGTAGTTATAATCCCATTGCAATTGTGAGTATTATATTGTTTTTACTAGCATATAGCCCAGGCGGAGTGGGATTTAAAATTCAATGTCAGAGGGGTAGTATCCAAGTAAAATTAATAAATTAATTAAAAACAACAATGCTAAAATATGCCAAAAACGTTAAAAGGACGTTCAACATTTAATGATTTTAGTAATTAAAATCATCAAATTCATCAAAGGAGTCAAAAATAAACAATTTGAAATAGAAATTAGGAAAGTTAACTTTCTACACCAAAATTTTTCCTGAAATAATATTAAATAATAAAATTAAATTTAGATTTTCAATGAATAAAACAATTAACTATACAAAATGATTTTTTATTGTTTTGATTATTTCTAAAAAATTTGAAATAAAAAAAAAATAAGCATTCACCTTATTTATTTTACATTTAACAAACATTTAGTTTTAGTGTAAATAAATCCCATTGCAACGGTGAGTATTATATTGTTTTTATGTTATCTGGGGGATAACTTCTACAGACTCCGGGTCAGAGTGGACCTGGGAGCACAGTTGAATGATATTTAGGAATCAGCACTGTTAAAAGAAATTCTCCTCTGGTTTAGAAAGCAGCAAAATTCTTCACGCTGGAGAAAACTGAAAGATAATTTCTTGCCAAGCGAGATGAGCTAATAATAATCAACACCTTTTAACTTTATTTCAAAATTCTTTCTTTCTTTCTTAGATTTCTTAAAGCTTTTAAAGAAATGAGTCCCATTTATCATCTTGTTAAATGCATTATGCTAAAAGCTCATTATGAATCATTAAAGAAATTGTCTGAATGAAAATATTTATTTCATAAATTGTTGTAAGCAAAATTGATGCAGTTTTCAAACTCGGGAAAGGTGAACTTAAAATAGTGGGAAACACATCAGATGCAAACGGGTTAATTTTTCATACACACATAATTTGAGTGTGTGTGAGAAAGAGAGAGAGAGAGAAAGAGTGTGTGAGAAAGAGAGAGAGAGAAAGAGTGTGTGTGTGTCTGTCTGTGTGAAAGAGAGATAGAAAGAGTGTGTAAGAGTGTGTGTGTGATAAAGAGAGAGAAAGTGTGTGTGTGTGTGTGTGATAGAGAGGAAGAGAGAGAAAGAGAGTGTGTGTGTGAGAAAGAGAGAGGGAGAGAAAGATAGTGTGTGTGTGAGAAAGGGAGAGAAAGAGAGTGTGTGTGTGAGAAAGAGAGAGAAAGAGTTTGTGTGTGTGAGAAAGAGAGAGAAAAGGGGAGTGGGGGGGGAGAAAGAGAAAGGGAGTGTGTGAGAGAGAAAGAGAGAGAGAGAAAGAGAGTGTGTGTGTGTCTGTGTGAAAGAGAGAAAGAGAGAGAGAGAAAGAGTGTGTAAGAATGTGTGTGTGAGAAAGAGAGAGAAAATGTGTGTGTGTGATAGAGAGGAAGAGAGAGAAAGAGAGTGTGTGTGTGAGAAAGAGAGAGAAAGAGAGTGTGTGTGAAAAAGAGAGGAAGAGAAAGAGTGTGTGTGAGAAAGAGAGAGAAAGAGAAAGAGAGTGTGGGGGGGGGAAGAAAGAGAAAGAGAGTGTGTGTGAGAGAAAGAGAGGGAGAGAGAGAAAAGGGAGTGTGTGTGTGAGAGAAAGAGAGAGAAAGAGATTTTAAAACTTGGCTATTTTCTTGATTACTACAAGAGCAAATTCCCAAACACTTATCTGGAATTAGTGTCCAGTTTTTAATAACCCCATTGTATGAACTTATTTTCACCTTAAAATAATTATTTCAATTTCTTTACAACATAAGCCACAGGAAAATGTGATAACAAATAGTGATTTTTCACACACACAATTTGCTTTACAAGTGATTTGATTTTCAAACTTGGCTATTTTCTTGATTACTACAAGACGAGACCAATATTAATATTTCCATATCAAAAAAGGGCAGGCTTAGAATCATTCCAACTACAACTTACCTCGTTATATATATATATATATATATATATATATATATATATATAAAGTAAAGAAATAACAAAAGACTTAGAGATTTAGCATTATAGTCTATTTCAGGGAGCTTAGACAAATATTGTCTAAGCTCCCTGAAATAGACTATAATGCTAAATCTCTAAGTCTTTTGTTATTTCTTTACTTATATATTTGCTCTGTGACTCTAACATTAAGAGCACACATTGAGCTCTCAAACTGCGACAGGTTTTTTAAATAAAACTCTTGTGTCATAAGGAAGATTTCTTCTCTGGACCTTTGGATATATATATATATATATATATATATATATATATATATATATATATATATCTTTAATTATAAGTAAAGATTGCTCAATATCTAAGAGAAGCAAATACATGAATTCAATGCCACTTAATAAACTGTCTGTTTCAGTTGAATTTCATTTTCACTCTTAAAACTTTATGCTCAAAGTATAATTTTTTATATCCAAAATTTAAAAAAAAACAAAAAAAAAACAAACTAAGGAGTGAAAGGGTTAAAAATGGATCTTATTTGTAAAAGGCTCGCAACACAAAACATTTTTTTAAATAAATTATTGCTAAACAATTTCAATCTAACTTGGTAATGAAAGTGTTAAGTTAAAAAAGAAGTGAGGGTTACATTCTTATGTAAATTCAGAAGATGAAAAAGAGATTGAATACAATTGAGTCCTGGTATTCTCTTTCACAAATGAAAGAAAAAAAGTCATCTTTATTTTAATAAAGATGACTTTTTTTTTCTAAGCAAAGAAAATTTATCTGAACAAAAGTTTTCATGTGATTTTTTTTTTTTTTTTTACAAGTGTCCAGTTTTTAATAACCCCATTGTATGAACTTATTTTCACCTTAAAATAATTATTTCAATTACTTTTACAGCATAAGCCACAGGAAAATGTGACAACAAATAGTAATTTCTTATTCATTCAGCATATATGTTTATAAATTAGAACTCACTTGTACAGGCTGGTCTGAAAGTCTTGTCATTCTTATATATTGTTTTAACTTTCATTATTTTCTTTTTAATAATGTAATACTAGCAAGAATATGAACCCTTCAAGTGCTAGTATCTATGTTTTAATATAATTAAATATATCAAATTCGAAGACTAACAAAATTAATTAAGAATGCAAATAAAATGATTACACTTATTTTAATTGTTTTAATTTGTTTCTTTATAAAATCATTCATAGAAATGATTTTAATAAATTTGAGAATAAAACAATGATATTAGAGATCAATAACACAAAGTAATTATTTATTAAACCTGGTTTTGTTAAAACCAGTATTCAAAATAACCACCTATTTCTTAGTGATATATAAGACCCATTGCAGGATTTTAAATGCACTAATAACATGGAGTGTTTTGTGGCAAATCTGACGTAGATTTTGATGGGACATCATTAATAAATATAATTCAAGATTTTTTCTATATATCAATGATTTTGACTATGAATTGAATATTCATTATCAATGAACTTACTCAATTCTTGAGGGTATAGTGATGTAAGCAGTGATAGACACCCAATCTCCGTTATATATAGATTTCTCTTCTGTATACTACTTGTTTGTAGGACAATATGTGCTGATTTCATCAGTTGGGAAACGTTTGTGTATTTTTGTTTATACTTATTGGTTTGTATCTTATGTATTCATATTAAAAGTTCTTATATAGGTAAATCAGCTTATCTTGTCTTTCCTTCCATTTATTCAGTGTTAGTGTAATCATTGTATATACTAATGGTGAGTGGGGGACATGACTAAGTATACTCCCTTGCACCAACTTTTAAGAGACTTGATTAGATGCCTTTCAGAAAATGAACAGTCTCTTTCACAATATTTCATTCATGCTAAAAATATACTTATATGAAAAATCTCTGACAGTCTGTGATCTAGAAAGAATGTTTATCCATCTTCTGTACCAAAAGACATGATGCCAATGTTCGTTTCCCTCAAATTGAAACCAACATTTCTCATGTGATGTAGACATATGGATACCTAATTAGTGACTTTGATCAATGTCAGTAATGTTTGTTTTCTCCCCCCATATATTTTGTAAAACCAGTAATTTTCTTGTTTTAAATGAGAAAGTTCCTGCTAAGTGACACAGTTGTGAGAATAATGGGTACAAATTTGAGGATGTTGTGTCATCTTGAATGTTAAGTTCAATTCGGGAGTAAAACAGGAAATAAATCCAACAGATTTAGGAGAATAGAAAAATAAAGCTATCCAAAAAAGATTAATTTATTCGTGATGGAGAAGTCAATCTGACTAAATCAGGCAGGCTACTCCAGGCCGGGATCGGAACTTGACCGATTTGTCGTCAGTCAAATTTCCTACCTCCATGCCATCTACACACTCCCTTTTTAGAAAGGGAATTCACTGTGATAAACACATTAGAGGGAGTGCTCTATCTATTTTAAAGAGAGCTATGCAATTTTAGCTTAAGACATATAGTCTGCGGCGCTTTGTGACTGCCAGTTCCTCGCCCCTGCCAATATAGGACTGATGATCGCATTGGCAAGAAACTGAGTCAGAAAGCGTTGTTTACCCTCCGTGCCTATGTCTGGATGACTTGCGAAAAATGGAGAATGGTAATTTGTGTGGCAAAAATATTTAAATCATCATCATGTTCTGCATGTAGCACAGATATCCATGACAATCTCTTGCCAACTGTCCCTATCATTCATCTCTATCGAGAGGTCCTCTGAGCAGCATCCAGTACTCGTGCAGAGCTGGTCTATGTATGTCTTTGCTGGGAAACCCACATTTGCATGCCCAAAAATGCACAATGTATTTAAGAGAATAGAAAAATAAAGCTTTCCAAAAAGAATCCAGCGTAGCCGAAAATATTGAATTAAAATGTCTACCACATTCTAAAAAGATATAGGAAGAGAACATTCCAGCAAATTTCTGAATATTACACAGCGCAAATTACTCTCCCCCCCCCAACAAAAAAGCACACAGAATGCGAATACCCAAATGATAGAAAGAAAACTCTAAGAGTAAAAACAAAACCAACAATGTAAAAACGTGGCTAAAATTCTATATATTAATACTTGTGTTCCGTAAAAGTACGGCCGTTATCATCTTGCCGCACCATCTGCTTAAAAATGAAACCGTCTAAATTGTCCAAGATGAAAAATGTAAAAAATGTAAATCCTGATTATCTGGTGTTGCTTATCCCCCAGTTCCTATTTCTTATGCGTGACGTCACCTTAGCTAAATAAAGGACCCTACTGTTTTTTTTTATAAAGAAAAAAAAGGGAAAGAAAATGATATGACACACATTTAAAATATAATAAGAAAGAAAGAAGAGAAGTCAGTGTTATAATATTTTGACTGTCTGGATGTCTTGCGAAAAATGGAAGAATGGTAATTTGTGTGGCAAAAATATTTAAATCATCATCACGTTGTGCCAGTAGCACGAATATCCATGATAATCAACTGTCCCTATCATTCATCTCTATCGGAAGGTCCTCTGAGCAGCATCCAGTATTCATGCAGAGCTGGGAAGCCCAAATTGGCATGCCCAAACATGCACAACGTGTGCATTTCCCTAAGCCCCAGGCACAAAATAACCAAAGATGGGTTGACATGCCATTAAAATCAATTAATCGAAAAAGAAACTAATGAATATTATTTATAACCAAAGATTTTTTTTCTAAATCGGCAATGCCAGATAGCTTTGCTAGTCATTATTTTTTGCTGGAGTGCCACATCTACCGTCAGTTCCAAAATTTATTCACAGATCAGATTACCCAATTTGTGCTACTCATGCACTGAGTTCGTGGAG
>CM042139.1:13299268-13319268 GCA_023376005.1 Doryteuthis pealeii
ATCCCTATGAAAAAATGAAATTCAAACATGACATGCAATCTATAAGTAGTTCCATATTTTACCACTTGGTGTCACTATTCCGAATAAGTCTGGTATGTGGCATGGTTCTAGACTGAGTGATTAATCTCTTGGGTTTTTTTCCCTGATATTTGCAGGAATATTTAATGGTTTTTATACATGAGGAGTATATATAATTATCTATAGTATATATATATATATATATATATTAGGGGAAAATTGTTGGTTTCTTTGAAAAAAAAACATGAAAATGATCATCAATGGGGGCTGACTGCATGGATGCCTTTGACACTCTCTCAACACCCATCCCTATCGGACATTGCACTTGGTAAGTCCTATCGATGGCATCAAGTGACCATACAGAGCTAATGCCTTACGTTCATGATGTCTGATAACAAAAATTAAAATAAAAAGACCTGAGTATCGGCTTGTTTTTTTTTTTTAGGGAAAACCTATGGGGTAGGTGGTTGGGGTTTTTTATGGGTTTAGGCTTTTAGGTTATTTTTGGTGGAGGTTTTTTGTTTGTTTGTTTGTTTTTTTTTCATTATATAGGGGTCTTCCTTCTTGTGCATTGTCAGGCTGAAATGGAATTAAGGAAGAGAAAAGAGGAGACAAAGAAAAAAAAATAGTTTTAGGTTTCAGACTTTATTCCGAGATTCATAGTTATTTTATGGAGAGCAAATTCCTTCCTCTGCCCATCATAACATGTGTTCTCAGTCAAGGTTGAAGTGACCGTGGGTTCTTCTTGGCACCAGAAAGGGGCTTTTTTTCTGTGCATACCCAAGAGTGTGCTTCCTGTCTGAGGACTCCTGGGAGATTTTTTAAAAATTTTATTTCAATTCACACGAACTGCAGCTGAGACTGTTTTTGTGCTATGAGAAATTTTTCAGGAAAAAGATTTGATGTATGGTGTTGATTTTTGAAAATGTGATAAAATGGCTGATGAGGACCCACCATGGTCTGGTGTGACCTTCAAAAATCCAACACAATAAAGATCTTGAAAAAAAAGTTCTCCCGCATGCAACCCTTGAAAATCATCAATAGAACATTGATGAAATTTCGGAGTTGAGTGGTTTTGTCTTGAACTTGATGCCAATAAATGTTTAGAGAAAGGATGAAAATGAAATATATTTCTGCATCATGCATAATGCATCGTTCGTTCAAAAGAGGAATTCATGCTGATATTTTAAGAAGGTTGAAATGACTCTAATGTTTCCTTACCAAATTTTGATTAACAATGAGTAAATGATTCTATTTATTTAAGGATACACACTTTATATATATATATATATATATAATATATATATATATGTAATATATATATTATATATATATATATATATGTATTCATTATCTATGTATTCATTGTCTCCTTCTCTCTCTCATATATATATAGATATATATATGAGTGTGCCTCTCGTGTATATATATATATATATATATATATATATATACATAAGTGTGTTTATATATATCCATTGTATATGTGTACATCTAGATGTCCAATAAATACATGTGTATATATATATATATATATATATATATATATTATGTGTTTATACATATTCATTGTATATGTGTACATCTATATATCCATTAAATACATGTGTGTATATATATATATACATACATTATACATGTACACATATACAATGAATATGTATATAAACATCTACATATCCATTAGATACATGTGTGTATGTATATATATATATATATAATATATATATTATATATTATATGTGTTTATATATATCCATTGTATATGTGTACATCTGTATATCCATTAGATACATGTATGTATGTATATATATATATATATATATATATATATATATATATATATATCCATTATATGTATATATGTGTGTGTGTATATATTTATATCTTTGTGTGTATCTATATATCCATTAAATACATGTATGTATGTATATATATATATATATATATATATATATATATATCCATTATATGTATATATGTGTGTGTGTATATATTTATATCTTTGTGTGTATCTATATATCCATTAAATACATGTATATATATATATATAATATATATATATATTATATATAATGTGTGTATGTGTGTATCTGTATATCCATTATATATGTGTGTGTATCTATATATCCATTATATATGTATATATGCGTGTGCATCTATATGTCATATACCCTACCTATGAACATTAATGGGTATGTCCCAATCCTCATAAATATGTATTTCCCAATCCTCATATTATACTGACTGAATAGTCTTATACCACAAGCAACGGTTTACCATTCTTGATGCTATTTGCAAGTATTGTATTTTATTAATATTATAAAGATTCCATTTCATTTCCAACCTTCATTTGGTTATTCCTCATTTTGTAACCTTTGTTAGGTTACAACACTATATATCCATTATATATGTATGTTTGTATCTATATATCCATTATATATATATAATGTGTGTGCATTTATATATCTATTTTTCTCACAATTTCCTATTTTCTTTTATTGCAGGTATGTAAAATTTCCATTATTCAAAAGTTATTGATCCGTTTTGGTAAGTAAAATATCTATTTGAATTCATTGTATATAGTATAGCACTAACACTGTAAATTTCAGATAGTGAGACCCCAGTTGTGAAATTTCAGAACTATATTCGTTGGTAGACAGTGCTCAATATAATTAAAAGATCATCTATATTTAAGTTTAGGTTTTGGAGTTAACACCTGGTTACTGACCGTTTCTCAACTATCCAATTTTCTGACCGAATGGGAAATTGGTTTAGTGGTTTGTTTATATATGCTGTGGTTTGGTCCTTTAATGAGGAGAAGAAGGGAGGGGACTAACTACAGCGTACATAAAAAAAACCGCTAAACCAATATCCCATTTTGTCTGATGATCACATAGGCGAGAAACTATCAGTAACCATGAGTTGAATTTATTATCCATGCTAACTTAATTTATATACACACACACACACACACACACACACACACATATATATATATATATATAGTAGAACTCAAGATAGTGTAAAGTATCCCTTCATTGCCATTACACACAAGTCCCCTCTAACCTGGAGTGGTAGTACCTGTTAGGTTTCTATCCATGGGTCAAATAGATCTCTTTAAAACTTAATTGTATTATGTGAGGAAAAAAACTTCAGAAATAACTACACAATGTGAATTATGAACATGACTTCTATACCCCTAGGCATAAAATAATCCTTAATAGGTTGATATGTCATTAAAAAAAACTTTAAAAATGGAGAAAAAAATTATTTTGAGGAAACAAAACCCAGAAACTGATTTAAATTATATCTATAAATATATAAAGGGCAGTTGGTGTGCATGTATGTATGCACAAAAATACCACAATTAACAACAAAGTAGATATATAACACATTAAATATCACCAGTTCTTGATTTTTGTGCAAAAATTATGAAGATTTGATTTATATTTATTGTTATGACCTGTTTAAGGGTCAATAAATAATTACTCAACACGGCGATAAAATGTAGAGAACAGATGTATTCAGAAATATATCAACGTACAAATGAAGAGGGTTTCCTTGTTACAGTGTACACGAAGAACATGTATCTGCTATTTCTCACTTGAGTAGCTTTGCTCTGTTAATATATACCCTTTGGGTAAGTCTATGTTCGTGTCATAGGTGAGTCACCTACAACATTTATGAAGATATCTAAAACTTAAAATATACAGAATAAATCTGCAATACTAACTAGTTAACCATTACACTATGTTTTTTTGCACCCCCTCTACCCAAGTGATGCTGGGTAGCTGCTTCTAGTAATAGATTTTAGACATTAACAGCCAAAAGTCTACAATTGCAGAATAAAGTAATTGACTTATTGGATAATAAAGATGAATAATTTTGTACAAATCTTTGATATATTTTACTGAATGCAGTCTGTACATTTTTGTATTTGTAAAATCTTTCTGACTGTATAAATGCAAACTTGAAAGGTATTCATGGAAGATTGCATCATAGAGAATTTTTCAGCGTCTCTCTATGACCCTTGACCTCTTTAAATTGCAATAAACACTTCATGTTGTAATCTGGAGCCTTCACGGGACTTCTGACAGAACACTTTATTCAATACTCACTGTTCTTATTCCATTAACTATGACTGGGTACAGGTGTTAAGCTATGTTAAGTATTCTAAGTTATTATTGCCCCTGGCAAAGATTGAACCTGCAACCAACAGCTGATTGTCACTTTGAACTATTAACTCAACCCTTATATCTGTTATGTAATGTGTTCAACTGGAGTTCGAAAGGAAACACCTGAAGAAGGCCAGAAGGCATATCAGTCAAAATGGTGTGTATATAATAATAAAGATGAGGACAATAGTCTGAATAATCCAAATGATACAAATTTTCAAGCCTCATCTAAAAAATTCAGAGAAATAGTGCATATAACAATAAAGATGAGGACAATAGTCTGAATAATCCAAATGATAAAAATTTTCAAGCCTCATCTAAAAAATTCAGAGAAATAGTGTAGATAACAATAAAGATGACAATAGTCTGAATAATCCAAATGATAAAAATTTTCAAGCCTCATCTAAAAAATTCAGAGAAATAGTGCAGATAACAATAAAGATGAGGACAATAGTCTGAATAATCCAAATGATGCAAAATTTCAAGCCTCATCTAAGAAATTCAGAGAAATAGTGCAGATAACAATAAAGATGAGAACAACAGTCACAAAAATCCAAATAATACAAACTATCAAGCCTCATGTAAAAAAATTCAGAGAAATAGCATCAAAGAGTGTTCTTCAGCACCCCCATGACCCTTGACCTCTCTAAATAACAATAAACAAATTTATTGGACAGTTATGAACTAAAAGATATATTCATATAAGTAAAATCCAAATAATACAAATTATCAAACCTCATGTAAAAAATTCAGAGAAATAGCATCAAAGAGTGTTCTTCACACCTCCCCGTGACCCTTGACCTCTCTAAATTACAATAAACACATTTATTGAACAGTTATGAACTAAAAGATATATTCATATAAGTAAATACCTTTTTGTTCTCTTTCTTTTCTTCAATTAATCTTGTGATCTTAGGTAATACTATGTCGTCCAGTTGTCAGGAATTCCATCTCTTTTTATACCTGAGCTGATTATTACCCTGAACACGCTTTCCCCAGCCCCTCAAGAAGTCTGAAAAGTATACATTTGCCTTGGCACGCGGAGCATATTTCAATTTACTTCTGACCAAGAAGTTAGAATATTGAACCGAAACGCAAGATCAGATATCGGATAATTTGGCCATTTTCTGCCTGAGAGTAAAATCATTTTGTGAGAATAATCATGAGGAACTGAAGAAGAAAGTCTGCGAGCGGCGCTCTCACTTGATGGGATTATTCTTAGACTCCTGCACATTTTTGCTCTGGGGAATTGGTTCTTCATCCTTATAGTGCTGGTTTTTAGGAAGATCTTCAAGACGAAATTCTCATTTTGGGTTTTTCATAGTCTCAGTTGGCTAGGTGTTGGATAGAATGCAAATGTTCCCAAGTAGTGTGTTGTGGCAATTGATCAAATTGCCTTAAAATATTTCAGAGGAACATCCATTATTACTCACTAATTTTTGTCTCCTAGGGGTTTAGAGGATCAGCTTCCTCATCTCTGTAGTTTTCAATAACAGGAAAGGAATAAGTAAGGAAACAGCAAAAGATCACATCCAAAATAATAATAACTGCTTGCATAAATCATTGATTGTTTCCTAAAGGCTTTTTTTACTTATTTATTCTAATGACACAAAATACATACCAAAATATTCCTTAGTTCTGGTATTGAGCAATGTTTGAAAAAAAATTCCATTTTAATAGGTTCTACTTAGTCGTAATTTGTAATTAAGTTAAAAACTGAACAGTCTCTTACTTTACATTCTACCTGTCACTTTCCTCCTCTCTAGATATATTGTGATTATCTACTACTTATACATGTTATTTTCTTGGTGAGTGTAAAGCGAGAGTTTGGGGAGTATGAGTGGGAAATTAAACTTTTCATTTTAGTTTTATGCTAATTTTTATCAGAAGCTAAGTGCTGGCTTTTATATAACATACAAATAAAGTGAGAAGTTATATCTCCCTCTCACACTCTCCAATCTCTCTCTTTACACTTATAGAGAGTAGTTACTTGTGATGGAAGTAGTGACACAAGTACACAAAGAATGTAAACATGAATTTCCAATGAACACAATTCTCTAACCTCTAGGCATAGAATAACCCATGGTGAGTTGACATGCGATTAAAATTAATTAATAATCTGATTAGAAGTATAAGAATTAATTCTGAATTTTGCATATTACTTACACCTTTCCAGATAATATAGCAGGTGCCAGCCACCTTAACGTAGATCAGTAGGTTAAATTTATTTTCCCTAAAGAGTAAATTCTTCATGAATTGGTCGACTGTGTTTTATTAAATTTCCTCTCAAATTCAAAAAGGTCTCTCAGAACAAAAGACATCTTTTCTTTTTTTTTTTGATTTCCTGTTTTCTAAAAGATTTCTAAATAAATACAAAATTGTTGTTACATTCTTCTTATTAAATTATAGATTTGCATTCCAGAGATTCCATGAATTGTTTGCTAAAATGGAACTTACCTTTCCGTTTGTTTCAACCATTTTTTTTTTTTCACAAGAACAGGAATTACGTTCAGGGAGATTTTTCTTTTGCACCAAATTCAGTACAAATGCACAATAGCATGCAAGAGAGTGTTAGAATTGCATTTTATTTATAAATAGCAAAAGATGTCAGAAACTCTGGAAGTAGACTTTCTTTTCGGACTTGGGAAGTCCAAAAAGAAGGTTCCCGAGTCAGACAAGAAATACCTGAAGAAGGACGGAGGGCACAACAGTTGAAACGTTGTACAGATAATAATGAAGATGAGGACTGAAGAATAATCAAACTAAGTTCCAATTACCGTCGAATTGGTAAGACACGGCAACAAGCTGTTGTAACTTAATACAAACCTGTCTTGTTGCAATTTTATAGCAGAATGACAGGGTATTTATGAAATTCTACAGTATCATAGAAACCAAGCAGCCAATCAGAACTCAAGGAATGGAATCACCCAAATGCATAAATGGATCATTCTTGATTTCTATAAATACCAACTGTCTTTTTTTAAGTGATGGTTAGCAGGTTAGTTTTAAGGCATATAAACTGTTTTGGGGTTATTTAAAGCTGAAATAAGATTTTTTTGCAAGATTTATCGTTTCAATTAACTAGTAATAATGAATATTTGTAAACAGTTTCAGGTAACTATTTCAAAACAAATAATTTTTATAGTTTAAAATTATTATTTAAAATTATAATTTTATTTTTTTATATAGTTATTGTTGGAATATTTTGGGTATAGTTATTCATTAAGCTTTGCTTAGATGTGGCACAAGGCCAGACATATGTGCACCCAATGAGAATCAAACTCACCAACAATGGTCTGCCAGTCTAGCTTGCTAACCATTACACCAAGTGAGGTGAATATTTTGGGTATAAGGTGTGCAAGAGACCAAAACTTATATTTATAAACTATTCCAAAACAGCAGTAGCTAAATTAACCGATCATTTGTATTTAATTTACTATTTAAAGGTATTGATAAATACCATTGCTCCCTAGTCCACTCTGACCTGGAGCGGTAGTACCTGTTAGGGTCCCATTTATGGGTTTAATAGAAAGATGTGTTTTAAAAAAATTTTAGTATCTATTAAGAATGAATTTATTACCAAACTTTGTTGGCATTAAATGACCCACCAAGGTTGATATGCCGTAAAATAAACCAAACCAAACCATTGCTTTGATGCTATAGAAAGTTAAAAGCACAAGAGGATGCAACTTACAGGTTAACAATACAATAGTAGTTGTAATAGTTATAGCTTGGAAAAACCATGTCAGTGCATCATCAACAGTAGAATTAGTAGTTGTATTTTTCGGCAAGAATAGCTATTGAAAAATATACATGACTGGGAATTATAAAAAAAGAAGAAGAAAAACGTTACCACTTAGCTGTGTTGATTTGCTAAGAAGATTATGCAAAATACAAAAGGTTCTAAGATATTTCTTTTCACAAAAGCAAAGGCTCATGGGAAATCTAGCAATAGAACAAAAATGAATGGTTTCTTTTCTACCTTGTGTTTTGCCACTTTTAGAATAAAACAAAAAAAAAATTGAAAAAAAAAAAAAACTAGAGTAAAATGTATAAAATTTAATTGGTACCCAAATCAAAGTTGGTAAATGATCCATGCTGAAAACAGTATTTTTATAGTCTAACAATCTGGCAAGGGAGATAAATCTCAAAGGAATTTTACCGGAACCATGAATTTGGAATACAAAATTGATCACGATATCAAAATTTACAAATCAATCGTTTGTTTGTTTCTTTTTGTGTTACAATCTTATGGGCCATTTTTTAGGCTTCAAGCAAGAGCGCTAGTCAAACAGAAATCCTTGGTAAAGAATCCTTTAACGTTGTTCCTTGGTGTTCATCAGTATTGCAAGTACTTTGTCAATGATTGCAAATGGATGTCTCTCAGTATCAGTGACTTATTAGTCAACCAGCCATGCATTTAGGCTGTTGATTGGCTAAGGCTTAAACTACGTGACCTCACTTAGTCTATAGATTAAAGTGGTGTATTGTAGCATAGCCTATATATGCAAAATGATCCAACATTTTGTTTTACGGCATATCAAACATAGTGGGTTGTTTAATACTGACAAAGTTTTAGCATATATGTGTGAGAAGGAGACTTAGAGTATTATTGTCCTGGACACGATGTCAAAGTCTATCTGGAGCTCTCGGGAATGTGGTGGGTGCCTTCATTCCCATTACTCCCAGGTCCACTCTGACCCAGAGTGGTAGTACCTGTTAGGGTTTCATGTATGGTTTAAATAGAAGAAAATGAGTAAAAATTGAGTTTTAAAAAAATTGAGTACCCATCAAGAATAAATAAAGCAAAACGACATTGGCATAAAATAACTCAACAGGGGTTGATATTGTACCATTGTGGTATATTTTCACGGTACCAAAATGATATAAGTAACGTTGTCCTTTTTTCCGTGCACTAACGATATCCGTCAGGTGGCGGCGGCGTATTGTATAGCGGGTCTCGTCCACATGCATTCAAATTCACAGTGCTAAAATGGTGTTGATAGAAATTACAACACGAAAAATATGTAGTCACAACTGCTCCTTTATTATCGTGCTCGTATAGTGGGCTCGTACCAGAGAGGAGGAAAGGCAGAGAGAAAGAGAGAGAGAACACTACTTGATTATTGTGACCCCACACTAGCCACTAGAGGCCCGATCCGTACCCCTCGAAGGCCGAAGGCAAAAAGAGAGCGATACATTTCTTCGTTGTTCCATGTCACACGAGACTTCCAATCAATACCCGACTTCCACTTGACACTCAATTCTTCATTCGGGGTCACGCTACGGTCAAACCATCGTTCATCCTGTTTTGGCTTATCACTATTTTTTAAACCTTTATCATCTCTTATTTCTTCCTCCTCCTTCCATTAGTAGTCCTTGCCAAATGAATCTTGCTACATTATGCCATAAAATCCAACCAACCAACAGATACAGATATTTACTAAATTTAACATAGATTGACATAGGGTCAGTTGAATAGAACACCCACTAAGGATTGAACTGTCTTTTCTCCTGAATGATCTATTAAACTGTCTTGCTAGCTAGCACTCTGTAGCAGTAGCCATTAGTTCTATACAAGCACAGTATATATATATATATATATATATATATATATATATATATATATACACTGATAGACATATACACATATACATAGGTATATCAGTAATTGCTGTCATTATCTTCAAAAATTCTATATAATTTATAATTTTTTTAAAATTCTAGCTAATCATTTGCAATTTTATTTTAAGATATTTTTTATTTCCTTTTAAGTTTTATTTTTCAATTTAAAAAAAAAAAAAAAAAAAACAAAAAAAAACTTCAATCACTGATAAAATTTTCAGAAACTATAATTTGCTAAGATGGAATCAGGTTTTTCATTTTCCAAGGCAAGTTGATTAAATAAACACAATTATCATCCAAAATGAGATTTGATATCCATCCCCTCCCCCCCCCCCCACACACACAAAATAGCCAAATCATTTCTGAAGAATTCAAAGACAAAAATGGTTCATTCACTTATCAGGATGATCATAAAAAGAGGAAAACTTTCTTTTTTTTTTTAAAAAAAAGGCGGGAATAAAAAAAAAAATGGTTGCATACATATTGACATGAAGTTAATTCAGATTTTGTAAGCATACGATTGGTTCGTATTGCTTTTGACTTCTCTTTAAACTTTTCTAAAGTTTCCTGGCTGCCAATTCCAGAGAAAAAAGAAGAATGACATTTTTGTGAAACTTACACAATATGTATTATCTGGATTATTCGGACTATTGTCCTCATCTTTATTATTATCTACACAACATTTCTGCCAATGTGCCCTCCGGCTTCTTAAGGTGTTTCTTGTTGGACTTGGAAACCTTCTCAAAGAATATTTATGTGTTTACTCCTCCCTCTCCCTCTTCCTCTCTCTCTCTCTCTCTCTCTCTCTCTCTATATATATATATATATATATATATATATATATATATATATAAAAGAAATAACAAAAGACTTAAAGATTTAGCATAATAGTCTATTTACACAAATAGTCTAACTCTCGACTCATCAGATGCGAATGATGAAATTTTTTATTACTTTAAAGGCATTTGAAAACAGATTTTTATTTTTTATATACAAAAAATGAAAATTTGTTTTCAAATGCCTTTAAAGTAATAAAAAATTTCATCATTCGCATCTGATGAGTCGGGAGAGTTAGACACTTTGTCTAAGCTCCCTGAAATAGACTATAATGCTAAATCTCTAAGTCTTTTGTTATTTCTTTACTTATATATTTGGTCTGTGACTCTAACATTAAGAGCACACATTGAGCTCTCAAACTGCGACTTGTTTTTTAAAAATAAAACTCTTGTGTCGTAAGGAAGATTTCTTCTCTGGACTTTTGGATTATATATATATATATATATATATATATATATATAGTTATAGTGTTTCCAAGCTTTAATTGAATTAAATGAAGTAATGTTAATCACATATTACAAAAAAAACTTGTAAAATATCATTTATTTAATTAGAATTTTTAAAATTTGTTTTTAACATACTGCATATTTCATAGTCATTGTTCAATGTGTATATACATATTTTCAGACACCCTGTGTGTTTGTGTGCACATATAAATATCTATGTGTGTGAGCATTTGATACTGTATATATATATATATGTATATATATATATATATATATATATATGTAGTATATCTTTGCTTAACACTGAATTAAGTCTTGTTCATCCAATACAAAAAACATGTTAAATATTATAATTCATCCAACTACTTTTTTAACTTTGTTTTTGATATACTGTATACTTGTACTTAACTAGTGTTCTTATAAAAAAAAAATGGGAGGAAATATATATTCTAAAATTTCTAAAAAAGAATCTCAAATTTATTGTCCAAACAACATCTAATTCATTTTAAGAAAAAAAGAAATTCAAATGTAGAAATCTTTATTTTCTCCACTTAAAATTCTGATTGCAGGTCATTGCATTATCAATCATTTACTGAACTTGTTTCTTTTAAGATTTACATCTAAAACCACAAGTTATTGCTTCAACTCTTCCCAAGTGCAAAGCAATTTTTTATGAATAAAAGGAAAACAAAACAATTAGGTTTTAAGATACTGGCAAAATGGCCTTTTACTTTTTGGCTAGTTTTCTGCTTGTAAAATATGAAGAAAGAATTAACATCACTTTCAGTGGATGACTGCAAGTATAAGGAATGTATAGTTTCCCATAGATTATCAGTCATATGGAAATCCAATCTCACTGACTGTGATATAATCACTATGTGATATTTTGCTTATTATGAATCTGATGGATAATCTAAATTCTTCTATGAAATTAAGTCGTCATACATTTTATTTCAAACTCTAAACTTGGTCGAACAATTCACATACCTAGGTAGTAAATGGTTTGAAGAAACACTGGAAATGTAGACGGTTTGGAATATGATTTCAAGTATTCTTCTTTTATGGTGTGTGTGAGCGCGTACATATGTATCTTCAAATTTCAACGGATTGATAAACAAGGACTATCACAGTTCTCCTCATTATTCTGTGATAATTTGTTTTTTTACTCTTCCTTATATCAAAAAAGCACTGAAGAAGATCTACTTAACAGATCGAAACACTGCAGCGTTGGCTGATAAAATTACCACTCATTTTATTTAAACCTGTGTTCTTTTCAAATTTCTCACTATACTACATATATATATATATAATATAGGTACAAGTGATAACCTACTCGAGTTTCACCATAAGGATCTTCAGGGAATCAACTGCAATTAATCGGTATCTCAATTAATTCAGTGGATTTAACCCTGAAGATCCTTATGGTGAAACTCGAGTAGGTTATCACTTGTACCTATATTATAATAAATTTGCTCTACTTACATATTGAGCACTTTATATTTGTTATATCGCTGACTTACCCCCCTGAATTCTGCACCACCTAACCATCGTGACCATAAGTCACCTTTTCCATTATATATACTAGCAAATATATGCACCCTCCGGGTGCTAGTATTTAAGTTTTAATATAATAAAATATATTAAATTAGAACGGCTGATGAAACTGAATAAGAATGCAGATAAAAAGATTTTGAACAGAGGGGGTATGATTGAAAAATAGAACAACTTTGAAACTAACTCTTCCATCATTTTACATTACTCCCGTCTGTCTTTGTTAAATTTTCCTAATTTAACTATTTAGTTAAGATAGAAAGTAAAGAATAATATTACAGTTATTTTTTTTTTTGTGTGGATTTCTTTTAAGATTTATTCCTGAGATTTTTGCTCATATTCAATAAGATAAAACCAAACAATTAGAAATCAATAATACTAAGCATATATTTATCAAAATCAAATTTTTAAGATCAATATGCAAATTAGCCTTACCATTCACACTGTAAACCGCTATTTTGTTGTATATATAAATACAATTGCATGTTTTTAGTATGTGGATATGGTCAACAGTCTTAATGATGTAAAACAATTTTATTAATAATTCGGTTTTAAACAAAAAATAAAATCATGGAGAATGTGATGTAAATAACAAAGTAAATTGTGACTTGTATAGTAATATAGTTTCGGTTACAGACAGAAAAACTCACAATCTCCATTATATAAGATATATATATATATACCCCAACTTCTTCACATGAGTATGATATGGCACACGGTCAATTTCTTAAGCTGAGTTTAACAGATTTTAATTCAGTGTTTTCCTTCTAAATATGCATGATTTTTCTTGATATATATCCATGATTTTCTGTCTTCATTTCAGCTAATACGTATTCTGTATGTCTGTATTCAAATAAATTTTGTTGGGTGGTGAGTTTAGTTATTGACTCTATTTCTTTTTATAGGAATATAATGACATCTCAGATTAGTTTAATGACCTGGCATTTAAAGCTTTCTTTCTTTTTAACCACAACAATCTGGCAATTTTCCTAACAATTCTCTAAACTGTTGCCATCTGTTTGCATTAGAGACGTTCAGTCTTATCTCGGCTTAAATCAAATATCAGACATTTGCATATTTTCATAAACTTTTCATTCTTTTCATTCTTGGGAAAATTTATTTATCTAGCACCATATCCACACTGAGACCAGCAGATAATCAGTTTCTCAAGGAATCAGATCACCCAGATGCAAATATGGAATATTTCAGAGTGCTATAAATGGATTATATCAGGAAAAACTAACAAAGAAGATTTAGATTTTTAGCATCACAGACTATTTCAGATTTAGATTTTTAGCATTATAGACTATTTCAAGGAATCTAGAGGAATCATCTAGTCGTTCCCATCCTCAGATGATAACACCAAGATAATTCCTCTAGGTTTCCTAAAATAGTCTATAATGCTAAAAATCTAAATCTTCTTTGTTATTTTTTCATGATATATCTATATATAAAGAACTCAACTCAAAAAAGATTTTTCATGGAATAGATGGACTCGCTACTTCTAACACACTTCTCTACCCGGATTTTAGTGGCCTGTCAAACCCTCAAAAAATCTTTTAATTTTGATATTTTTTAATAATGTCTCAGAAGACTATGATAAAGTTTTTATGTGCCCCTGAAGTTACAGCGCCTCCTGTGACTGAAAAAGATATTATTATTATAACAACTAGTAAGTCGTCGGGGTGGCCTAAAGTCGGTATCAGCCAAAAAGCGAGGGAGTCTATCCCCTTTTGACTAGCACTAGACCAAGGAGATTGTTTTTGCATTTGCGGTGGGGCAGCACACCTACAGTCAGCTCCTCACTTTACTGCACAGATCCCTGTGCTACTTATACACTGAGTTGGCGTGCCAGTATCGAAACCTTGTAGTTCCTAGTCCAACACTCTACCGACTGAGCTAGACCGGCCTTATAATGGAGATTGGATGTCTTTGAAAATATATCACCTCACAAATATTCTGATCCTGAAAGAACTTCTGGATAGAAATCATTGCATATGATGTATTTGTTCTCTTTCTTTTTTAACCTTTGGATATGAATCCTCATAGGATTTCCAACTCTGCTCATGGCGATGTAGAATTGGTCATGTGAGAATTTAATTTTTAGCTAGAGACCAATCTAGGCCAGAGTTTGTCCCAGTGCTTAATTTTGAAGACATTCCAAAACAGACACCGCCCTGTTGGCAGGGGCGTTAGAATGCACCGACTGCACCTCTGCAGAGGGGTAAGACTCTCCCAATGGAGCCACCTGTTGGCCGTGGGTGGCAACCCATGATGCTTAAAGATAGAACCCAGGTGGCTGAGCAGTCCATGACTTGCAATACTCTACTTTGGCCCTTACTTAGGCTAGATGGGTGGGCAGAGAGACCCCCTCCAATCAATCGGCTGATCATGTCAAGCCCTAGCACCTATATGATTGCCCCAACCCTATTGCCCTTATGGCAACTCCCAACACCTTTTTTATCATATGGGTGCTAGAAGGTGGTGACTAAAGTTCTACATGTCATGGGAATGACGTTAAAATCTATCTGATGGTGAGGTTCCGGTTTTGGAGGTTTGGGGTATGTGGAGCACCCCTTTATCACCATTGCTACCCGGAGTGGTAGTACCTGTTAGGGTCCCATCTATGGGTTAAACAGAAAAATGTATTTAAAAAAAACTGTATTATCCATTAAGAATTGAATTTATTTCAAAACTTTATCGGCATTAAATGACCCACTGAAGTTGATATGCCGTAAAACAAAACAAACTGGAAGAAACTGTCTCCATTGCATTCCAATGGGAAATAGTTTATCTCTGGTAACAGTAGAAATATGTGCAACTGACACTCATTTACAGCTTATCCTCTTAAGTTGGGTTTAAAACATTCTGATTAATGGAAGATTATTGTCTTAGGAAATGGACACAATAGCAAAAGTTCAAATCCTGGATGAGGCTTCATAGTAGTTCTCTTGGAAAAGGCATGAACCCATGGAGTTTTTTTTAACTGCAATTACTCCCAGATCCACTTGTACCCAAAGTGGTAGTACCTGTTAGGATCCCATCTATGGGTAAAATATATCTGTTTGAAAATCATTATTATCAGATATGAATACTTCATACCATATAAATGTGCAAATTATTAATATCAAGAATAGTTACTTGAAGCTATATTTGATTTTTTAAAGATGTTTTTATCCATAAATGTAAACTGTATAGTATTTGGCATGAAGTAACCCAACATGGATTGATATCCCATAAAATCCAACCCAACAACTAATCTAACCAAAGTTCCAGTGTTAAATAAAACGTCTATTTAGAGAATGGTATGGACTCACCATTAGAAATGTAATTGACCAAAGATTTCTTTCTTAAATAGACCAGGGGTTTTTTTTAGGTATCGGATTATTCTAAAATACTGGCACATTGTATCTAGTCACTATCACCTTCTCACTTTATTGGGGTTGAATTTTGACAAGTGAAATTTTCACATCAAGAACCTAGTCTCTCCTATTATTTACACGTTGCTTCATGCCTTTTCCAAGTGCAAAGTGAAATATAGACAGCCTTGTCCAGGATTTTTTCTCAGGTCATTATTCTTTTATGACCATAACCATTACTCAAAGTGCACCTCTCTTCATACTGTAAGTATTAACAAAAATGTCTTTGAAAAATTAACTGCTGAACAAAGGAATATCTGAAATCTGAAAATCTGTTACATTAGAATATGTAAAGAAACTATTCTTACATTCAATTTTGCACAAATTAAATATAACTGAAACTTAACCTGTAGATTAGGATCTGTTATAATAGAAATGGAATTAGATTAAGTATAACTAACTGATGACCAAGATAGTTAAGAAATAAGTCTGTGAAAGATTCAGCAAAAATTCTAAAAAATTCAGTGAATTTTTATTTATTTATCTTCTTTTTTTTCTAACTGCACACACAATTTATCTATTTATTTTCCTTTGTTTTTGTTTTAATCATAAACAAAAGGAAAATAACTTGTAAAGTGTTTTGTATTGAAAAATCAAGAGAAAGAAGGTTAACAGGTGTGGGGAGACTTCAGAATTTATATTATTCATTCTAATGGTTTGTTGATGGATTTTAACGGCATATCAACCTGTCTAGGGCTGCTTTATGTCTAGAGGTTAGGAAACAATAATAGTTGTATAAATATACTTAGACTTTTCTTGTTAACGGTTTTAGCATCATTAGACATTGTGTTGAGTTACAATTGCATGGTATTGATCAGGTTTGTGTTTATATTTTTTGGTATAATTTTTTCTCAGTATTCATTCTAAGGTGTGTTGTGTAATTGTTATCATAAGAAATGGACACAGCAAGATGAGTTCAATTCCTACATGAGGCTGTTAGCATAGGGAAAGGTATGCATCCTACTATTCTCCCTTCAACTATGGGTAAATAGTAGGACAGACTGGGCTTTTTAACCTTGGTATGGTAACCTGCTAAACTTGTAAATCGTCGTCAAAATTAAAACGGAAAATTTTGACGACGATTTGTGATACATCAAACAAAATTTTTAAATTAAAATTAATTTTAAAAATCCGATTCAAAATACTTAACTTTTTTTTTTGTTAAGTCAGGTTAGTAATTGTTTTATTTCATTTATTTAATGAATCTTGAAATATTTTCTAAACTAAAATATTTATGTGTAGTTTAGAAAATATTTCAAGATTCGTTAAATAAATGAAATAAAAGAATTACTAACCTGACTTACCTGACTTTAGTTTAATGTGTTGCAAATCGTCGTCAAAATTTTCCATTTTAATTTTGACTCTGATTTGCAAGTTTAGCCAGAAATTAACGTTGTGTAACATCTTTGCTATTCAGTAGTTATTAATCTGTGAGACTAGTATGGCCACTTAGCTTTAATCTCACAAACCATCCAAGTAACATGAACAAGACATGCTGTGAACACTGCTGGAGGAATAAGGAAGAACTCATAAGTAACATACTACTACTTATGGATACACCAGAATGGGCTGACAAGCAAAAATATTGATTGATCAGCTCTATATTGATACTGGATATTGTGAGGAGGACTTGCCAGATGGGATGACAAGTTATGTGGTGTACAGTGAAAATCGAACTCACTAACAATGATTTGCGAATCTAGCTTGTAAATACCCTATATATATATATATATATATATATATATATATATATATATTAAGAAATTTGAAAAAAACACAGGTTTAAATAAAAATGAGTGGTAAGTTTATTAGCCGACGCTGCAGTGATTCGATCTGTTACGTAGATCTTCTTCAGGGCATATGTTGATATAAGGAAAAGCAAAAAAAAATTTTATCACAGAATAACGAGAAAAACTGCGATAGTTCTTGTTTATCAATCTGTTCAAAATTTGAAGTTTGAAGAAGCAAGACGGTTTGAAATATGACGTCAAATATCCTTTTATGCTGTGGGTGTGTGTGTATTGAAAGATGACATTGAGCATTTTTTAGGTGTTTTGTGTGTGTGTGGTTGCACACGTGTATATATATATATATAATATATATATATATATATATATATATAATAAATAAGTAATTCACAGACACGTGTTTCGAAGTATCATTTCTCATCAGTGTGGTTATACATTAACAGCTACCCCTGGCCGGGTTTGAGATCCGAATGAACTTTTGTTCACCAATCCTCTTACCAGTACGGCCAGAGGCAGCTGTCAAATATAGGAGAATATCTAATCGCTACATTTCTAAGTGGAAATGAATTCACTAGAGGCCTCAAACATTTGTAAACAAAGCGAGGTTTAGCTACACGCCAGTTTTCGGTTAATCCGCAATTAAATCCCTATTTAAAGTGCTCGATCAAAGTGGGAGCATATATATAATAAATAAGTAATCCACAGACACGTGTTTCGAAGTATCACTTCTCATCAGTGTGGTTATACATTAACAGCTACCCCTGGCCGGGTTTGAGACCCGAATGAACTTTCGTTCGCCAATCCTATATATATATATATATACACTGACTGAGGGCGTTTATAAAGTCCTGCAATAGATTTAAAATGTAGCACCAAAGATAGCAATCTCGTTGAAATGCAATAATCAAAATGTACATAAAAAATAAAACTTCAAGAGTTGAATTTTCATATGTATTTTACTAAATGATTCTATCATTTGTACAACGTGAGTTACTAAGTTATAAGATTTGAAATTGCTACAAGATTTTCTGAACACCCTGTATATTATTCTCCACCAAAGAATTTTTACTTGCCTCGAGCATTCACTGTACTCGAGTCGAAATCAGCTTAATCCTTCAGGGTGTTGTAAGTTTATTTTTCTGTCAGTGAACATTGCTGTATTTTATTTATACGTTGAAACTTTACCAGCATATCATTAACTTTAACCAGTTTACAGCTTTGAATAAACTGCTGTCAAAAATTCAACTAGTTCTCACGATATACAACAGCTGTAATTTATTACGGAAATAATGAACTGTCTTAGAAAATTAATAAGTTTGATTTGAGGTGACAGTTGTTTACCAAAATTATTCAAACAAAATCTTAACCTCTAGATTCTACTCTGCTATTTTATGAATTGTAAAATGAGATGTAAAAAGAACCAACATTTTACTTATACATTATGTAATAGTGGAAAATTACTCAGATTTTGGGATGATGAGCGAAAGGTGAGCTGTTGATTTCTGATTGGTCGATGAGTACCAACAGGATTTTGGGATGACGTATGAAAGGCTACTTGTCGTTTTCTGATAGGTCAGCACAAGGGAGAACAAGAGTGAGAGAAAGAGAGATTGAAGAGTTTGGCAGTCTGGGCTGAGTGTTTGAAGAGAACAAACACAAGATGAGTCTTTGTTCTCCAAGGCATTTGTACTTGGGTGTAAAATAAAATATGAGTTCTGAAAATAACAAGGTCTTGTGTTCATTATTAAAAACTAAGAAATGACACAAGATAGGACATCCTCAAGATGACCCATGTTTTTTCACACTCAGAGAATAGAAATTGCCAACCCAATAATCGATCCAGACTACCAGAAACAGACAGAACATGATGCTTAAGGACGGAATCCCGGTGGCTAAGCAGTCTATGACATGCAACACTCTACTTTTTGCTCCCCTCCAATTAAGCAGCTGGTCACCTCAAGCCTTAGCACCTATATAATTGTCCCAACCATATTGCTCTTATGGAAAACCCCCAACCCTTTTTACCACATATGTGCTAGAAGACAGTGGCTGAGGGTCTTAATGGCATGGGGATGATTTTAAACTGCATCTAATAAAGTTCTTATTCAGGAACTCGAGGGGGGCTAATGTGGCGTATCCTTTCATCACCATGACTACCTGGTCCACTCTGACCTGGAG
>CM042139.1:13326768-13376768 GCA_023376005.1 Doryteuthis pealeii
TGCGTATATGTGTGTATGTATATATATATGTGTGGTATATGTGTGTGTGTAAGTATGTCTGTGTATGTGTGCATGCATATATATGTGTGTGTGTAAGTATGTCTGTGTATGTGTGCATGCATATATATGTGTGTGTGTAAGTATGTCTGTGTATGTGTGCATGCATATATATATGTGTGTGTGTGTGTAAGTATGTCTGTGTAAGTGTGTATGCATATATATATATATATATATGTGTGTGTGTGTGCATGTGTAAGTATGTCTGTGTATATGGATGTATGCATATGTGTGTGAATGCGTGTATGCATGTGTAAGTATGTCTGTGTATATGCATGTATGTATATGCGTGTAGGCATGCATGTGTGTGTGTATACATGTAAGCATATATGCGTGTGTGTGTGTATACATGTAAGCATATATGCGTGTGTGTGTGTGTATACATATAAGCATATATGCGTGTGTGTGTGTATGCATGTAAGCATATATGCGTGTGTGTGTGTGTATATACATATAAGCATATATGCGTGTGTGTGTATACATGTAAGCATATATGCGTGTGTGTGTGTATGCATGTAAGCATATATGCGTGTGTGTGTGTATGCATGTAAGCATATATATATGTATGTGTGTGTATGCATGTAAGCATATATATATGTATGTGTGTGTATGCATGTAAGCATGTATATATAATATGTGTGTGTATGCATGTAAGCATATATATATGTGTGTGTGTGTATGCATGTAAGCATATATGTGTGTGCATGGGTGTATGTGTATAGGCATATGTGTGTGTGTGTGTGCATGTATGCTTAAAATCGTATGGGTATGCAGGTGTGCGTGTTTATACATGTATGATTCTAAGTTTGTGTATGCAGGTATGCATGTATGCATATCCACAAGTTCTGCAAGTATTCTTAAATGCATGTCTCTATATATAAACATATGTATGTGTAAACATATTTGTATATCCATTGTATCCTGATGGATTTTCCAATTCTCACTGACAGATGAGTTTCGAGACAATTGGTTAAGGCCTCCAGTAAAATGGATTTTATTTCATCTTGACGAGGAAAATAACAAAAAGATATTTTCAATAAGAATAGGAAAAGAAAAGGAAAGAAAATGAGGAAAGAAAAAGTAAAGGAAGAAAAAAGGAAGGGATAAAAAGAGAGGAAAAGAAAAAAAAATTGTTTCCCAAGTTTAGCTTAACTTAAACCAAAAAAAAAGGAATAGCAATATTTCTGTCGGGCTATTCTTTCAAGTAAGGAGAGCTTTCCTGTCTTCTTCTTATAATGAAGATTTGGTGTCTGTAATAGAAACAACATTACTTACATCACAATACCCTCAGGGTTTATGAATGAGTATTTAGTTTATAGTCAAAATCATTAATACATAGAATAAATCTCATCTATTAACAATGTCTCTATGAAAATCTGAGTTAGATTTGCTTCAAAACAGTCCATGTTATTTGTTCATAATAAGTACATAGCAAATCTATACATCCCAGGATGCACTTAATTAAAAAGCTATCAGCATCACTGCTAGTAGTAATGAATTGTTGAACAGGGGAAAAGCTAACAAATAAATGTATTAGTAATATTTTATAAATTTCATAATTTTTCAAGAATAATAAAAATCTGTGAAAATGACAAGAAGACCAACAATTATTGTAGCACATAGAACGGTTCCAGAACTTCTTAAGAGGAAGATATAAGAATTGAAAACATTCAGAGCATATTCACCGCCCTCTCGGCTGGGGCGTTAGAATGCACCAACTGCACCTCTGCAGAGGGGTAAGACTCCTCCAATGGGGCCACCTGTTGGCCGTGGGTGGCGACCCGTGATGATTAAGGATAGAGCCCAGGTGGATGAGCAATTCATGACATGCAATACTCCACTTTGGCCCTATCTTGGGCTAGACAGGCAGTCGGAGAGGCCCCCTCCGATCAATCGGCTGGTCACGTCAAGCTTTAGCACCTATATGATTTTCCCAACCCTATTGCCCTTATGGCAAGCCCCAACCCCTTTTTATCATATGGGTGCTAGAAGGCGGTGGCTGCGGGTCTACATGTCCTGGGAATGACGTTAAACTCTATCTGATGGTGAGGTTCCAGTTTTTGAGGTTTGGGGATTGTGGAGCACCCATTCATCACCATTGCTCCCTGGTCCACTCTGACCCGGAGTGGTAGTACCTGTTAGGGTCCCATCTATGAGATAAATAGAAAAATGTATTCATAAAAAAATTGTATTATCCATTAAGAATTGATTTATTTCAAAACTTTATTGGCATTAAATGACCCACTGAGGTTGATATGCCGTAAAACAAAACAAACAAAATCAGACCATAATCAAGATGAAAAGATTGATTCAGATTTGTGCTGGAATTGGAGTTGATACCAGTAGTAACAGATTGTTGAGCAGAGGAAAAGATGATTACAAATAAGTTTATTAGTAATATTTTATAAATTCAATGAGATGAACAGTCTGTTTTTGATTTGATGAGGACTCTACTTGAGTTGATGATTGGGTTCACATATGAGTTCAAGCCAATGCAGATTGTAATCATAAGGGTTCAAGTACAGGTCAGAGTCATGCAGTGGAACTCTCCTTTGACAAAGACTGAAATGAAAAGGAATTTCAAAAGACAGATGCAAAAGACGTCTCTGTTTGAGTCTGCTAAGAAAAAGAGCTGACATCTGTCATTTTGAAACCCTTTTGTAACTCTAGAGTGGATCGCAACAAAAACTAATTAGAAAAGAGTTGACTTTTTTTTTGTCTCTACTAAAATTTTGATTATGGTTAGAATTATGGTTCTCAAAAGTTTAGTTTCTTTTTTTAATGGCATGTTAACCTTCATGGGTTAGTTATGAAATGAAAGGTAATTATCTCCTCTGTCTGCCAATAGCCACTATGTGGTGTGGTCAACAGTGTATATAAGAAGTAACAATGCACCAGTTAGGTTCCTTTGAGCCCTTTAACAACTTGTGTTGCAGGGCACTTTATAACAGGCTTAATATGTAAGTCATATTCATTACCAGTTACATATAAAAACTTTCTCTGCTATATGAGGACATTCTTATGTTGTAATAGAAACAGCTACTCAGAGTTGCCTGGGTTTCCTTCCTTTTCCCTTACTCTCCCTTTCCCCTTACTCTCCTTTCCTTATTCTCCTTTTCCACTTACTCTCCTTTTTCCTTACTCTATTTTTCCTTTGTCTCCTCCCTTATACTCCTTTTTTTCTTTCTACTTACTCTCCTTTCTCTCACCATTCTCCTCTCTTATTCTCCTTTTCCCTTGTTCTCCTCCCTTACTCTCCTTTTCTCCTTACTCTCCTTTTCTCCTTACTCTCCTTTTCTCCTTACTCTCCTTTGTCCCTTACTCTCCTTTTCCCCCTTTTCCTTACTCTTCTTACTCTCCCCTTTCCTTACTTTCTTTTCTCTTACTTCCTTACTTCTTCTCCCTTTCTCCCTTACTCCCTTCTCCCCCCCTTTACTCTCCTTCTCCTTATTCTCCTTTTCCCTTATTCTCCTTACTCTCCTTCTCCCCCCTTTTCCTTTACTCTCCATCTCCCATATCATTTCTACTTCAATTTTCTTTCCTTCCTTAAAAATCCTCCAGATTTGTCTGACATTGTTCACCAGTGCATATGACAGATTTACATGAATAATGTGAGTGTTGATTTTCATCTTGTTTCTTTTGGTTTTCATCTTTCAAGAAGTCCATAACCGAAAAACTAAGAAGAAAAAAAAGGTTTAAACAAAAGTTAAAATTACCAAGGAACATCACACAAACATCAGAGAGGATTCTGCGCTTTTTAAAGAATAACATATCCTTATTCTTTAGGATTTGTCAGCCATGTTTTTTGCAATCAATTCCTTAAGGGTGAAAGGAAGGTCCTTACCTGCCCAGTTTTTACAAGATTTTGGGGTTTTTTTTCGTTTTTTTTTGCAAAATATTCTTTTGTTTGCTTTAACTTTTTTTCTTTTATTCAGGCTATCATTGATTACCTCCTGTTTCTGTTAATAGAAAAGGGGAAATCTAAAAGAAAAGTAGAAGAATGAAAAAGAGGTGATAAAGGGAGGGGGGTGAGATTTTTAAAAATTGAAAGGAAGATGAGAAAAGTGAAAGAGAAGCAGTAAAAAGGGGGGGGATAAAGTATCTTTCATCTCTTTTCTTTCTTTTTTTCTACTCTCCTTTTTTTACTCTCCTTTCCCCTCCTTTTCTCTTACTCTCCTTTTCTCTTACTCTCTTTTTCTCTACTTCCTTTTCCTCTTACTCTCCTTTTTCCCTTACTCTCCTTTTTTCCCTTACTCTCCTTTTCCCCTTACTCTCTTTTCCCCTTACTTCCTTTTTTCCCTTACTCTTCTTTCCCTTACTCTCTTTTTCCTTATCTTACTCTCTTTTCCTCTTACTCTGATTGATTACCTCCAGTTTCTGTTAACCCTATCCTTTTCTATTCAAAAGGAGATAACTGTTAAAAAATATGATAATGCTAGGCAAAAGTCAAGCACCATAAACCTTTCTGCTATTTTGTCCATCGTGTCGCCACAAGACCTGAAACAACATTCTTTGATATACAACGCTTAGGGTTTGCCATCAGCCAACATTCAAAGGACCATTGATTCAAATCTGTTGATAATGGAAGAGCCCTCTCAATCACATCATCATCACCATCACGTTGTGCTAGTAGTATTTACCTCACATCACACGTATGTGGGTATGGCACAAGGTCTTTTTAATGCGGGACCACCCAAGAGCCGAAGCTCATGGGACAGTGGATGCAAAAAATGCATTGATCACATCAGCATTCTCCAGGTTGTGCTAATACCATAGATATCCATGACTATCTCTCACCAACCTTTCCTATCACTTATCACCCTTGGAAAGTCCGCTGTACTTATACACAAATAAATAGCAAATGAAATCTTCAAAATTAATCATTTACTAGCAGGACCTGAGGATATACCATAGTATTGATAATGTAATTATTTCATTTGATATGTTTACTTAAGAGCTATTGTGTAGAATAATCATACTAAGTTCCAATTACCATCGAATTGGTAAGACAAGGCAACAAGTCGCCGTAACTGAATACAGATCTAATCTTGTTGCAATCCTACTGCAGAATGCCAGGGTATTTATGAAGCCTTATAACATCATAAAAACCAAGCAGCCAACCAGAACTTAAGGAATAGAATCACACAAATACATGAATGGACTATTCTAGAGTTTTATAAGTATCAGCTGTCTTGGACACTAGTTCAGTTGTGCTTAGCCAGTTGCTGTTGTCCAAACCAACAGTATACTGACTGACTTCAATATAATTCAATATTAAGAAATTTGAAAAACAAGTGTTCCAAAAATTAGATGAATTTATTCATCAACACTTAAAAGTTTTGGTTTCTTTAAACCTTCATCAGGATGTATTAAAGGGTGAAGAAATTGATGGATGTTTTATAGATGACAGGAGATAAAAAATCTTTATAAAATTTTTTATAAAAAAAAACAAAAAAATTTATAAAGATTTTTTTATCTCCTGTCATCTATAAAACATCCATCAATTTCTTCACCCTTTAATACATCCTGATGAAGGTTTAAAGAAACCGAAACTTTTAAGAATAAATTCATTTAATTTTTGGAACACTTGTTTTTTTTTTCAAATTTCTTAATATCGTCGGATTTATTTCCATATTTACTCCCATAATTCAATATGTAAAAATTACAATAACCATTATGTATGATGCCATAAAATCTAACCAACAAACCAATTCCCATATTCTTTAACCTAAGTGTATTCTTATATTAAACTTGAACTTAGGTACGTAACATGGCTCTACTGTGTTCGTGTGTGATTTTCTATGGCAGAAATGTCTAATAAAAGTGACATGTATTATCTATTTTCCCTTATTCTTCTTCTTGCACACGAATTTGTCCACTGGCTTGACCATTGGCCAATGTGAAAGATTGCAACTTATTTTATTGATCCTAACTGGATGATAGACTGATCTAGTCTAGCAGAGATTCTAAACCCAGAAGCTTTACTTGTTGACCTATGTACTTATCTTTCTGCTCAATCCCCTTTCTACAAACCTGTCAGATCACTAAACTCTCTATGTATTTTGATATCTATATAAGTGTTTGTTTAAGCATATTAATTAAGTTACTAGGCAAACTTTTTCACTTATTTATTTCTATCAAATATACATGTACACACACATACACAATTGTATATATTTATTACATATACAAGCAAATTATTATATATTTATTATATATACGATTATATTATTATTTGTATTATATTATCTATTTATTATATTATATATACTAGCAAATATATGCACCCTCTGGGTGCAAGTATTTAAGTTTTAATATAATAAAATATGTTAAATTAGAAAGGCTAATGAAACTGAATAAGAATTCAGATAAAAATATTTCGAACAGAGGGGGTATAATCGGAAAATAGAACAACTTTGAAACTAACTCTTCCATCATTTTACATTACTCCCGTCTTTTAGTGGTAAATTTTCCTAATTCAACTATTTAGTTAAAATAGGAAGTAAAGAATAATGTTACAGTTATTTCTTCTTGTTAATGGATTTCTTTTAAGATTTATCCCCGAGATTTTTGCTCATATTCAATAAGATAAAACCAAACAATTAGAAATCAATAATACTAAGCATATATTTATTAAAATCAAATTTTTAAGATCAATATGCAAATTAGCCTTCCCATTCACACTGTGAACCGCTATTTTGTTGTATATATAAATACAATTGCATGTTATTAGTATGTAGATATTGTTAACAGTCTTAATGATGTAAAACAATTTTACTAATAATTGAGGTTTAAATAAAAAAATTAAACCATGGAGAATGTGGTGTAAATAACAGGGAATTGTGACTTGTATAGTAATATAGTTTCGGTTACAGACAGACAAACCCACTATCTCCATTATAATAAGATATATATATTTATTATGTTATTATTATTAGTTGTATTATATAATAATTATTATATATCTATTATATATACTAGCAAATTATTATATATTTATCATATATGTACACACATATATACTTGTATATATTTATTATATATACTAGCTAATTGTTATATATTCATTATATATACTATTATATTGTTATTTTTATTATATTATCTATTTATTATATTATATATATTTATTATTATATTATTATTATTAGTTGTATTATATGATAATTATTATATATTTATTATATATACTTTTATATTATTATTTGAATATATTATCTATTTATTATATTTTGTATATATATTCATTATATTATTATATTAGTTGTATTATATTATAATTATTATATATTTATTATATATACTAGCAAATATATGAACCCTCCGGGTGCATGTATTTAAGTTTTAATGTAATAAATATTAGATTAGAAAGACTAATGAAACTAAATAAGAATGCAGATAAAATATTTGAAACAGAGAGGGGTATAATCAAAAAGTAGAACTGAAACTTGCTCTTCCATCACTCCTATCTTTCATTGCTATTTTTTCCTAATTTAACTATTTAGTTAAAATAGGACGTAAAGAATAAAATTAGTTATTTCTTCTTGTTAATGGATTTCTTTAAATTCATAAGATTTTTGCTCATATTCATTAAGATAAAAACAAACAATTAGAAATCAATAATACTAATCACATATTTATTAAAATCAATTTTTTAATATCAATATGCAAATTAGCCTTCCTGTTCACACTGTAAAGTATTATTTTATTGTATATATAAATAGAATCACATGTTATTAATATGTAGATATGGTCAACAGTTTTTATAAAGTAAAACAATTTTATTAATAATTGGGTTTTATATAAAATAAAATCATGGAGAATGTGATATAAATAACTTAGGGAATTGTGACTTGAGTAGTGATATAGTTTCGGTTACAGACATATAATCTCCATTATAATAAAATGCATAGAGATTGAGAAAAATTACATACAGGGTGATAGTAAAGTAATACCTTCCTTATTTTACATATCTTATAATTTAATTTCTGAGAGGGCATTATGCAACCTATCAGATATATTATTTAATAAAATATATATATTATATATATATATATATATATATATATATATATGTAATATAGTGAGAAATATGAATAAACACAGGTTCAGATAGAATGAGTGGTAAATTTATTAGCCAATGCTGCAGTGTTTCAATCTGTGTAGTAGATTTTCATCAGGGCTTTTGTTGACATAAGGAAAAGTAAAAAAATTCAATATGGTGTTCTATAAAAAGTACTGTTATACTGGAAGAAACAATTTTTGTTACATAATCTACAGATTTTTATAATGGTTTGAATAGGTTGGGGCAAGTTGATGTTAGATTTTTTTAGATGATTCTCTAAACGTGTGATGCATTTATCGACAGGAATATTGGTGTATAAAGATTTGATGTCAAGACTATTTCAAAGTTTATTATGCATGTTTATGTTGTTGATTTTGTTTTTTCAGATTGTTAGAGTTTTTTATATGGGAATTGCTGATAATACCTAAAAGGGGGATTAGTAATTTGGTTAGGGACTTTGCTATGTTGTGGGGAGCTGTTCCAATACATTACATAGTTTTGGAACAGAACACTACTAACAGCAATGGAATGCTATGTTTCATCTCTTTTTCTTTCCATATTTATATTGAATAGTATTAGAAGTTACAACATCATATAAAAAGAATGCTCTGATAATAATGTTTCCAATAAGTTGGAAAAATATGAAGACCTACGTGAACAATGCGTCAGAAACGGATGGATAACAGATGTATTTCCCATTGAAGTCGGATGTTGGGGATTTATTACCAACTCAACCTCGGCATTTTTGTCTAAACTTGGACTTTCTCTACCAGACAAGAGGAAAATACTTAAAAAAGATTCAGGAGAAAACTCTAACCACATCAGCGTGGATATGGCAGTCCTATATTGTGACATCAAACCGACAAAGTCTGGTAGTATCGTGAGATACTGCTGGGGTGCTCTGGGTTAGTGGTAATGATGCTTCAGCCTGAAACCATGCCTGAACCCAGAGTCATCATCTGATGAAGGCTTTGTTGGTTGCAATGCTACTGTGTAAATAGCAGTCATTGTATGAAGATTATTGTCTATATTTATATACACTATAGATAAAGAGTAACTTTTGAAAAATATTTGTTATATTCTCAAATATGTTTTTAATATTGCATATATAAAAATTTTAAAAAATCCTCAAAAAGCATGAAAAAAGATAAAGGAAGATGGTAGCAAATTGTTTATAACAAATAAGAAAAATGTTATCTTACCTAATTTCAGATATGAATTTTATTTTTCTACAAAAAATGTTTAAGGCAAATTTTAATCTCTGCATTGAAAATATCAATATAATAAAAAAAACTTCAGTTTCAATTTGAAAAACACTAACCAGTCAGATTTTACTGCAAATTACTTCTTTGTTCTAAGCTATGGTTTTTACGTCATAAAGATATTTAGATATTTTATATATATATATATATATATATATAGAGACTTTTGGTACAGGAGAAAAACTTATGTATGTAGATAGATCATACAGTTATAAGATGGTAATATTTTATTATGAAATAAAATATAAAATAAAGAGAATACGAAGGCCTTTTCGACCGGTTCTTTTTCAAGTATAAACACAGGTGATGAATAAAAACTCAGATTGTATAAGAAATATTCTTTAAGAACAAATGGAGGTGAGCCAGAGAGGGACAAAAAAGGAAAGGGGGGATATATATGAACCCTCAGGTCGAACCAGGGTTGGAGATGTCTCCCAACAAGTAAAGGGAGTGTTTGGGTTTTTGTCTGCATAGAATGGGACGAAAGAATGAAATATAAGCAGCTTCAAGAAAGGTTAGGTGCTGCTTAGACCTAGCTCTGTGCAAGACGGAGAAACACTCGTCAGTATAGTCGGCCCTACAAGCATTTATTAATCAATATCTTGATTAATCCAGTGGATTTAACCCTGAAGATCCTTATGGTGAAACTCGGGTAGGTTATCACTTGTACTTGTATTACAATATAACATGGAATATGGAACATGCTGTTTTATTCTAATTTCAAGTCGCTTTGGCTGTACATCCCAGCAACGTGTAATCGACTGCAATTAATCAATATCTTGATTAATCCAGTGGATTTAACCGGGAAGATCTTTATGGTGAAACTCGAGTAGGTTATCACTTGTACTTGTATTACTATATATATATATATATATATATATATAGAGAGAGAGAGAGAGAGAGATTATCCTAGAATGTATGAATAAAGTGATAAAAAGTCCCAATAAAGAAACAAGAAATTTTTGAAAGCATACACTCTAACTTTCCATAATACACTCAAATAAAACAATAATCTCACTTTGAACCAAAATAAGTCATTTTTTTTTTGTTCTTCATTTTCTGCCATATTTTTACTTTCTATTTTATTTTGTCAGCCTGGCCATCATAAAATTTCATTGATCCCCTTTCATCAATCACCCAGTCAGGGTCTACTTTCTGACTTCTGCAGCATTTTTCTTAAAGCCATAAAATTTGTACAGAGAGTCAAATTATGGCAACTAGTTTATATAAGCTGATTGTAAAGCGACATAAAAATTGCTTGAAGCTGCGGCGTTTCAGTTGACTCAAAAGATCAAGTAACATTAACCAGAGACTTATCTTTATTTTGTTGTTGTTATTCACACACTTACTGTTCTATAGATCTTGTGGTGTGTGTGTTCAGTTTGATCCCCCAAATTGTGGCAATTTGCCAATAAGCATTGAGAGAATCAACTTTTACGCTTCTTTATTGTAATAGTTTTTTATGACTTCATAATGTGAGGATCATCTCTCTGCTTGAACTGTGCTGACTTACAGTCAACAATCTTTGGCTTTTTTCATATAATGTGTGTGTGTATATATATATATATAATATATATATATATATATGTGTGTGTGTGTGTGTGTGTGAAATAAGAGAAGATTAAAATTTCCAAAGCAATACATAGCTAAGTTCTTTAATATTTACTTTCGTGTGTCATATATATATATGTATATATACTTCATTTGTCTGTATAAGTATACATCAATATGAGTGTTGTGTATATATATATATATATATATATTATATATATTATATATAATTTATGTGATATTATATATTCAACTATATTAGGTTAAAGAAATATATATGTAATTAAGTTCACATCTGTAGGTGTGTGTGTGTGCATATATATATATATATATATATTATATATATTATACACACACACATACATATATTGGTGTGTGTTTGATATATATATATATATATATATTATATATGACATTCACGGCACTGTATATACAAGCATGCATATAGTTATTTATATATTCAACTACATAATGTTAAAGAAAGAGGATGTATGTAAATAAGTTCACTTACATGTGCATTGATTTATATATGTACATATGTGTATGTGTGCGTATGTATATATGTATATATATATATATGTGTGTGTGTGTGTGTGTGTGTGTGTATGCACATACAGATATAGATATGTGTGTGAATGTATATATATAAATATTGGAGTTGTGTGGTATAATGGTTTTTGTCCTAGGAAATGGATATGTCAATACGAGTTCAAATCCTGGACAAGGCTGTCTGCATTTCTTATAGCACTAATACCCCTAGGAAATCTATTAATCCAACTATTTTACCTCCAGCTATGGGTAAATATTAGAGCAGACAGGGCTCTTGAATCTTGCTTAGGCAACCAGGCTATGAGAAGGAAAACTCTGAATTAAGACCTGTTAAACTCTACTTTAAGAATTGACCTTGTGTTGCATCCTGGTCATGCAAATGGGTTGGTTAATATATAATATATATATACATACATACAGAGTATTATAAATAAATATTCTTTATCTATTATATCTATATCTATATCTATATATATATATATATAATATGTGTGTGTGTGTGTGTGTTGAGAATAGCAAAACAAAGTATTCTGAAAAAGATCAATTTATTTTTTATGGTGAAGTCAACGTTTAAAATGTTTCAGTTTATATCAAACCTTCGTCAGGACAAAAGAAAAGAATGGAAATAATTATTGTATAGACAATGATTGATGTTTTTTAAAGTGACTGGAGTTAAGAAAAGTATTTAGAGAAAAGGTTCATAATTGTATTTTTGCATGTGTTCATTTTGAAAGTCAAGACATGATTGGTGAATGTGAAGATGAAAGTCAAGACATGATTGGTACATGTGAAGACTTGTTTTTCTATTGTCTACATATTGTCAGATTTATTTCCAATTTTACTTACACACATCTATTAATGGAGATTCTTCAGTTTTTGTCTGTAACAAAATTACGTCACTGCTTACGTCACATTACCAAAATCGTCATAACAGAATAAATACACTCAAAATTTGAACATGCAGCATTAGACAGTCCTTATTGTTTTTTTAAAACAAGTTTTAATAAATACATGACTAGTATTATATACCTATATATAGTTTGTTTTATTTTAATACATATTTAAGGTTTATATTTTAAATTGTTTTATTTTTTAATCCTTTAATGAACTTTGATGATTTTACTTACTTAGGGTACAAACTCGCTGACATTGAATTTTTTACTCCCATTCCTCAGGCAATATGTTTCAAAAATTTATTTTTACATCGCCCGGAGGGTGTTTTTTATTTTGTACTAGTATATATGATGGAGAATTCTTGTGATATTTGGAATTTTAAAGTTAGATTATCACTGTTTAATCAACAGATAATAAAATTTATTTTTTTAAGAACTCTGCTATATTTTCAGACCATTTCTAAGCAAGTAAAAGGAAACAGTTTTGCAGGAAAGGAGAAAAGCTGTTATCAGTCCTCATGAATGCATTTTGCAAACTGCTGATATTAAATTTGATATCCAGTAGTTACAATTAAATGTAATTTGCAAATCTGGTTTTAATATCGAAAACATTTTCAATTTCTGACACTTTTATTTAAAATGTTTTTTTTGTATATTTAATTCTTATTTGATTCTTCAGTTCTGGTTGGTTTACTGATGGGAATAATGAAAAACTAAAAGTGAATATGAAAATATTAACAGAATATAAATTCGGATTATTGTTAACAAAGTTAGATTGAAAATATGATTGCATCTTGAACTCAGAAAGTTAGCATAAACTCAAATAATTTAATTCAATCTTCAGCTTCAAGATGAATTAAAGTATATGGGAATAAGTCAGTGCTATGAAGAGACAGTATGAAATAAAGTTTACCAGACTGATATTTACTATTAACTAGCAGGACCTGTGTATATAACACAGTATGATAATTTGATTATTACAATATTTGATTTGTTTACTTAAGCGCTATTGCCAAATAGTTCAATAATAATTGATTTAACTCTCTCTCTCTCATGTTCAATTGAAACAGACTAGCGTTATCACCCTACCCCTCTATCTTTTCCCTACTCTTTCTTTCTTATATTTTTTCTGTGTGGCATTTTCTTTTTTCCTTTTACTTCTCTATAATAAAAATGGAATGGTCCATTATTTAGCTGAGAAGATGTAACTCATAAGAAATCTTCAGCTTCAAGATGAATTAAAGTATATGGGAATAAGTCAGTGCTATGAAGAGACAGTATGAAATAAAGTTTACCAGACTGATATTTACTATTAACTAGCAGGACCTGTGTATATAACACAGTATGATAATTTTATTATTACAACATTTGATTTGTTTACTTAAGAGCTATTGCCAAATAGTTCAATATGTGTTATGACCTGTTTAAGGGTCAATAAATAATCACTCAACACGGAGATAAAATGTAGAGAACAGATGTATTCAGCAATATATCAACGTACAAATGAAAAGGGTTTCCTTGTTACAGCGTACACGAAGAACATATATCTGCTACTTCTCTCTTGAGTAGCTTTGCTCTGTTAAATATAACCTTTGGGTAAGTCCAATGTTCGTGCCATAGGTGAGTCACCTACAACAATATGTAAAAAGTATAATAATCTTGATTTATCTCTCTCACTTTTTTTCTTTACATTTTTTTTTATGCACTCAACTCCTATCTCTATCTTTCCCCAACTCACTTATTTATTCTTATATTTTTTGTGTAGCATGTCCTTTTTTGTCCCTTTCATTATTATAAAAATGTAATAATTCATTACTTAGCTGAGGTGACAACACCAAGTATGCGTGTATGACACAAGGTCTCTTAATGAAGCTCATGGGATGGTGGGTACAAAAAATGTCAATCCCATTGGAATTCCACCTCAAGAATGGGGGTGCCTCAGGCACCAGGCAATAAACCCAACCCTGCCCCTTTAAATCAAGGAAGTAGGTGTTGCCTGGGTCCATGCCCCCTGGGATCATGCCGTTAATTAAAACACAGGTCTAGTGACCAAATAATTTGGCCGATAAGCAACAGCAGATAATCAGTCATACTATATAATCTTAAAGTCAAGTGTTCTTTATTGGGTACTCAGTAACTTTAGCCTTGTGCCAGATTTAGGTTTCCAGAAGAAAAGTTAAAAGTACTTTGAAAACCAATTATTGCTTTATTCATTTATCTACAGAGAGAGACTTTTGTTCGTAACGTAATTTATCTAATCATAAATTGATATTGCTGTTATCTGTCAAATGTTTTTGATTCTATCTGATGGAAGTTTTTTTTTTTTTATTGGATCATCAATATATGAGGAGAAATACTTTCATCAATTCGGCCACATGATTGTTTTTATTCTTATCTGATCATGTGCATCTCACAATACGAAGATTAAATTATTCTACAATTGTTTCATAACATCAACAACACACACTGTTTTTCATCAAATTTCATTAGAGATTTTTAGTATTAACCACTTCCCAATGAATGTAAAGAGGCCATCTATCTAAACATATATAGAGGGCAGTTGTGTGTGTGTATGTTATATATATCAACGTTTGATATATTTACTTAAGAGCTCTCTATCTTTCCCCTACTTTCTTTCATATTATATTTTTTCTGTGTAACAAGACCTTTTTCTTCCCTTTCTTTATAATAAAAATGGAATGGTCCATTATTTATCTGAGGCAGAGTGGAAGCGCTCATTGTGTAATGGTTATCATAGTAAGATATGGACACTGACAAGAGTTCAATATGTAAAAAGTATAATAATCTTGATTTAACCTGTCTGCATGAGCAGGATGTGACACACAGTCATTATATGATGGAGAGAGAGTTTGTTTCATTAAATCATGAGAGTATCTGTAGTTATACCCCCATAATATTTCTTACTTGAGTAGCTGGCTTCATAGCTGGATTTCTTATCTTCCATTTCCTGTAGCTGGGGTGTTTCTTTTAACTTTGTAGCTTGATAATTCTTCTAACTTCTTCATAAAATTTCATTAGAGCTTTTTAGTATTAACCACTTCCCAATGTATGTAAAAGGGTCATCTATCTAAATATATATAATGGCACTTGTGTGTGTTATATATATTTATCAATCCCTCCAGATATGAACAGTCATATATATCTCTCTAAAAATTGTTGGCATCTTTCTGTCTACTAAAGACAATGGCGTAATGTCCACTTTTTTTTCTTTTTATCTGCAACTGCATGAGTGGCTGAACAGACCAATTTTTGAATGGCAATCTCTGGGGCAGTGACTGCAAACAAACAGTGATGCTTGCTGGAATTGCTGTTTTGGTTAATTCTACAATATTTGGTAGCTCTTGGTGTCATATTTTCCAGCAAAAAATGTCTGCTTCGAACAATCTCTAGTCGTTTCCTATCCACGTTTTCCGAATGTTTGGAAATCACCACCTTGGAACTTCCTTGTTGGAAATTCAGATTAATTTTCCAGTAACCAATAAGGAATCTGGCAAAGTAGTTTTCTCAGCGGGCACCTGTAGGAATTAAGAATCTATAATGATTATTGGTTATTGATTTTGGTGAGGAAGATCTATAGAATTTCTTGTAATCAACAGGTTTCTTTGTATTTCTTTCTTTTACTCTTGTATCAGAATTCAGTTTTAACATGTAACTTTCTTGCTAACCAGAAGACATAAATTGATTTTTGTTTTTTGGGGTTGTTTTTTTTTTTTTTTTTTTTTTTTTTTATCTTTTATTATTTTTTTGTTTTTTGTTTTCTTTCAATCTAAATTCTTGGCAGAAGTAATTTCATCATCCTGATATGTGTGTGAAGTCTGTAATTTGTGATCTTAAAGATTAGAAAAAAATAAAAAATAAAAATGATGCATGCTAACAAATATTGACTTTCTAGCAGCCATATTGAAAAAATAAAAACAAAATGAAGTTTTAAAAAAAAATATGTTAACAGGTGTAGATAGAAAACTGTAAAGGAGGTACACAGGTTTAAATCAAAAGATTTTCAATAATAATAATAAAAAAATTAATTTATCAACTTGGAAATAGTATTTCTATACTCACAAACCAATATCTTTAAAAAATGTTTTTTACAGGCATCCATAACATGTACAATATTTATTTATATATAATTTCACACATATATATAAGCACACATCTTATATATATATATATATATATATATATATATATATATATATATATATATATACACAAATCTTATATATGTATATGTATATATATATATATATATATATATATAGTATGTAAAGTCGTCAGGGTGGCCAATCAGCGAGGGAGTCTATTTCCTTTTCACTAGCGCTAGACCAAGGAGATTATCTTAGCGTCTGAAGTGGACTGCCACACCTGCCATCAGCTCCTTACTTTACCACACAGATCCCTGTGCTACTCATACACTGAGTTGCCAAGGACCAGTATCAAACTAGGAACCTTGTGGTTTCTAGCCGAACGCTCTACCGACTGAGCTAATGCGGCTATATATATATATAAGCACAAATCTTATATATATATATATATATATAGCAGACATTATATATTATATGTATTGTTTATCTATATATCAATACTTGTTCCTTAATTTTACAACTGTTATCATCTTGTAACACCCTCTGGTTAAAAGTGAGACCGTCCAAATCATCCAAGATGAAATGCATAATTCGATATCTTGATTATCTGTTGTTGCTTATCAGCTGAATTCTTATTTCTTATGAGTGTCATCACCTCAGCTAAATAATGGACCATTCCGTTTTCTTATAAGAAAGAAAGGGAAGAAGAACATTGTGACAATAAGAAAGAAAGAAACTAGGGGAAAGATAGAGAGAATGGATTAGCATGCAGAAGCCATAATGCTAATCTGTTTCATTGTTTATAACATAATAAAAAGATGAAGAGAAGGAAAGAAAGAAAAAAAAATCAGTGAGATAGTTATATCAAGATTATATTTTTTACATATTGAAGTATATTGCAATAGCTATTAAGTAATCATATCAAAATGTAATTATTAGATAATCATGCTGTGGTATATACACAGGTCCTGCTAGTATGTTGAATAAAACTCCTTTCATAAAATACACAAAGAGATTGATTTTTTTGTATATTTTCAATAAACACAGAACTAAAATTTGTTCATGCGGATAAATATAATGAAAATCTTTATTATCAACATGAAAAAGAAAGTCCTGAATAATTCTGTTGAATATAATGAATGATTTTCATCAATTTATGATGAATAGCACTTGATGACTGTCAATTTTTCGCCTATATGATCTTCAAACCAAGAAGTTTCCACTTGGTTAGTAGCCCTTTAAATAATATATATATATATTTAAAAGGGTTTTGTAATTTGCTTTGAAGCATTGTGTTTATATTGTTTTGAACGCTATCACAATGCAAGTGTAAAGAAAAAAGAGGTAACTGTGGTGTTGTTTGTTAACCTGCGATTTATTCTCAATTCTTAATATTTCAGGATAAAAATCCCTTCTACAGAAGATTACTAGAACTGAAGTTGTTGCTAGTGGCTGTTCATTTGTTCTGTCTCATGTCTTCAAAATTCTGAGTGTGTGTTGTTTATGTTTGTGTGTGCTCGCTTATGTCTGTGTGTCTGTTCATTTCCTTTTTTTTTTTTCTTTTTTTTTTTTAAATTAATATTCCAGATTTGGCTCACCCTCTAAGCATGGTTTTTTTGTTTACTAACAGGACCATCTGATCCCTTTTTAACATTTTTTAAAAATTTTTGTGTCTGAGATTAACATTCCAGATATTGTTTGATTGTTTATGATTGCGGTTGTGTTAATTTACTGTCTATCAAAATCACCTGTTGTCCTGTTGCGTGTGTGCAGTGTATTTGTTCTTTAGTCCCAACAACACCACAGTTACATTCTTTTTTCTTTACACTTGCATTGTGATAGCCTTCAAAACCAACCACCAAACCAATATAAAGATATATATACAAAGTTTTGTTAAGGGTCCAACAGGAGAAAATTGAAGGTCTGCAAAATGAATTTTGTTTTTCAAAAGATATTTTTGTTTATATATACTGTCAGATTTATTTCCCTATTTACTCCCATATATATATATATATAAAGGTAGACAAACACAGGATGTTATGGAAACTGGATGTTTATTGTCGACGATGCAATGTTTCGCTCTCTTATTAGACCATCTTCAGGACCTGGATGGTCTAATAAGAGACCAAAATGTTGCATCGTCGACAATAAACATCCAGTTTCCATAACATCCCATGTTTGTCTACCTTTCTCCACATACTGTCGGATTAACCTCCTCACATTTCTCCCATATATACATATATATATATATATATATATATATATATATATATATATATGTGTGTGTGTGTGTGTTGGTAGTTTATTTCTAGTATTGCACATTGTCTTGATGATATGTTGTTAATATGCTGCTTTGAAACCAATGGTAACAATTGCACTGTAAATGTATTTTACACTATAATGAATAAATAATATATAATGTTACAATAGCATAGTCATAGTGTCAATTTTGGGTGTAGATCTTGTGGACAATGGAAAAATCATTAACTAATTGTAGGTTTAAAAGTTTACAATCTGTGCCAAGAAGAGGAACAATTTGAATTCTTCTTTCTGACAAATGAACAATAAAATTATCAAATCAATTGATTAAATCCAAGAATGATTGAACCATATAAGCAGTTATTATAATTCTCTGGTTTCATTTGATGCAGTCCAGATTCACAAACTATGTTGATTTTTCACTTTTAACTTGACAAATCCGCAACAGAAAGTTGAGCGAGCTCAAAGTGGTCAGAAGAACTTTTCTAATCCTAAACTACAAATCAGGTATTAGCATAACATTTTCCCAATCAAATATAATTCATACAGAATGCGTAACAGTTTCGAAATCTATTCTAATAAATCCTTTTTGAATTACTGTCTTTTTGATTTGTCTATTTTGGTCTCCACCCGGCTTGCATAGTCAAAGATGACATGGGGGATAAGTTAATGTGTTAGAAAGTTTCTGATTTCGATATGATGTCCAATACATAATTTACCAAATCTTCATCCATCTGTCTGTAGCTTTACTATGAATAGAGTTGTAGACTTCATCTCCTGGGTAGCCAAATATTTTCTCATGTGTTGGAACGCTTCCAGATATGTAATGAAATTCACAATGACTTGCGTCTATATCCAAACTTTAAGAATTTGACTATTTCAAAGGAACTAGTTTTATGCTCTTTGTACAGATACAAACCATGTCACTAAATAACAGAAAGCTGGAATCAAACTCAGAACTGTGGGAAAGATTATTTACTTTATTATATAACAAAACGTAAATATAAGCATACAATGAACACAATTCCTGAACCAAAAGGCATTAAATAACCCTAGATGGATTGACATGCTGTTAAAATCAATCAAGCAATCTGTAGAATAACCAAGCTAAGATCCAATTACCGTCGAATTGGTAAGACATGGCAACAAGTAAGCGTAACTGAATACGATCCTATCTTGCTGCAACTCTACTACAGAATGAAAGGGTATTTATGAAACTCCACAACATCATAGAAACCAAGCAGCCAATCAGGACTCAAGGAATGGAATCACACAAATACATGAATGGACTATTCTTGATTCCTATAAATACCAACTGACTTGGGCACTACTTCAGTTGTGCTTAGCAATCAATCTTAATAAACTTAAAGTGCTTCTCTAGACAACTATATTGTGAGCCACCCTGTCGGATGGGGCGTTAGAATACACCAACTGCACCTCTGCAGAGGGGTAAGACTCCCCTAAATGGGGCCACCTGTTTGCCGTGGGTGGCAATCCATGAGGCTTAAGTACAGAGTCTTGATGGATGACCTGCAACCCTCCACTTAGTCCCTTACTTAGGCTAGACGGGTGGTCTGAGAGGCCCCCTCTGATCAATTGGCTGGTCACGTCAAGCCCTAGCACCTATAAGATTGCCCAAACCCTTTTTATTATATGGGTACTAGAAGGCAGTGGCTTAGGGTCTACATGTTCTGGGAATGACGTTAAACTCTATCTGATGTTGAGATTCCAGTTTTCCAGTTTTAGGGAATGTGGAGCACCCCTTCATCACCATTGCTCCCTGGTCCACTGACCCGGAGTGGTAGTACCTGTTAGGGTCCCATCTATGGGTTAAATTTATCTAGTAGAATGTTTATTATCTGCGTTATTCGGACTATTGTCCCCATCTTCATTGTTAATTGTACAACGTTTTGGCCGATATGCCCTTCGGCCTTCTTCAGGTATTTATTGTTGGATTCGGGAACCTTCTCGGACTCAGGAACCTTCTTTTCGAACTCGGGAACTTTCTTGTCGTATTCGGGAGCCATCACAGAACTTTGAACCTAACCCTTTATTTAGTCCACGGGGGTATCCTGTTCTCATTCCGCTAACCATAGCTGGGGTAGGAGTTGTGTTAATTAATTATTTTTCTAACTGCTTTCACTCAGGATTGAACTCAGGTTCCAGAGATAACTGTCACTTAGAACTGTCTTAACCTAACTACCTTATCCCCTCAAACCATGTGTCCAATTCCCGAGTCCAACAAGAAATACCTGAAGAAGGCCGGAGGGCATATCGGCCGAAACGTTTTACAAGTAACAATGAAGATGGGGACAATAGTCCGAATAACACAGATAATACTAATCTTCAAGCCTCATCTCAAACATTCAGAGAAATAGTAGAATGTTTGTTTAAAAATTTTTTAAAGATATTTTTTTTTTTTAATCCATTCCTAAACTTAAATTAAAGGTTTAACAATAAAAAAAAGTGTATTATAATATTCGTTTATTTTAAGAATAGTCTCTGTTGTTTACATTTTTGAAACAACTTGATTTTTTAAGTGAGCTTCCTTGCCTGTTGATTTCAAATGAAATGTATTCGTTTAATTCCTTTATTTTTTTACCGTATTAAAATGTAACAATAAAATGCTAAGAATTGAATTTTATGACTTGACTAATCTTCTTATTTGTATACTTAATATATTTTTTGCTTGTGATTTTATAAGCACTCTAATAACAAAAAGGGATATTTGGCCTTCTGACTGTGATAAATCTCTTGAAACCAAGAAGCTAGTAGAATCTTTCTCTTTTAGTTCAAGAGGCCAGTGCAGATTTTATGTCTCGGATCAATGCCTATTAACTGTTTGCCTTAAGTCCATTTTTAGAAACAGCCACTCAAATACGTATAATCCCCTCTTCTGTGTCCTCTGCACTAACACAAGACTACTAGGTTAATATCTAGCTTAACCCACTTTTTTATGGAGCCGATATTGAACCGTATATTTTTTTTCTTTTTCTTTCTTTTTTTTTTTTAATTCCTTCAGAATGATATTAGTGTCTGCCTGGCTTGATAGTCATTTTTAGTTCAGACAATATCCTGGGGTTAGCCTTCGTGACCTGCTCAATAGTCTTTATATATTTTTTTAAATTTTTGATTTCTTTTGTTTGTTTTTTGTTTTTTTGTTTTTTCTTAAGTTTCAATCTCTGAAAGGAAAAATGTATTAATTTGATCTGCAATTTATTTACGTTTGATCACATTAAGGAATTGAATTATGCAATTTTTACGGCATGTCAACCCTTGTTGGGTCATTTTATGCTGGAGACATTTTGTTTTATTCATTCTTGATAGCCTCAAATTTTTTTTAAAACTCATTTTTTTTTTTAAATTCAGATCCTCTATTTAATTTTTTTAAATTCACATAGATGGGACCCTAACAGGTATCACCACTCCGGGTCAGAGTTCGTTGGCCTTCATGACCTGTTCAATAGTCTTTTTCTTTTTTTTAAATTTTGATTTCTTCTGATTTTGTTTTTTTTGTTTTGATTTTTTCTTAAGTTTCAATCTCTTTAGGAATTATGCAATGAATTATTCTAACAATATTTGTTGTTTGGTTGGTTGGATTTTATGGCATGTTGACTCTTGTTGGGTTATTTTATGCTGAAGACATTCTTATTTTATTCAATTTTTTTTAAATACATTTTTTTAAAAACTCACTTTCTTCTATTTAACCCATTGATGGCATCCTACCAGATACCACCACTCCGGGTCTGAGTGGTTGGTTGGTTGGTTGGTTGGCCTTCTGGGGTTAACCTTCATGACCTGCTCAATATTCTTTATATTCTTTTAATTTTTTTTAAATATTTTTTTTGTTTTATTCCTTAAGTTTCAATCTCTGAAAGGAAAAATATATTAATTTGACTAGCAAGAATAGGCACTCTTTGGTATAAATATGTAAGTTTTAATGTAATAAAATATATTAAATTAGAAAGATTAACAAAATTGAATAAAAATGCATATAAAAAGATTTCACTTATTTTAATCATATTTTAATTGATTTCTATATGAAATCATTCATAAGAATGATTATAGTACATTAGAGAATAAAACAATTATATTAGAGATCAATAACAGTGAGTAATTATTTATTAAACTCTGTTTTGTTAAAACCAGTATGTAAATCTTTATTTCTTAGAGATATATAAGACACATTGCTATATCTTAAACATATAACCTAGGCTGTTTAGAGGCAAACTCAGATTTTCATAGACATATTTGATGAATATAGGATTTATTCTATGTATTAATGATTTTAATTATAAATTGAATACTCATTTAAAATCTTAGGCAATTGCTGGGGGTATTGTAACATAAGCAGTGACAGTTTTAGTTACAAACAGAAAGACACAGCATCTCCATTATAATATGATATGTATCCAACCCCATACAGCTGGCAGTTTTGAGTCGAATCTCACTCAGATTTTCATAGAAACATCTTTAATAAATAAGATTGATGGGCAGGTTTAGCTCAGTCGGTAGAGCACCCAATTAGGAACCACAAGGTTCCAGGTTCAATACCGGCCCTTGCCAAATCCACATACAAGTAGCACAGGGATCTGTACGGCAAAGTGAGGAACTGATGGTAGGTATGGCGCTCCACCTCAGATGCAAAAACAATCTCCATGGTCTAGCACTAGGTAAAAGAGGATAGACTCACTTGCTGTTTGACTTAGGGCCACCCAGACGACTTTACTTACTTTTATTCTATATATTAATGATTTAGACTGTGAATTCGATATTAATTGATAAACTTAACAATTCCTGAGAGTGTTGTGACATAAGCACTGACATAGTTTTGGCTACAGACAGACAGACAACGAATATCCTTTATAATAAGATTAGGATTTATATATTATGCAATGAACTAATATAACACAGGTTATCCGACAAGACATCAGTTTGTCTGTTCACCTTGATACAATGCTTGTTATAGAAGACGTGCACACTTTAGTTTGTGAAGAAATCTCTGTTTTTGATTCAATGATGTGACAGAAGGAATATCTGAAGAATTCAAGAACTGTAATCATCATAAATTCACGTTGATTATGGGTTCATGTTGGCAGGCCATTTGAACATAATTTTAACTCCAGTTCTGTTGCTCGACAACCTATTGCTACCCACCAATCATTCAGAATATATCTATGCACTTATATAGGCAGACAAAGGTGTGATGAGTGTATTTTTATATATTATACGTATATATATATATAAGATATATATATATTTGTGCATTAATACATACGTGTCCTATTGATACACATATTACCAAAAGGTATGCATATATCTATGCACAAATATAGACAGACTTTATGAGTGTATTTTTATATATTATACACACACATATATATTTGTGCATTAATACATACATGTCCTATTGATACACATATTACCAAAAGTATGTAAATATATATGTACATATATAGACAGACAGAGGTGTGATGAGTGTATTTCTATATATTATATATATATATATATATATATATATATATATTTGTGCATTAATATGTACATGTCCTATTGATACACATATTACCAAAAGTATGCATACATATCTAGGCACAAATATAGACAGACTTTATGAGTGTATTTTTATATATTATACATATTTATAATATATATATATATATATATATATATATATATATATATATATATATATATATATTTGTGCATTAATACATACGTGTCCTATTGATATACATATTACCAAAAGTATGCATACATATCTATGCACAAATATAGACAGACTTTATGAGTGTATTTTTATATATTATACATATATATATATATATATATATATATATATATATATATATATATGCTTAAATACATACATTTCCTATTAATACACGTATTACCAAAGACATGCACGTATCTATGCACATATATAGACAGACATGTCTACTTTTAGATGTATTATATGTACATACATATACATGTCCTATTGATACACATATTTCCAAAGGTATGCATATATCTATGCACATATATAGACAGAGGTGTGATGAGTGTATTTTTATATATTATACATATATATACACACACACACACATATTTTTGCATTAATACATACATGTCCCATTGATGCACATATTACCAAAGGTATGCATATATCTATGCACATATATAGACAGACTTTATGTGTATTTTTATATTTTATACGTATATATATATATATATATATATATATATTTGTGCATTAATACATACGTATCCTATTGATACACGTATTACCAAAGGTATGCATATATCTATGCACAAATATAGACAGACATGTATGAGTGTATTTTTATCTAATATATGTACATACATATTTATGCTTAAATACATACATTTCCTAATAATACATATATTACCAAAGGTATGCTTATATCTATGCACATATATAGCCACACATAAGTGTAAGTGTATTTTATATATATGTACATACATATTTATGCATAAATACATTCATTTTCTATTGAAACACATATTTCCAAAGATGTGCACACATGTAAATGTCTACACTTTTAGAAATGTACATCTTTACACATGGATATTTAATGTGATATATTAAAGCAAGTGATTTTCTTTCAAATACGTATAACTTATTTAAACGTGAACATGATACCTATAACTATCAGGACCTGTGTATATACCAAAGAATGATAATCTAATTATTAAAATGTTTGATATGTTTACTTAAGAGCTATTGCTGAATAATTCAATATCTAAAAAGTATAATAATCTTTTCTTTCTTTGCTTCTTTTCATCATGTTAAATTGAAACAGATTAGTGTTATCGCTTCTGCACACTCACCCTGTCTCTTTATCTTTCCCCTACTCTTTTTTTCTTATTATATTTTTCTGTTTAGCATGTCATTTTTCTTCCTTTTCTTTCTTTAAGATAAAAACATTATTTAGCTGAGGCGATGACATTCATAAGAAATAAAAATTAAACAGATAAGCAACACCAGAAAATCAATTGCTGTAGCCAGCAAAATACAAATGTTTACAAAATCAGTTTTTTTTATCACCTTTCATCACCATTGCTCCATTGTCCATTCTGACCCGGAGTGGTAGTATCTGTTAGGGTCCCATCTATAGGTTAAATAGAAAAATGTATTTATAAAAAAAATGAGTATCCATTACAAATGAATTAATCCAAAACTTAGCATTGAATGTTCCACTGTCCTGGGAATGACGTTAAACTCTATCTGATGGTGAGATTCCAGTTTTGGAGGTTTGGGGAATGTGGAGCACCCCTTCATCACCATTGCTTCCTGGTCCACTCGGACCTGGAGTGGTAGTACTTGTTAGGGTCCCATCTATGGTTTAAATAGAAAAATGTATTTATAAAAAAAATGAGTATCCATTACGAATGAATTTATTTCAAAACTTAGTCAGCATTGAATGACCCACTGAGTTTGATATGCCGTAAACCAAACCAAGCCAAACAGAAATTCTATAAAGAACTAGACCTTTAACAAAAGTCTGCAAAATATAAAGAAATGACGAATGCTGACAGACAGGTTAAGAATTAAAGGATAAAACCAAACAACTAGAATTGGAATAAAAGACATCTATTACAGACATAAAACAATAGGTTTGCAGACTTTTTGGTTTGTCTGCACAAATGTTTACAATTTGTCCACTTATCTGAAATCCTGAGGTAGGGATAGTTATCGAAGTCCCTTAGCTACGGCCAGCTGAAAGTTCTGCTGGATATGAGAGACGTTCTATTTCAACATCTGACTCTGTTGCTGGTCAATCAAAAGAGGGAAAAAGAATTTCTCTCTTTGGCTTTGCCGCCAAAGTATGCTGGCTCGTGATTAGCTCGTAGACAAGGACGATAACCCCTACTTCAGTATTCTTTACAATTCTTTTATACCTCTTCATCCTTTAAAAAAAAAGACAAATATTTTCCCAGGTCTGAAAATCAATGTGCTATAGCTGGCAAGATGCAAATGTTTAAAAACATCACAGAAGGTTTTTTGGGGGGTTTTTTTTTTATTGAGAAAGGAAATAAGAAAAGTTGATGTTAATTCTGATTCACTAATCAGAATTAGACAAGTTAATTGATCAATCTGAACACAACTAATCAGCTTTGCAGAGTCGGCATAAATTCCTGCTTGTTTGACGATAATTTGTAATTTTCCATTGAATCAGCAATTCAAGTTAATGTTTTTGTTATGCCCAAAGCTGACGTTTCGCGGTTAAGTGTGTGTTTTCTATTTTAGATGATTGACATGTGCTCGTAAACAAAAGAGTAACAGGCAAATGCTGTTTATTAACCATTCCGGTCTGCTCCAGATCTGACAAGAATAAAAGAAATAAAGTATACTTGAAACTGATTCAGCTAATCCATTCAAACAACACAGAAATCTCCAAAAATGAAAATCAATGCCTCCGTATCAATACAGATTTTTAGAAACAAAATATTTACTCCATATAACGACAGATAGTATATAAATTATCATATATAAATGTATATATTTACTTTTTGATAAAAATAGCAATATATATACGCATCTTTACTTTTTAATGCCGGGTTAGCTCAGTCGGTAGAGCTTTCAGGTTGAAACCACAAGGTTCCTAGTTCGATACCGGTCCTCGCCAACTCAGCATATGAGTAGCACAAGGATCTATGCGGTAAAGTAAGGAGCTGATGGTAGGTGTGGCGCTCCACCTTAGACACCAAAAACAATCTCCTTGGTCTAGCGCTATTGAACAGGGGATAGACTCCCTTGCTGACTGGCTGATACCGACTTTAGGCAGCCCGACGCCTTTTTTTTTTTACTTTTTAATAAAAACACCAATATGTGTGTATATATATATATATACTTTTTAATTGAATTCAATAGCAATATATTTATTTACTTGTTAATAAAAATACTAATATATATATTTACATTTAATAAAATTTGCTATACATATATATTTACTTTTTAATTTGATAGTAATATATATATTTACTTTCTAATAAACATAGCAATATATATATATATATTTCTATTTATATATATACTTTTTATTTTAATTCAGTAGCAATATATATATATATATATATATATAAGATTTTTGGATGTTTGTTTTTAGAAGCAATGTTGAATAAATTATTATTTATATTTTTGCTTGAAGGCAATTATAAATGCATGTATCGTATAAAATTCGATAATCATAGAAAATAAACTTGACAAGTAAATCCCGCAAAGGATGGCTCGCTATGCAGAACACCATACAGACTGTTTCGACTTTATTAAGTCTCTTCAGCGATGTATACTAACGACTCCCCTCCGACAGGAATCGAAACCGGGACTTCACAGGCATAGTCAGAGACCATATCCGTTCGGCCGCCGGTACATAGCGAACAATCCCTGCGAAATTAACCTTGACAAGGTTAATTTCGCAGGGATTGTTCGCTATGTACCAGCGGCCGAACGGATATGGTCTCTGACTATGCCTGTGAAGTCCCGGTTTCGATTCCTGTCGGAGGGGAGTCGTTAGTATACATCGCTGAAGAGACTTAATAAAGTCGAAACAGTCTGTACGGTGTTCTGCATAGCGAGCCATCCTTTGCAGGATTTACTTGTCAAGTTTATTTTCTATGATTATCGAATTTTATACGATACATGCATTTATAATTGCCTTCAAGCAAAAATATAAATAATATATATATATATATACTTTTTAATAAAGATAGCAATATATACAATGTGTGTAAAAACGTATTGAGATTTTTTGTACTTTTTGACACCCCTTGTATTTAAAAAAAATGAACATTCCATTCATTGTTTATTTCTATCTTGGTAAATACAGCTTCAATCTCAATACTTTTATGACACACCTTGTATATTTACTTTTAAATAGATATAGTAATATATGTATTTATTTTTTAATAAAAATAGCAATATATATTTGCTTTTTACTTAGTGTCCTAGGTATAATGTTAGATTGCATCTAGTGGTGTGGTTCTAGTTCTGGAGCCATAAGGATGTCGAGCATCCCTTTATCACCATTACTCCCAGGTCCACTCTGATCCATTCCTGTTAGGGTCCCATGCATGGGTTAAATATAAAATACTTTTTAAAAATGTGTTTGAATTTTTTTTTAAATGAATATCCAACAAGAATCAATAAAAAAAATATCACAGGCATAAAATAACCCAACAAGTGTTGACATGCCATACAATTCCAACCAAAGAACCACCCCTGTAGAGTTGCAGGTTTTACCCCTCTTCAAAGAATACAGCAAGCATATTCTAAGCCTACATGAAAAGACAAAATTTGTTGGTGTGCGACTGTACAGATAAAAGATTGTGTGTGCAGACGTTTCCCGTTTATCTTTTGTCTGTGCTGGTTTTAATAATCTTCAGGCATGTTTATCCATTTTGTTTTTGTCTTTTAGATAACTGTATAATGTCAATTTCCTAGTGCACTGGTTACTGTGATAACTTTGGCTAATACTAAATATGTCTGAATAACAAATTAACAGAGTCAATTTAGTCATACCTTGACTGGCCTATTACAAGTATTCTGAATATAATCTGCTGTAACATAGACATAGGCAGTCACATGAGACTTTAAAAGTCTAATGGGAAGGGATAACTGCTTATAAATGAAACAGTGTCTCCACTTGTTTAATGTCGAAGGAAATAATTCTTTAATGATAAATGCATTTAAATGATTTGATGTCTTCTCTGTTATATATGTGTGTGTGTGTGTGTGTAGTCATCAGCAGACACTGTGTTTCGACATATCACATCTCTTTGGTGTGGCTAGACATTTGCAGACTACCTCCAGATAGGATAAAAACCTGATCGATTCATCATTAGTCAGGCTTCTTAACCGCTCGGTCATCATCCCCTACAAATTGTGAGGAGGATTTTAACTGATAGATACACACATCTGTATATAAGTTAAGGCCACCAGAGAGTGCTCCATCCGTTTTATAGGAGAGCATTGTCTTTAGGCTTAGTTGGCGATTGTTAGTGAAACCCTCCAAAGTGCTCAAGCCACTAGGGGATGGGGAGTATATATACATATATTGTTGTAATTTGAGGATCAGAATTAACATAACAGTAGGAAGCAACACAACGAGTATTAAGGATAGGAAAAAGGTTTATTAAGCAAATATACAAGGTGAATCAGAACACTTCCTGTTTATATTCAACAATCCACCCAAGGATTTTATAAGATTGATTTTTCAAAACTTCACCAGAACAGAGTAATTATATGCCTCCTATCACCAGATCAGATATATACCTAGGTTTCTCCTAACAGATCATCCGGATAATTCTGACATATATATATATATAAAGTGAGATCCAGTTCATTGACGGGTACTCTACTGACTGAGCTAACCCGGACCACAGGTAACCATGGGTAGCAGCGTGGTGGATTTGAGATGCGGCGGAAGAGCCTAAATAGGCCAACGGCATACATCATAAGATGCTGGGCGGAGGAACTCAAAACGGGTCAACGGCCAGGATCAACCAGTTCAGTCAGGCAACTACTGCTCCTCATCTCTAAGACCAGCGCTTATTGACGAGTCAAACAGCTACCGATAGATATCAATAACCTCCTATCCGTGCTAATAGCACGACATGATGATGATGATGATAAAGTGAGAGATGTATTCCTGTGTCATACCTCTTACCATTACCTCACACTAACACTCCTATACAATTTTAACCAGATGTTCACACCTCAAAAGGATAAGAATGACCAAAATATGTTTTCTGTGTATAGGCTTTTCCAAATCTGAAATATCAAAGAAAAAAAACATTTTACCAACCAATCAGAACACTTCCTGTTTATATTCAACAATCTAAATCAGATCCACCCAAGGGTTTTATAAAATTGTTTTTTCAAAACTTTGCCAGAACAGTTGAGTTATATGCTACCCGTCACCAGATCAGTCTTTGTTCTCAACACTTTTTCACATCTGAACACAATTCAAAATCCTTTTATTCACTCACATCACATGAAGAAATACTGTTAACTAACAACTCTTATTACATATCCTATAGTAAATTATGTATATCAATATTTCCTCATTAAATACTATTCAACTATTGCATAATAGATTTAATCTGTTTGTCATGCGACCAAACATCATCAATAGGTTGTAGTAATATACTTTCTCTTTCAGTTTCACTTTCTCTTTAGTTCATTGCAGTATAGCATTCTTGGCAATACACTCATACAAGGCATACTGTTTCATTCTAACTTACCAATGTTATGCAGTATAACATTAAACTGCATTTAATGGTGATATTCCATTTTTTGGAGCTCGGGAGAATACGTCTTCATCGCTATTACTCCCAGGTCCACTCTAATCCTAAGTGGTAGAACCTGTTAGGGTCCCATTTATGGGTTAAATAGGAAAAACTGAGATTTAAAAAATGTTTAAAGAAATTTTTAAATAAATAAAAATTATAAAAGAAAAAAAGAAAATTTAATAATAAAAAAATCGAATTTCCATCAGGAATGAATAAAACAAACGTCTTTGGTATAAAAATAACCCAACAATGGTTGACATCCCTTAAAATCCAAACTAAAACAGTGTTAAGCTCCCACAGCAATTACAAGGCTTAATATATTTATTCCTAATCCACATTTTCAGTCTCTGAGAGAGAGAGAGAGAGAGAGAGAGAGAGAGAGAGAGAGAGAGAGAGAAGACAAATAGATGAAAATAAGAAAAAAATGACTAGAGTGGCACAAATGAACAGACCAATATGAATTGTATAAGTAGAAATGGGAATACCGATAACAAAACACTTGAAATAGATAATATAATATAATGTATAAATATATATAATATATGAAAATATAATATATAATGCATATAAAAAGATGTACATTTTGTAAACACTTTAAAATGAGAAATAAGTTATAAAACCCAATATAAATGCATACATATAGGCATTTCAAATTAATATTGCGTTCCCAGCATATGGTTTAGACATTGTTCTAAGGGTGCTGATAGTTGGTATGGCATCCCCTGAATCTCCCTGGTCTAGCACTAGGGAAAAGAGAATAGACTCCTTCGCTGTCCGGTCAATACAGACAATTGGCCATTACACCTATATATAATCTATAATATTGACCGGTTGCCATACAAAGGTTAAAGAGCCCAATCTGCCCTATTATTTATCTGGAGGGATGATAATTGAGTTCATACTTTTCCTCAGTATTAGCACTTGCAAACAGTCTTGTCCAGGATTTGAATTCTAGTTGTTATATCTGTTTGCTACAATGATAACCATTACACAACGAGTGCCTCCAACTGATATTTGTTCTGTAGAGAGAATATTTCATTCTGTTTATATTTATTTATTATCAATAATAGTAAAGGATAAAAATTAGGTATATATATATATGAGGTAAGGTAAAAGGAAAAGTGGACAAAAGATAATGACTCAAACAAGTAGATGTAGAAGAGAAATATTTTGTTCCACTTTACGCGAGGAACTTCATCAGTCTAATTTATACAAAACAAGGTAATTACATTTGTATTTATAGAAGAGAAAGTGAGTTGGTGATGAAATCAGGGGAAGGGAAAGTTAGTGAAGATTTGGTTGATCAGAGGATATCTATCATATACTTCTACTTGTTTGAGTCATTATCTTTTTGTCCATTTTTACTTTTACCTTACCTCATACTGTCAGATTTTACTCCAACCCCTCCTATCCTATATATATATATATATATATATATATATAGTATATATAAAAACAAATTTTTTTTGTGATGAAACAAAGAAAATACAGTGCTCAAATCACAAATTGTGAGAGCTAAATATTATTTTAATTTGCTGTGTTTTTATACTTCACAAACACCATGGGATCTAACTCAACGACCTGATGATTGGCCCTTGGCATGAAACTGGGTAGCTGTTTATAATGAACATTGATCTATAAAAACACAGCAAATTAAATAAATGTATAATTATATATATATATTTACTCTAAAAGGTTTGAATCGCTTTTTTCCTTCTTTTTAACCAGTTGTCATACAAAGGTTAAAGAGCTCAATCTGCCCTATTATTTTATCCCTATCTGAAGGGACAATAGTTGGATTCACACTTTTCCCAAGAGTATTAGCAACTATGAAAAAATACAGTCTTGTTCAGGATTTGGATTCTAGTTGTCAGGCTAACCATTACACCCCATGTTCCTCCAAACTGTATTTGTTTTTATAGAGAAAAGATTAAATTCTGTTAATATTTACTTATTAATAATACTGATAATAATAAATGATAAAAATTGGGAGTTTTTTTTTATATAAAGATGATTCATATCTTAGTGCTATGTGAAATTCAGACAGCTTCATCCAGGATTTGAACTTTGGTCACTCTGTCTATTTTCTATGACAGTAACCATTACACTTTGAGCACCTCTTATTTACATATAGATATGAAATAGAAAAAGACAATTTCGAAAATCAGCTTGACATGTTTTTATCAGTTCTGGCTTATCATAATGCAAATGACTTAATTATATAAACAAATCTATAGGGTGAAATGTAAAACGGTCTCATCCAGGATTTGAACTCATATCAATGAGTTCATTTTATATGACTCTAACCATTGTACCACATGCCTACATACACATAGATATAAGTTGAGAAATCATTCTAATCAAAAATAGACCACTATATGAAATGCAAACAGCCTCATCCAGGATTTGAACTTGTATCGACATGTTCATTTCCTATAACTCTACCCATTGCACATATAGACTCCACACATATAAATATACAGAAATCATTCTAATCAAAAAATAGATCACTATAATGAACATGCGCTCCTCATCCGATCATCCAGGATTTGAACTTGTATCGACGAGTTCATTTCCTATAACTCTTACCATTGCACCACACGACTCCACACGTATAAATATAACATCAGAAATTGTTCTAATCAAAAATAGATCACTTTAGATAAGGATAATAGCAATTACATAGATATATGTATATCATTGCAACATAGAGATAAGATCCATATCAGTGTGGCATAGACAGATGACCAAATTCAAAGCAAACCAAAGATAAAATTAAAGAATCCTGGAATTCTTTTGTCTTTATCTGCTACCTGATTCCATAAAATTTATGTCAGTGGGCCACCTGAAAAATGATGAAAGTTGATGGCGGCTGAGATGGGCACGGCCACAATAAAGATGCAGATGAGAATCCACTCACTGGCATTTCTATTATTGCCTCGCAAATATTTATGCTAATCTGACATTGATGACAATATAAACATTCAGACACGTATTTGTATGGATGTAAACCTTTTAGAATGACCAGCAAGGAGTCTGGTCGAATCTCTAGTTAAAAAGAAGAGATTAAAGAGGAAACACATATGAATTATCTTATTATAATGAGATTCAGTGTCTATGTCTGTAACCAAAACTGTCACAATATGCCCAGGAATTGCATAAGTTTATCATATAAATCATTAATACATAGAACAAACCTATTAAGAATGGAGATTCGCTTCCGGTTTTTGTCTGTAACAAAAACTGCATCACTGCTTACATCACATTACCCAACACATGATCCAACGTCATAACATAGAATAAGTATACGTTAAACTTTATCTGATGGTGAGGTTCCAGTTTTCGAGGTTTGGGGAATGTGGAGCACCCCTTCATCACCATTGCTCCCTGGTCCACTCTGACTCAGCGTGGTAGTATCTGTTAGGGTCCCATCTATGGGTTAAATAGAAAAACATGAGTTTATAAACAAAATTGTATTATACATTAAGAATGAATTTATTTCACAACTTTGTCAGCATTAGATGACCCACCGAGGTTGATATGCCGTAAAACAAAACCAACCAACCAAACCAAACCAGACCATTGAGCGAATAAGCTTAGCACAACTTCAATGAGCCTTACAACTTCTATGAAGTTTACAAACTCTTACACAATTACACACTTGTAAGATTTTACCCATTTGCACCAATAAATTGTTAATCCAAATATATAAAAAATCTATTCGACTTGTGTTCTTTCTTTTCTGATAGAAATATTAAAACCCCTTTACTTATTTCTCTGTTATGACATTACATAAAATCCAACCCACTTTGAAATATTTATATTGAATTCTTGCTTCATATTTTTCTAGCACAAATGTTTGAAGACTAAGTGTGGTTAAGAAGAACATTTTACTTCACAGTCAGATAGTCATACCAAGGTCACTAAAACCCTCAGTCACCACCTTCTAGCACATATAGGGTAAAAAGGGCTATATATATTTACCAACCCCTCCGCACGAGCAGGATGTGACACAAGGTCAATTTCTTAAGCGGAGTTCAACAGGTTTGAATTCAGAGTTTTCCTTCTCCTAGACTGGTTGCCTAACCAAGGTTAAAGAGCCCAGTCTGCCCTACTATTTATCCATAGCTGGAGGGAGAGTAGGATTCATACCTTTCCCAAGGGTATTAGCGCAAAGTTAAATGCAATTATCACATCCAGGATTTGAACTCGGGGCGACGAGTCCATTTCCCATGACTTTAACCATTGCACCACGTGCTTCCTACCAAAAAAAAAAAGGGGGCTATAGTGTTGGGATACTCATATAGGTGCTAGGGCTTGACATAACTAGCCAATTTATTGAAGGGGGCCTCTAGCGCATATATGATAAAAAGGGTTGAGGCTTTCCATAGACAATAGGTTTTGGACAATTATATAGGTGCTAGGACTTGATGTAACCATTACTGCCAGGTCCACTCTGATTTGGAATGGTAGTACCTGTTAGGGTTCCATTTATGGGTTAAGCAGAAAAAATGAATTAAAAAAATGGGTTTTTAGAAAAGAACTGATTTTTTTTTTTAAATTGGGTACCAATCAAAAATGAACAAAACAAAATATGTTCAACAAGGGTTGACATGCCATAAAACCCAACCAACCAACTTGGAAATATTGATATTGAATTCTTGCTTTATATTTTTCTAGCACAAATGTATGAATATTAAGCAGGGTCAGGAAGAACATTTTACTTTATTTAGAAGTGCGTTCACAAAAAGTAGATTTATTTTCAAAGTACTTTTTGGAGGGAAAAGATTCTTAGAATGTGCTGTATTTTCACTCCAGAAAATTCTTTAAGCTTTTGAGGATTAACAATACCAACATTGTTCTCTGGGGATTATTTGTCATGTAATATGCCGAAAACAAAGTTGCTTTTAGCATCACATGAAAGTTAGTAGTATACATGCTTCGGTCAACAGAGAGATAGATATGAACAGGCATCGATAGGTATTTATTGTATGTAATGATTTTACTCGAGTGTTCAATACGGATCATTGTAAGGGCCTTTTATGTCTCTGCATGAAAACAGATAAATATATTTATAAACCAACTGGCATGAACATTCATGTATTTTATGCAGATAAACACTAATGTAGTGCTATCCAATAAAATACAACTTAAGATAAACAGTTATGATGTATGAGATTCCAGTTTGGTAAAAACTCATAAGAACTAAATATATAGAGAGACAGGAACACTAAGCAAGACAACCTAAAGGATAATACTGATTTTGATCCAAGTACAATATATACATGTGGTCTGAGTACAATAATACTGATTTTGACCCGAGTACAATGTATATATGTGGTATATATGTATATGATCATTTATTATTCAGTATTGCAATTTTCATTTCTCTCAGTGTATTTAACTTATATCTTATTTGTTTGTTCTTTAAATTCATAATTGTAGCACCTATCATGTTATAAAAATATGTAGTTTTATTGTCCCTAAATATAACTTTTTCTATAATTTTTGTAAGATAGATATTGTATTTCTAGTTAAAGTTCTGCTATAAGATGATTCCCAAATAGGACTACCTTCCTGGGCTTCCTGCTGCATTTTTATACTCCTCAGCATTATAGTCTCAGAAGACTATGATATAGTTTTTGTACCCCTAAAGTTACAGCACCTCCTGTGACTGTGAAGTCCAATGTTTGAAAAACAGCTTTGACTACAGATGTCGCATGTGAAGGCGAGTCCCTGAAGATGTTGATGTGCCGGTGATTTGTTGCACCACTTTCTTCTGAACCTCTTGGCTTCTTGGTGTTGCACCAGGGTGACTTCAGACATGAACAGTCCATGATGAAGAGCCTGTCACCACCAAGGGTAGTCATGAGCCAAATTGTCCTTGCTGGAAGGGGTAATGCCAAATAACCTGAGATCATTCTTGCAAACATCCTTGTACGGCAATTGGGGGTGACCAAATAGAACTGTACCTTCCTGGGCTCCTAGCTGCATTTTATATTAGAGTCTGCCCATATATGGTCATTGCCATTGCACAATTACAACAATATTTTGCATTTTTCTAAGAATGGCATTTTGAATCAGCAAAACCAATTCCAATGCAATTTGCATGGAATATCTTTTTTAGCTTCACTACTTGAAAATGATTGAAACTTTTTCAGATATTTTTAAAACTTAAAACCAAATCATTCACTTTTTGTTTTTAAATTTGATCATGGCTTTAATGAGAAAATATTTTAAATAACTCTGATAACGTACACAACTGTTTGTATTAAAAACGTTCAAGACAAAAACAACTTTGCCTTTTTTTTATTTCTATTTATTTATTTTATAAATTTACATTATTATAAAAAGTTTTTTTCTTTCTCTTTTTTCCTTTCTTTCTTTATTGTTTGTACACTTTCCTTTTTCTTTTTCTTTCCTAACAAAAACAACTTTGCACATTTTTATTTTTATTTTTTATCTTTTTTATTTATTTATTTTTAATTTACATTTTTGATATTTCTAATAAAATCATTGATCTTCCTCAAACTGAGGAAGTTTTTTTCTTTTGGTTCTTTCTTTTTTCCCCTTCCATCTCTTTTTCTTTCTTCTTTTACATCTTTCGTTTTTCTTTCCTTCTTCCTTTATTGTTTTTTATACCTTTCTTTTTTCTTTCCTATTTTACTCCTTTCTTGATTTTTTCTTTCTTTTTCTTCCTCTTATTTTTAGTGTTACTTTTAAGTCATCTTCACTATCTCTTTCCTCTTTGTATTTCTTTTCTTTTCTCTCTTTCTCTTTTTTCCTTTCTTTCTTTATTGTTTGTACACTTTTCTTTTCTTTTTCTTTCCTAACAAAAACATCTTTGCCCTTTTTTATTTATTTATTTTTTTATTTATCTTTTTTATTTTTTTTTTTAAATTTACATTTTTGATATTTCTAATAAAATCATTGATCTTTCTCAAACTGAGGAAGGTTTTTCTTTCTTTTTTTCTCTCTTTTTTTTTCTCTCTTTCTTCCTTGATTGTTTTTTTTACACCTTTCATCTCTTTTTCTTTCTTCTTTTACATCTTTCGTTTTTCTTCTTTCTTTTTGTCTTTCTTCCTTTCTTGTTTTTTACACCTTTCTTCTTTTTTTTCTTATTTTACTACTTTCTTGATTTTTTCTTTCTTTTTCTTTTCTTACTTTTATTGTTGCTTTTTCTCTATACTTTTAAGTCATCTTCACTATCTCTTTCCTCTTTGTATTTCTTTCTTTTCTTTCATTCTTATATTTCTTATGCTTTTCTTCTTCCTTTGCTTTCTTGTTTGCTTAAGTTTTTTTCTTTCTTCTTTTCTTTCTTTTATTCATTCTTTCTTTCCCTCTTCTTCATTCTCACTCTTACTATTCTAATAAAATCATTGGTCTCCCTCAAACTAAGCAAAGTTCTCATCTTTGATGATTTGAGAACAAATTTGCATCTTAAAAAGATAAAGAAACCTTTTTTTTTTTTTAAGTATTCAATACAAATATGTGAAATTCAGTCATTTTTGGCTTTTATTTTATACAAAATTTGTTTGTCCTGCTCTTGTACATTTAAATGCAATAAAAATGTTAAATTTCATAATTAAGACCAACATTTTATCTTTGCAGGTATGTATTTACTGAATTTTATCTACAACTTGGTTGAATCGTAACAGTAAGTTTAATTTATACACTTTTTTTTTCTATTGTTTTTATTTTATTTTTTTTATAAACCCAAGTTAATTTTCAAAGAATTTTTTTGGTTATTTTTTTATCTTTCAGACACAATCAAATTATTTCCAAATAATCACACAAAATTGCAACAGGAAAACATCCAAGTTTTGTAATTTACAAAGACATTAAATTTTCTTTGTGATGCAAAAAGCCAGTGAAAACTTTAAAGATAATTTCTCATATTTGAAAGACTTTTTATGTCATTACAGAATCGTTATTAAAGCCAAAAATTTGATTTTTATTAACTTTTCAGGATTTTATCTATTTTCTGCAGCTGTGGTGACCAACTAAATTTCTTCAGTTTTAGTCACTTACCAATACAAAGTGAAATTGCACAACAATCAATAGACTAAATGTACAAACTTCTACTAATCTCAAGATTTGCAGTTACTTATTACACTAGTATAGAAAAAATAAACACAAATTACCGAGCTAGAGAGAACAAGAGAGAGAGAGAGAGAGAGAGAGCAAGAAAGGGAACAAGAGAAAGAGAGAGAGGACAAGAGAAAGAGAGAGGGGACAAGAGCAAGAGGAGAGAGAGAGAATGGAAGAGAGAGAACAAGAGCAAGAGAGAGAACAAGAGAGAGAGAGAGAAGAGAAGAGAGAGAGAGAGAGAGGACAGGAGAGAGAGAGAACAAGAGAAAGAGAGAGAAAGAGAGAGAGAGAGAGCAAGAGAGAGAATGGAAGAGAGAGAACAAGAGCAAGAGAGAGAACAAGAGAGAACAAGAGCAAAAGAGAACAAAAGCAAGAGAGAATGAGAGAGAGAGAACAAAAGCAAGAGAGAGAGAGAGAGCAAGAGAGAGAGGACAGGAGAGAAAGAGAGAGAGAACAAGAGAAAGAGAGAGAAAGAGAGAGAGAGCAAGAGAGAGAAAGAGAGATAGAGCAAGAGAGAGAGAGAGAGAGGAGAGAGAGAGAGGACAGGAGAGAGAGAGAGAGAGAAGAGAGAGAGAGAGCACGAGAGAGAGAGAGAGAGAGGACAGGAGAGAGAGAGGGAGGACAGGAGAGAGAGAGAGAGAGAGAGAGAACAGAGAAAAATAATTACTGTATCTATCAAACTAGTATACAAAGAATAATCAGAAATTACTGAGCCAAACAGAAGTTAACCATATGTACATCTATGTGTTGTCTATATAATCTGCAATTTCTTAACGATTATTTTACCTAAGACGCCGGTTTAGCTCAGTCAGTAGAGCTTCTGCCTAGGAACCACAAGGTTCCAGTTTCAATACCAGCCCTCGCTAACTCAGTGAATGAATAGCACAGGGATCTGTGCTGTAAAATAAAGAGCTGATTGTATGTGTGGCATTCCACCTCTGATGCAAAACAATTTCTTTGGTCTAGCACTAGTGAAAAGGGGATGGACTCCATCTCAGTCTGGCTGATACTGACATTAGGCCACTCCAATGATTTTCTTAATTTTTACCTAAAAAAGGTGAAATATTGAAAAAAACGGGTCTAGTATTTATAGTTGGTAATGTGGCTATGGCACCTGCTTCAAATATGTCTTGAAAAATAATGCTATTGCCCTAGCAAAAATCTTGCTATGATGTGGCCTTTTTGATGTGTTATAGTAATATACATATGATAATGGATTCACTGTTCTATTTCTAGTTTTATACAATCTCTAATCAAAACTCTGAGAAAAAACAGTACTTAATATAATTTGCTTTTAAAAAAAAAGAAAAATGATGAGACAGTTTTGTTATATTAAATAGAATTACTTGTTGTAATTATTCTATGACTCATGGTCTTTGGAGTAAAAAAGTCTTTTGATTCCATTTGGATGATTTGTGTTCTTTGAGAAAAAGTCATGAAATAATCTCAAGATATTTTATTAAAGGTTCTTAAAGAAGACACAAGATTAAATAAAGAAATGAGTAAACCTTTTTCCTGATCTCTACAATTTATTTGCTTTCTTCTTATTGGCAATTGTGACAGATTTGGGGTTTTTTTTTGTATTTTTGTATTTTCATTATATTCCTCATCTTTGACCTTTCAAGGGTCAAGTGTAATTTCATTGTGTCACAGATTTCTATAATACAAAAAACTAATTTGTTTATTGTAGCCAAATTTATCAAAATTTCTTTATCATTTTATTCATATAAATAATGTAGGTTACCCATTTTTCATTCACCTATAAAAATTTGATATTTAATAAGGAATTGAGCGTCTAAATTCTTTTATTAAGGTATTATCGTACAACTAGCAGCACCTGTGGATATACCACAGTATGGTAATTTAATTATTACATTTGATAAGTTTATTTTAGAGCTCTCTCTCTCTCTCTCTATATATATATATATATATATATATATATATATATATATATATATATAATGGAGGCGCATGGTCTAATGGTTAGAGTCATAGGAAATGGACTCGTCAACGTGAGTTCAATTCCTGGACGAAGCTGTTGGCATTTCATATAGCGCTAATACCCTTGGAAAGGTATGAATTCAATTCTCCCTCCAGCTTTGGGTAAATAGCAGGGCAGACTGGGCTCTTTAACCATGGCTAGGTAACCAGTCTATGAGAGGAAAACTCTGAATTCAAACCTGTTAAACTCCGCTTAAGAAATTGATCTTGCGTCCCATCCTGCTCATGCAGAGGGGTTGGTAAATATATATATATATATATATATATATATATATATATATATATATATCCCCTACTCACTTTCTTTCTTATAATATTTTTTTGTGTGGCATATCCTTCTTCCCTTTCTTTCTTTATTATATAAATGGAATGGTCCATTATTTACCTGGGGCAGAATGGAAGCGCCCATTGTATAATGGCCTTGTGTAATGGCTATCATAGTGAGAAATAGACACTGTGAGAAGAGTTCAAATCCTGAATGGGGCTGGTTGCATTTCACATAATACTAATACCCTCGGGAAAGGTATGAATCCAACTATTCTCCATCCAGTTATGGGTAAATAGTTGTTTAAACTTGGTATGGCAACTGGTCTAGGAGAAGGAAAACTCTGAATTCAAACCTTTTAAATTCCACTTAAAATTGACCTAAAGTCACAACCTGCAGAACGCTATGTGAAATGCAAAGGGCCTCGTCTAGGATTTGAACTTGGGTTACCAAGTCCATTTTCTACGATGATAACCATTACACCATGTGCCTACACCCAGTCTTGTATATATATATATATTTACCAACACCTCTGTATGAGCAGGATGTGACACAAGGTCAATTTCTTAGGCAGAGTTTAATATGTTTGAATTCAAACTTTCCCTTCTCCTAAACTAGCAAGGTTAAAGAGCTGAGTCTGCCCTACTATTTACTCGTAGCTTGAGGGAGAGTAGTTTTATATACACCATTCCCCCAAGAGCATGCACCTCCACCAGTTTTGTATGATTGGTTTGTTTTGTTTTACGGCATATCAACCTCAGTGGGTCATTTAATGCCGATATAGTTTTGAAATAAATCAATTCTTAATGGATAATACAATTTTTTTTATAAATACATTTTTTTATTTAACCCATAGATGGGACCCTAACAGGTAATACCACTCCGGGTCAGAGTGGACCAGGGAGCCATGGTGATGAAGGGGTGCTCCACATTCCCCAAACCTCCAAAACTGGAACCTCACCATCAGATAGAGTTTAACGTCATTCCCAGGACATGTAGACCCGCAGCCACCGCCTTCTAGCACCCATATCATAAAAAGGGGTTGGGGCTTGCCATAAGGGCAATAGGGTTGGGAAAATCATATAGGTACTAGGGTTTGACGTGACCAGTCTAGCCCAAGATAGGGCCAAAGTGGAGTTTTGCAAGTCATGAACTGCTCATCCACCTGGGCTCTATCCTTAAGCATCACAGGTCACCACCCACGGCCAACAGGTGGCCCCATTGGAGGAGTCTTACCCCTCTGCAGAGGTGCAGTCGGTGCATTCTAACGCCCCAGCCGACAGAGCGGAGTTTTGTATGAGTTAAATTCTTGATTTCCAAAGAGTAACTCAGCATTTCTCTTTGTAGTCGTCTTTCTCCATTGGTAGAAAAATAATAGCCAGACATTTTAATCTTAAAAAATACTCGTAAGAGCACTGTAAACCAGCAATCTCTTCTAAAAGAGTCTCTATTGCTCGAAGGTTAGAATTCTTGGGCCATCTCTAAAAGCAACCCTGGCACTAACATTGAACTTTTTTAAAAAAAATATCCAAAATTTTTATTGTTCAAGTCTGTCGGCCATTTATTTGATTTGCAGACTTAGCGCCAAATTTCTTGCCATTATTCACACTGGCAGGGAAAGAGAGGTGGAAGCCACTTTTCTTTTTTTTTTTTTTTCGAAAAAAGAGAGAGAAAAATCCTGAATCACAACATCAAAGGATATAAATTTGAAATATAGATGCATACTTATTTTTGTATGTCAATATATGTGTATGTATGTATGTATGTATGTGTAGACACAATACATACAGTATATATATAAAGATATGCACGATAGATCTTTGATGATAGGTAAATATAGATATATATATTAAAAGGGTTACATTTATGTGTCAGATTGTAGGTGGTAATTCAAGTATATCTATAAAATTTCAGGTAATTTCTAATGCTTTTCCTAAATACAACAGTGAATCATTGCTGCGTCGCCTGGAGAAGGCAGCAAGAGGAATTGGCCTAGATGTGAACTTTTGGAGGAGTGTGGTCTAATGGTTAGAGTTGTAGGAAATGGACCGCTGATCTGAGTTCAAATCACGTATGAGGATGTTTGCATTTCACATAGTGCTATTACCCTTGGTATACATTCAACTACTTTCCCTCAAACTATGTGTAAATATTAGGGCAGATTGGGCTCTTTAAGCTTGGCTAGGTAACCAGTCTTGGAGAAGAAAAACTCTGAATACGAAATTGACATATCGCATCCTGCTCATGCAGAGGGGTTGGTATATATATATATATATATATATATATATATTAGACATTGAAAATAATAGGAAAGTTTATATATGTGGTTGAAAATGAAGTAAAAAGTGTATATAATAACACAGCAACTAAATTCAATTGATATTTCACCCAAATATTTAGTGAAGCTTTTTCAGAATTTATTGTGAAGACAAATGCTTTTTACAGTCTGCTTTTATACTGGAAAGGTGAGTTTTTGGTGCGGGTAATGGATGAAAAGAGAGGAGGGTATACATTTGACATGCTCTCATTCCTCTAGACTACACACCAATAACCCCTCCCCTTTTCTCACCCTCACCCATTTACCTTTTCACTATAAAAGCAGAATGTACAAGCACTTACGTCAATCAATTTTGAGAAAGCTTCAACCAATAATGAGGCGAAATATCAGTTGAATTTAGCCGTTTGTGTTGTTATTTCTACATTTTCCTCTACTCTCAACCACATTTTTTCAGATTTATTCAATCCTTCAATCCTCATATATATATATATATATGAGTCATCAGGATGGCTTAAAGTAGGTATCAGTCAATCAGTGAGGGAGTCTATCCCCTTTTCACTAGCGCTAGACCAAGGAGATTGATTTTTGCATCTGAGGTGGAGTGCCACATCTACCATCAGCTCCTTATTTTACCGCACAGATCCCTGTGCTACTCATACGCTGAGTTGGCGAGGGCCAGTATCAAACTAGGAAACTTGTGGTTTCTAGCCGAACACTCTACCGACTGAGAGGGCCGGGTTTTATAAATATATACATATACATATGCATATATATATATATATAAATGTATATATATATATATATATCAAGAGAGAAAGATAGCCATACATATTTATGTGTAATTATTGTTCAGAAATGACCGCATTATATATGAGTATGCTACTCATACGCTGAGTTGGCGAGGGCCAGTATCAAACTAGGAAACTTGTGGTTTCTAGCCGAACACTCTACCGACTGAGAGGGCCGGGTTTTATAAATATATACATATACATATATATATATATATATATATATATATATATATCAAGAGAGAAAGATAGCCATACATATTTATGTGTAATTATTGTTCAGAAATGGCCGCATGAAATTAATGAAATCAGTCAGTTTGAATAATTGAATGGCTATGAAGAATATATTGGATTCCTTGATGATAAATTAACCAAAAGAACACAATGAACAAAAAGAAAAAAGAAAAAGAATTCACAGACATCCAAATTATTCGATCCTTCCAAAATAAACCAAAAACAAAAAAAAACTTGCCAAAAGAAGAAAACAAAATAAGAAATAAAATAAAAAAAAACATTTCCTATTTCATCTTTCGTTTTTTTCCATTTCACTCAAAGAAGAAACAAATATTTCATATCACTGAAAACACTTAAGCTATTTTTCTTTTCCCTTTTCCGCTCTCTCTAGTTTGTAAAATATGTGTTCAAGCTTAGACAAGTTTTTTTTTTTTTTTCTTATGTTTCTTATTTCATCCAACCTTGTGATTCCTAGCCGAACACTCCACCTCTCAGAATATGAGTAGCACACGGATCTTGCGGTAAAGTGAGGAGTGGATGGTAGGTGTGGCACCGCACCTCTGACGCTAAAATAATCTTCTTGGTCTAGTACTAGTGAAAAAGGGATAGACTCCCTCGCTGTCTGGCTGATACTGATATTAGGCAACTCCGACGACTTTACTTACTTATTTCATCCAATCTTAGAAATGGAGGATGCTTAAAATCCCACTTTCTGCAAAGTTTTTTTAAAAATTGTGTTTTTTATTTTCTAATAACTGTTACACAATGAATGCATGTATAAAAATGATTCATCTAAGAAATTAAAATCCAGAGAGAATTTAATAAACTTATTGGTTGCTAATGCAGAATAACGTGCAAAAAATAATATCATTAGATTACATAAAAACTATTACATTTCATTACATATACTAGCAAATATATGCACCCTCCGGGTACAAGTATTTAAGTTTTGATATGATAAAATATCATGTTAAATTAGAAAGGCTAATGAAACTGACTAAGAATGCAGATAAAAAGATCTGCAACAGAGGGGGTATAATCGAAAAATAGAACAACTTTGAAACTAACTATTCCATCATTTTCCCTTACTCCCCTCTTTCATTGATAAATTTTCCTAATTTAACTATTTAGTTAAAATAGGAAGTAAAGGATAATATTACAGTTATTTCTTCTTGTAAATAAATTTCTTTTAAGATTTATTCACGAGATTTTTGTTTATATTTCTTAAGATAAAACCAAACAATTAGAAATCAATAATACCAAGCACATATTTATTAAAATAAATTTTAAATATCAATATGCAAATTAGCCTTCTCGTTCAAACTGTAAACCGCTATTTTGTTGTATATATAAATACAATTGCATGTTATTAGTATGTAGTTATAGTCAACAGTATTAATAATGTAAAACATTTTTTATTAATAACTGAATGTTTAAAAGAATGAAATCAAGGAGAATTTGACGTAAATAATTAAGGGAATTGTGACTTGAGTAGTAATATAGTTTCGGTTACAGACAGAAAAACACACAATCTCCATTATAATAAGATTTTACATAATATATTATTTTTTACATATTATATATTATATAATAATTACATATATATTATATATATAATTACATATTATATATTATTTTTTACATATTATATTACATATAAATATATTATTTTTTACATAATATATTACATATATTCACAATTTATTACATAAAAACTATCACATTTCATTACATATCATGGAAATACCCGAAACCTTTGAAAAGTTTGAGTTAGGGTAAGGATTTAGTTTGGGGTTAATGTTAGTGCTATAGCAAGGATTAGTGTTAGAGTTTGGCTACTTTGGAAGTTTCATACATCTAATGCTATATATAGGTTGCTACACAATTTTAGGCTCCTGCCGTAATAAGTAAATAAACAATGATCTATATACTTATGTTTCTGTCTACAATAATAGACTAACTTCGTGATTAATCCATTCACTTATATTTTGTGGTTTTGAATGCAAAATATTTTTTAATATTTAAAAAAATTATGAAACTTTAAATGAGTTGTGAGCTTAATGAAATGATTCTAGAATGTTCTGAATTTAGATTGGTGGAACTCTAAGCTATATAAATCTGGAAGACCCCATTTTAAATAATTCTTGTGGAATTTTATTCTGACAACAATTTTTAATGTTCACATCATTACAGAATTTTTAGGCACAGGTTGATGGTCTTATTGTCCTTGGCATGACACTAAACTACATCTAATCGAGAAGTTTCAATTCTGGAGCTCTGGGGAGTGTGGAGTACTCTTTCATTAACATTACTCCCAGGTCCATACTTCCAAAATTTGTTCAATCATTTACAAAGGATTATTATCATAGGTAATTCAAGCCATACAACTAAGTGCAAATTATGTGTATTTCCTAGGAGTACTTGATATTATATAAGTAAGTAAAGTCGTCGGGGTGGCCTAAAGTTGGTATCAGCCAATCGATAAGGGAGTCTATCCCCTTTTCACTAGCACTAGACCAAGGAGATTGTTTTTTTGCATCTGAGGTGGAGTGCCACGCCTACAATCAACTCCTCACTTTACCGAACAGATCCCTGTGCTATTCATAAACTGAGTTGGCAAGGGCCGGTATCCAACTAGGAACCATGTGATTTATAGCCGAACGCTCTACCGACTGAGCTCTGTTTTAAAAAAAAAAAACATCTTAAGAAAAAATGTAAATATGAATATACAATGAATGTGATTCCCTAATATCTAGACATAAAATAACCCTAGAATAGTTGATATGCCTATAAAACAAGGAGTGGTAATACTTGTTAGGGTCACCTCTATAGGTTAAATGGAAAAATATGTTTATATAAAAAAAATTAAGTATCCATTAAGAATGAATTTATTTCAAAACTTTGTCAGCATTAAATGACCCACAGAGGTTGATATGCCGTAAAACAAACTAAACCAAACCAATAAAACAATTGGTCATTTCCTTATCCTTTACAAAGGATATATATATATATATATATATATATATATATATATATCCTTTACAAAGGATATATATATATATATATATATATATATATATATATATATATATGAGGGTGGGTCAATAAGTCCATGAACATCACTACACAAACATTCCACCTACCTCGAGTCCTGATAAAGGTTGCCAAAACCGAAATGTTAAGATGTCAACTTCACTATAAAAAATAAAACTTATCCTTTGGAATACTCAAGTGTTTTTCTATTTTCTACATACTGTCAAATTTAATTCCCTATTTCACTCCCATATAATCATTAGCTAATAATTTGGGTCTGAAAGTTTCATTGCATAATGCTCCATTCATGCAGTTGATAATAATCTCTGAATTAAGTCCATTGTTAATAAAAGAGATTATGTTGAAAAATAATCATTTTTTAAATGTAAAATAAATGGTTTTTAATCATTCACCCACAAACGTGTGTGTATGCATCTATAAATATGTGTGTATATGTATATGAGTGTGTGTGATTGTGAAGTAACATTAAATATGCTATCATTTTTTGTATTTTTAATTGACCAACTTGATAAATGAAAGAACCATTTTTGTCTTTGAATTCTTCAGTAATGAGTTGGCTACTTTTAGGGATGGCTATCAAATCTATGCCTCATTTTGACTGAATTATATTTATTTAATCAACTTTGCTTCGAAAATGAAAACCTGATTCCATCTTGGCAAATTACAGTTTCTCGAGTTTTATCAACTATTGAATTTTTTTTTTTCTTAAATTGAAAAATAAAAAAAGAATGTAAGAATGAAATAAAAATGATCAGATAGAATTTTCTAAAAATTATAAAATGAAATTGGAATTTTTTTTTTTTTTAAGATAATGATAGCAAGAAAAAAAAAACAATAAAAAATAAACATAAAAAGTATGGAACTCCATATCTGAAAAAAAAAAATACAAAAAAGAAATACAACCCCCCCCCAAATAACTCCTGCTTTAAAAGTTATCACCTCAATTCATTATGTCAAAAAAAGAGAAAACCGCATTTTCTTTTTTTTTTCTTTTTATTTTCACGTTTTAAAAAGTATGCCATCTACTAAACAAAAAAGCAAAACAAATTGAAAAAATTCTCTACAGACTCAGTTTTTTTTCTCATTTCTTTCCCTCACTTTTCACGATAATCACATAGTTTGTTAACTCTTCTGCTATTCATACTCACTCTCCTTCTAACCTCTTTTCATTACTCACTCGTCCTTTTTACCTCTTTTCAAACTGTCTCTCCTTTTTGTGTCTTTTCATTACTCACTCTCATTTTTACCTATTTCAATTTCTCGGTCTCCTTTTTACCTCTCTTCATACCCACTCCTCTTTTTTTTTACTTCCTTTCATACTCACTCTCCTTTTCTTTACCTATTTTCATACTCACTCTCCTTTTTTAGCTCTTTTCAAACTGTCTCTCCTTTTTACCTCTTTTAAAACTCACTCTCCTTTTCACCTCTTTTCAAACTTACTCTCCTTTTCACCTCTTTTCAAACTTACTCTCCTTTTTTAAGCTCTTTTCATTACTCTCCTTTTCACTTCTTTTCATTACTCTCCTTTTCACTTCTTTTCATTACTCTCCTTTTTCACTTCTTTCATTACTCTCCTTTTTCACTCTACTTCTTTTCATTACTCACTCTCCTTTTTACTCTTTTCATTACTCACTCTCCTTTTTTACCTCTTTTTTTTACTCTTCTTTTTACCTCTTTTCAAACCCACTCTCCTTTTTACTTCCTTTCATTACTCTCCTTTTTACCTCCTTTATTACTCTCCTTTTTACCTCTTTTCATTACTCTCCTTTTTACCTCTTTTTCATTACTCTCCTTTTTACCTCTTTCATTACTCTCTTTTTACTCTTTTACTCTCCTTTTTACCTCTTTTCATTACTCTCTTTTTACTCTTTTCATTACTCTCTTTTTACCTTTTTCATTACTCTCCTTTTTAACCTCCTTTCATTACTCTCCTTTTTACTCTTTTACCTCCTTTCATTACTCTCCTTTTACCTCCTTTCGTTACTCTCCTTTTTACCACCTTTCATCACTCACTCTCCTTTCATTACCTCTTTTCAACTCCCTCTCTTTTTATCTCTTTTCATTTCTCACTCTCCTTTTTTTCCTCTCTTCATACCCACTCTACTTTTAGCCTCTTTTTTTATTGGCCAATCATAGTAGAAGCCAAGAAGACTGAATCAGAAATCTTCCCCTTCCTCTGTGTTTTAGTGTGAGCATTAGGCCATTGAAATTAGTCAATGTTATTTGAAGTCTGACCTGGTAAGCATTTGAACT
>CM042139.1:13381768-13384268 GCA_023376005.1 Doryteuthis pealeii
CCAGGGTTACATCTGGGACTCTTTTAGCATTAATCACACTCCACTTATTATTAATATAAGAGAATTCTGTGGGCAATTTTCATGCTGCCCTACCCAGTTGAGAACATGAAAGAAATTTCTCGAGTAAAAAAAAAAAGTCACAAGTAAAAAAAAAAAAAAAAAAGTCACAATTATCTCGATCTGAAATTGTCTTTTAACTGACATGTCTTAATGAAATGATTTCCAAACATATTAAACTGAGGAATGATAATTTTATTAAAAGGAAAAGTCTAACTTATCTGAAGTTTTTCAATAATGAATGACTTTAATTAAAAATTTCACATCTGAGTAAAAATAATGATTCAGCAAAAGTTAATTTGGGATAGTAATTAGAAAAAAAACTATTTTTGGCCCAAAAATTCTGCTTCACCTAATTAATGATCAAATGCTGTAACTTAAGTTTCTAGTGATTTCTGGCTGCATTTAATAAAAAAAGAAAAAAAGAGAGAAGTGGTTATACAGTTGTCAGGTTTTTAGACTTGGTATGTCTGGACGTCAAGCAGACATGTAACCCAAACGGTTGTAAATAAAAAGAAAAAAAGAAGTCAGCAGTATGAAGTCGGTAGAAGAACATAATGTAATTCTATTCAATAAAAGTGAAATAATATATATATATATATATATATATATAAGAGAGTTTTATAATTTGCTTGAAGCATTGTGTATATATTGGTTAGGAGGTTGATTTAGAAGGCTATCACAATGCAGGTGTAAAGAAAAATAATAATAATATAGTAACAATGGTGTTGTGTGTAAACCTGTATTTTATTCTTGAATTTTCGAGATAAAATCTCTTTTTCAAAAGATCACGGGAACTGAAGTAGTCTTGTTATGGCATTTCTATTTAAATGAATTTTTTTTTTTTGAAAATGATGGTATTTTTTTATATAAATTTTTTTTTTTCTTGAAAATGATGGTACCATCCTTCTAAATCAACCTCCTAACCAATATATATATATATATATATATATATATATATATATATATACTCACATATATATGACTGGTAGCTCAGTCAGTAGAGCTTCTGCCTTGAAACCACAATATCCTGGGTGTGATATTGGCCCTTGTGAACTCAGTGCATGAGTAGCACAGCTTTGATCTGTGTGCTAAAGTGGAAGCTGATGGTAGGTGTGGCGCTCCACCTCAGACGAAAAATGAGTTAAGTATGATAGTTATGGAAATCATATAGGTGCTAGGGCTTGACATGACCAGCCGATTTATTGGTAGGGGGCCTCTCTGACCACCAGTCTAGCCCAATATAGGGCCAAAGTGGAAAGGTTTTGGGTAAATACAAACCATGCTCTTGTTAATTTACCAATAGTGGTCATACACACGCTCCAAATGGATCCCGCCACATCACATAGGTAGATTTACCAACAACTTTTAATTAAGTCCATAATGTTACAATTGTTAATTTACCAATAGTGGTCATGTGACCAGCTAAATGCAGTACATATTTAACACTGATCCTCGACATTTTCAGTGCTATCATTTTGATGCAGAATATGAAAAGAAGAAAGAAAGAAAGAAAGAAAAAAACTCGTGATGTTTTCTAACTTATCTCTGGCATTTATAGGTGATCAGCATTTGACAATAACAACATTTACAGATTTTTATGGCCTTTACCATTTGACAGGACAAATAGCTGCTTACATTGCCTTCCAAAAACATGAAATGATGAAAAAAAAAATCTCCTTTTTTTTCTCTTTTATGTTCATAAAAAAATTTTCATGGAGAGTTTGCTGTACAGATTTGTTATTACTAGATTTTCTTTCCTTTTTTTTTTCTTTTTTATCGTAATAAGCACATGAAAACTATGAAAAAAAAATGTGCACCTAATTGGATTATTGTCAAGTCCACAATATACCTGTAATTGTATATGCACAAAACACCTTTATTCACAGGTATATTCATAAAGACATAGGAATGTATGTGTATATCCTAGCATGTACATATATATCCTAACATCTATTTGTGTACATGAATATCATATATAGCTTCATGTAGCCTTTAGAATATAATATATAATATATATATACAAGGTTAAACTGAAAAGTTCATAGGCTGACCAAGATACTCTCATGAAATGTGATCAAATGAGATTTATATTTCTACATATTTTTCTTGCAATCCACAAACTTCTTCCTTCAGTATTGCTGTGCTTGGATCTCATTGCCGCCAAAAGTTATCAAATGTAGATATGATGTCATATTGTGAACTTCTAAGCCCACCCTTGTGTATATATATATATATGAGAAGTAAATACACAAACGATGTGTTTTGATATGGCTTTTTTAGCCAACAATTTTTGGGAGAATATGTGCTTAATTGAAGTCGTACCTAATTTTGAAAGTTAATTAATTAATAATTAATTAATTAGGTGGGCATACCTATTCAAATGTAAGGCTAAACAAATCGAGAAAAATCAATCTCTGTATGTACATTTCGGCCTATTAGG
>CM042139.1:13389268-13404268 GCA_023376005.1 Doryteuthis pealeii
ATTTTATCTTCATTCTTATTTAGTTTCATTAGTGTTTCTAATTTAATATAACATTCTATTACATAAAAGTCTAAATACTTGCACCTGGAGGGTGCATATATTTGCTAGTATTTTATTATCTAGATCCATACTTACACAATGTAAACAAGAATAAATAAACTGTATGCAAAGTATATTTATATGCAAGGATTGTGTTACATGAAAAGCAGACATGAATCACTTCTCTGAGACTTTATGGCCAACCAGAGACGGCTACTTAAAAAACAAGACTATTTTGATCTTTTCATTGTATATTAAGATAAGCATGTTTTGATCTTTCATTTCTTTTATGCAGCATCTAATCTCTTGACTGAGCCAATACTAATCAAGAGATCGAATATTATTTTTCATTGTTCTGTAATAATTCAATCTTTAGGATCAACTTCAAACTGCATTTTATTTCCCTGACTAAAAATCTGTTTCATTATTTTACAATAATCATAAATTACGCTAATACAATTTTTGATTTAGGGATAGTATGCGTTGTTTTTTAATTGCTTATGTTGTAAAAGTATAGAAACTTTACTTTTGTGCTTTCGATAATGAAATTTAGTAATTAATTTATTTTCTATATAAAAAAAAAAAAAAAAGAGTTGGTTTAATTCGGTCTGTAGAGCATAGAAATCACAAAATTGACATTTATACAAAAATGGACAAAGATGTTTAGGAAGTTCTAGAAAATTCTCATTAGCTACATAGCACTAATAACGGAAATTCTGTTATAAGAAAGACAATTATTATGTTTTATAAGGGTTTTATGGTGTTGCGAAGGGGTTTGCTAAAACTTAATGCTTTTAGGAATCTTAAGTCACATGCATATACATATATTTATATAAAGTAACAAGTTATGAACACTTATCTTTTGTTGAATTCTTTTAGGGTGAAGAATTCTGTTGTAGGCTCATTCGTTATTGGCTTTGTTGCTTTTTTCACCCAAAGTTAGGATGCTGTCTGTGTTCGTTGTAGTAGTCCAGCAGTCTCTGCTGTTCTCCCAGGAGGGATCTCAGCCCTCTCTGAGTACCTTTCACTATTCTGAGGATTTTGGCCCCTGCTTGTCCCAAGTAGTAAGGCAAAAGAGTCACTTTATTATTGGTTTACTTAAGGGGCTGGCTTAGGTCAGTCAGTAGAGTACCGGCCTAGGAATCGCAAGGTTCCTGGCTCAATATTGGTCCCTGACAATTCTGCACAGATTGGGTAATAGGATTGGTGCGATAAAGTAGAGAGCTGACGTAGGTGGGGCTCAGCAAAAACAATCTCCCTGGTCTAGTGCTATCAAAAAGGGTATAGACTCCTTTGCTGTTTGGCAGATAACTGACAATAGGCCACTCCACTAACTTTACTTTAATTGGCAAATAAACACAAGAACAAAATAAAGGAAGAATTTTATTAGATAACATTATTATATTATTATTTAGTCCTTTTGAGTTTTCACATCAGTGTTAGCTGATGGTCTTTCACTGGAGTCTGAGTGACAGCAAGTCTCCTCAGGTTTACAGGACTCTTCTGAGTATTCTGGCAGATTGCAGCAGTGCAGTGTTCTGAATGGTTTCAAACTCTCGTTACATTATTATTATTATTATTATTATTATTATATACAATTATATCTATTATTGAATCTTGGTTATAAGTTTAGTAGTTATATAGTTATATACTATTATAAGTTTGTTTATATACTATTATTATATGCTGTTATTACATGATAATTATTATTATCACTATTATATACTATCATTACATTATTATCATCATTACATACTAGTATATCTATCAACGAATTTTGGTTATATACTATTCTAAGTTTGGTTGTATACTACTACTATTATTCTTCTTATTATTATTGTATACTATTATTACATATTATAACATTATTAGATAATGTTATAATAAAATAGAATTATTGGCAAGGTATTTGATTCTTTTCAGAGAACACAAGGATGAAACAATGAAACTATTTATCTATGGTATATTCAGTTGATTGAATCTTTGAAATACTTAATTATAATCAAGACCAATAAACCTCGAGCTGTGTCCATAAATTGCAGAAATAGAAATATCATAATCATCAAATATTGTCTTCTCATTACCTGACTTTAACTCTGAGACTCGGTTGATTATAGGATTAAAATCTTGAACTTGTCCATTTCTAAGGTCAACACTGACCAGGTCATCTCATTTGTTAATCATTGTGCACTGATCCTGTCAAGGTCACTGACACCAATAAATGCCAGTTCCATTGTGTAAATTGGCACCAGGTAGTTGCATGTCTTTGACATTATCTGACCTGTGTCTTTGACGATTCCTCAATTTCATGCTTTGCTCCTTTCAGCCATCTGTCAAGATAGGGAAATGCCAAGAAGAAAAAGAGATGGAAGAGAAACGCTGACCATTTCCAATATTAAATACATAGATAAACATTTATACATTCCAGCAGGAATTCCAAAAATTCAGGAATCAAGAACTCACTTGCATTTATTTCAATTGTCTTTAGTTGCCTTAAAATCCAAAAATAAGTTTATTCTAATTGTAGCTTACTGTTGCGTAAGTAGTTACCCAATTAAGTATTAAACAGGCTCATTGCTGCTTAACTTCAGAGATGTAGCAGGAACCAGTGCTTTCAGTATGAGTTGTGTAATTTGTTAAATAACATGACCTTGTGAATCTGATGTGGTCAAGAAATGGGGTATCAGTTTACAACACGGTTATAATATCAAAATGATCCCTCATTTTATGTAAATGACTAAAAACAGTTGTTATATTTGTTGAACAGGTTGGTTGGCTGTTTTATGGCATTAAAACACTTCTTGGGTCATTTAATGCCAAAATCAAGTATTTGTTTTTATAAACAAAGGACTCAGATATTTTACAGTACCTGCTGTTGCTTAAATGGTCACCCAGTTTGTTTCTAATATCTTTTCTTTTTTTTTCTTTATTTGAATATTATTTCTTTATTCACACTTATCTGTAAAGTTCTCTTCCTCTTTTTCGACTTTTGATCTTAGAGATTAGTAATTACTGAAATTAGTGAAAATAGATCACTAATAAGGACTGAGCCTATTCTAGTAGTGACCATCCCACGTGGAGTTTAACAGGTTTGAATTCAGATTTTTCGTTCTCCTAGACTGGTTGCCAAGGTTAAAGAGCCCAGTCTGCCTTACTATTTACCCATAGCTAGAAGGAGATTAGTTGGATTCATACCTTTACTTTATTAGCACTATGTGAACTGTAGCTTCATCCAGGATTTGAACTCAGGTCGGCGAGTCCATTTCCTACGACTCTAGCCATTACACCACAGCCTCTAACCCCTTAGATGGTCTAAGATGTTGAAATGTTATTATTATTTCTTTATTCATCTTTATTTGTAAAGTATTCTCCCCTACCCTTTGGTTCGCCCCCCCCCTTTTGATCTTCGATGGTGTCCTAACCTGGAGCTTGGTTGGAAATGACATGCTGAACTTTTGTTCTTCATGTCATCTGAACGTGTATCCTTGGCAAATATTGTGACAGGTTCTCCCAACTTTCTTTTATGAGATTAATAAAGCAGTTTATCTTTTGAATATAAAGATGGTTCGCTTTTTGCTTTATCAGAATTATGACACTCAACTACAGCAGAGATTCTTCACTCAGCGTCTACACAGATGGATCTAAAAAAATAACGCAACAACTAGTTAAATTATACCAATTCGATCCAAAGTTGATTATGGTAGCTTTATTTACCAATCTGCAAGAAAATCATATTTAAAAGTGCTAAATCTATCTGTCACATTGGATTAAGATTGGCACTAGGTGCCTTCAAAACATCTCCTTTAGAAAATTAAACATTATCACCAATTCAATTCAAAAACGTAGTCGGCATTAAATGACCCATTGAGGTTGATATGCCGTAAAACAAAAACAAATCAAATCAAATCTTCACTCAGCTAATCTTATATAGAAATTCTTACATAGCTGATTTGGCTTATGATCTGGGAAGTAATCAGTTACAATTCGTGTGGCCGTTTTTAGGGCTGTAAAAAAGTTGAATGTAGTTTTACAGTGGATGAGGTATAAAGTTTGATCCTTTCTTGAAGAAAGATGAAGTATCAGTTTTAATCCTTGTCAGCTGACAAGTGTTAAAGAATTGTATAATCCTCGTCTGTACATCCAGTGAGGAATTGTATGACAATTCATCAATGCCTTTAAATAGTAAACTAAATACATGTTTCAGTATTTTGATTGGCTGATTCAGCCAGCATTGGTTTGGATGAGTCTATAAATACAAGTTGTAATCTTCAACACACCTTATACCTAAAATAATCCAACACTATCTATATTTTAAAATGCACTTAGATATGACAACTGTGACAATAAGATCAAAAGCAATCTATTTTACTGAAGGTAGTTAAGACTAAATGCTCCTCATGCCATCTAGTAATAAAAACAGAATAATTTTTTTTGTGCAGACCCATAATCATTTGTTTGTATTTATGTGATGAGACTTGATATGAATAATTTTGATATTTCGGACTGTTGTCCTCATCTTTATTGTGTATGTAGTAATGATTTCAACTCCGAATTAATTCTGAATTTAATTCAGTAATCATTTGAAGAGGATTTATTTTAAGGTAATTAAAATACAAAACACCTAAACAGAGATTGAGGTTACAGTGGCCTGAACATTCTGTTTACTAGCAAAATAAAAAAAACACACCCTCCGGGCGATGTAAAAATAATTTTTGAAAGATATTGCTTGAGGAGGTGGAAGTTAAAAATTAAATGTCAGAGAGTTTGAACCATAAATCATGAAATCATCAAATTTATTAAAGGAGTAAAAAAAAAAAACAATTTGAAATCGAAACTAAGTTCTATTAACTTTGAATATCTATTAAAATAAAACAAACTATATATAAATATATGATACTGGGGATGTATCTATTAAACTTGTTTTAAAAACAGTGAGGACTGTCTAATGTTGCATGCTCAAATTTTGAGTGTATTTATTCTATGTTATGACGATTTTGGATATAGTGAAGTAAACAGTGACATAGTTTTTGTTACAGACAAAAACCAGAAGCGAATCTCCATTATTAATAGGTACATTTCATTTGAAATCAACAGGCAAGGAAGCTCGCTTAAAAAATAAAGTTGTTTCAAAAACTGGAAGCGAATCTCCATTATTAATAGATATACAATAAAGATGAGGACAACAAAGTCTGAAATTTCAAAATTATTCAATAATTAATTTTTTTTTTTTTACCTTTAATTTTAATCCTAAGCAAATCTTTTTAAACCTTATATCTACAGTTATCCCTATGCATTAGATAAAAGATCTGTGTTAGTTTAACTCTTAACATCCTGTTGAGATTTTTCTAAGTCCAGATTATTCCTATAAGGATATATTAAAAAAATGGCTAAAAATGGCCTTTGCATCTAAAGTTACCCCTATTATTTCCCTTAAATCAAAGATTTCTACATATGTTTAATATTAAATTTAAACAAAGGCATTGTTTGGGGCTGATTAGTTAAAAACAAGTGTGACTTCCAGTGGGGTAGAATGAGGTGGTATAGGAATTTAAGAGTTAATAAATTTGATAACAGCTCATAAAAAAGCAAGAAAGAAAATAAGTTGTGAATGCATAAAACAACTCCTAATGAACAGTAAATATTTTAAGAAGACCAGTGAAGTTGCCCATGCTGAAATGTCTAACAAAATTGATCAGATTTCATACAAGATGTACAAAGCTGAAAAAAATGTTGTTTTTTTCTCCCAACGTAAATGTATTTATCAATATATCACATTATTACCACTTGATCAAGAATTATTGACATGAGGTAAAACACAAATTGATAAAGAGAAAAAAAAAGCCCATTGAACAAAGGCACTTTTTGAAATGAAAAGGTCAAGGAGCACTGAAAATATCAGCATCTTGAAATGACCTTAGGCAAGTTCTTCAGTTGTGCTGTGTCAGAAAGAAACACTGACAGAATTATCTGAAAAGACTCTTTTTTTCACCCTCTTCTTCTTCTTCTTTTTTCCTCTCTTTGTTTTCCCCCTTCTTAGCCCACCCCCTCTTCTTCTTCTTTTTCCCCATTAGAAAGTGAAAACAATGATATTTTCCATCATTTTAGCAAAAACAGCAAAGATACTTTTAATGAATTGAAATATTCTAAATTCATGTTTTATTTCCTCTCAGCATGAAACAATAAAGGAATGTATGTACGTTTTGTAAACTGTTTAAAAGTCAAGGAACGTTACGATGAGGCGGGAAAAATAAAGGATGGAATAATTGAATTTGGAGGAAGAGAAAGAGTAGAGAGAGAAAGGATATAGAGAGTGGAATAAGATGAAAGAAAGGAACAAATAAAAATGAAAGAAAAGAAAAATGAAAGAAGTTTAGAAAGAGAAAAACAAACATTTTAGGATGGAATAATTGAATTTGGAGAAAGAGAAAGAGTAGAGATATAGAGTGAGTGGAATAAGATGAAAGACAAACATTTTAGGATGGAATAATTGAATTTGGAGAAAGAGAAAGAGTAGAGATATGAGTGAGTGGAATAAGATGAAAGAAAGGAAAGAATAAAAATGAAAGAGGAAAAAGGAAAATGAAAGAAGTTTAGAAAGAGAAAAACAAACATTTTAGGATGGAATAATTGAATTTGGAGAAAGAGAAAGAGTAGAGATATAGAGTGAGTGGAATAAGATGAAAGAAAGGAAAGAATAAAAATGAAAGAGGAAAAAGGAAAATGAAAGAAGTTTAGAAAGAGAAAAACAAACATTTTAGGATGGAATAATTGAATTTGGAGAAAGAGAAAGAGTAGAGATATAGAGTGAGTGGATAAGATGAAAGAAAGGAAAGAATAAAAATGAAAAGGACAAAGTTTTAGAAAGAGAAAAACAAACATTTTAGGATGGAATAATTGAATTTGGAGAAAGAGAAAGAGTAGAGATATAGAGTGAGTGGAATAAGATGAAAGAAAGAGAAAAATTTAAAAGGAACAAATAAAAATGAAAGAAAAGAAAAATGAAAGAGGAAAAATGAAAGAAGTTTAGAAAGAGAAAAACAAACATTTTAGGATAGAATAATTGAATTTGAAGGAAGAGAAAAGGCGGAGGGGGGGAATTTTGAGTGAGTGGGATAAGATAAAACAAAGAATGAGAAAGATTTAAAAGGAACAAAGGAAAATTTAATTTTCCTCTTATTCTTTTTCTCTCATTTTTATTTACTTCTTTTAAATCTTTTTCATTCTTTCTTTCATCTTATTCCACTCATTTACTATCTTTTTTTCTCTGCTCTTCCTCTTCTTTCAAATTCCATTCTTCCATCCTAAAATTTTTCTTTTTCTCTTTCTAAACTTCTTTCAATTTCCATTTCCCTCTTATTCTTTTTCTCTCATTTTCATTTGTTCCTTTTAACTCTTTCACACTTTTCATTCATCTTATTCTACTCACTGCATATACAGAAGTTTAGAAAGAGAAGAACAGAACTTTTAGGATGAAATAATTGAATTTCTAGGAAGAGAAAGAGTGTAGAAAAAAAAAAGATATGGCGTGAGTGGGATAAGATGAAAGAAAGAGTGAAAAAGATTTAAAAGGAACAAATTAAAATTTCTTTTTCCTTTTTTCTCTTATTCTTTTTTTTTATTTTTTATTTTTTTATTTTTCTCCATTCCTTTTAACTCTTTCTCACTTTTTCTTTCATCTCATCCCGCTCACTCAATATCTTTTTTCTCCACTCTTCCTCTTTCTTCAAATTAAATTATTCCCTCTTAAAAAAGTTCTGTTCTTCTCTTTCTAAACTTTTGGATATGCAGTGAGTAGGATAAGATGAAAGAAAGAGTGAGAAAGGTTTGAAATGAATGAATAAAAATGAGAGAATAAGAATAAGAGGGAAAAGAAATTTAGAAAGAGAAAAAAAAAAGATTTTAAAGATGGAATAATTGAATTTGAAAGAAGAGAAAGAACAGAGTAAAAAGATTTGGAGCGTGTGGGATTAGATGAAAGAAAGAGTGAGAAGGATTCAAAAGGAATGAAAAGAAAAATGAGCAAAAAAGAATTTGAAGAAAAAACGAAAATGAATCTTTTAGGATGGAATAATTGAATTTGAAGAAAGAGAAAGAGCAGAGAAACAGAATAAGAGGAAAAAGGAAAATGAAAAAAAAAAAAGAAAGAGAATAACAGAACTTTAGAAAAAAAATTAGCAAAGACAAAATAAAATAGAAAATAAAAAAAGGCTCGAACCCAAATAACAAAAAAAAGGAAGCATTGGTTGCATTTTCTGGGTGAAAGAACAAGTGATTGATTGAATTCATTATATGACTGATAATAATGTTTGATGGTTTGTTTCTATGAATCCCAAATGCTGATATCGTCCTTCCATATTTTGGCTTGATCATATCACAGACTTCAGCAAACATTTTTGGGGTGGAACAGTTGCAATGAACAAGATAAAGGGTAGTGTTGATTTCTAGAGGTTTCTTTTTCTTCTCATCCTTTTTATATTGTTGAGTTTTTTTAATACTTCAGACAATGTTATGCATTTTCATTCATCAAATTAAGAGGGATATATATATATATATATATATATAATTTTTAAAGTCTGTACAGAAATAACCTACTCGAGTCAACAGCATTCTCACACCCATTCTCCTTTTCTCTCGGTGCACCCCATAAACCTGCAGTGCGCGCCACTTTGTGTCAAAAAGTATCGAGATTTTTAGTACTTTTTGACACCCTTGTATTCTGAAATGGTATTAGCACTATGTGAACTGTAGCTTCGTCCAGGATTTGAACTCAGGTCGATGGGTCCATTTTCTACAAATCTAACCATTACACCACATACAAAAGTAAAATCAGTTTTTGGTTTAGTTAGCAATTATATAAAGTAGAAAAATATTCTACTTTTTTAATTATTTGGTTTTAGTATTCACGGGTGTAACATATATCTTTTTTCGAGTTCGACTTAATTTTTTCTGATTTACCAAATCCAGAATTATTTCTCTGAATGTTTGAAATGAGGCTTGATGATTAGTATTATCGGCCGAAACGTTGTACAGATAACAATGAAGATGAGGACAATAGTCTGAATAACGCAGATAATACAAATCCAGAATTGTTAAAAGTTTGCTCAATCACACACCTAGATATACTCAAACATGCTAACTTTGTAAAAAAAAAAAAAAAGTCGTCGGTGTAGCCTCATGTCGGTATCAGTCAGACAGCAAGTGAATCTATCCCCTTTTCACTAGTGCTAGACAAAGGAGATTGTTTTTGCGCATCTGAGGTGGAGCACTACACCTACCATCAGCTCCTCACTTTATCACACAGATTCCTATGCTACTCATACGCTTCGTTGGCGAGGGCCGGTATCGAACCAGGAACCTTGTGATTCCTAGCTGAACGCTCTACCAACTGGGGCCGGTTTAGCCAACTTTGTAAACCCCCATTTTTAAAGGTTAGTTATCTAATAGCTCATCTATCATTTGCTAATGAATATATTTATTAGCCTCATTTATTCTTAGGGAGGATTAAACTGTTGAAACTAGAAATTCTGGGATATAATGAGAAAAGATTTGTTCAGAGACATCAGTGGTTTTTGATTCAAAGAAAATGATCCCTAGGACAAAACATGAAGAAAAAAGGGAGTATCGTGTTTTCAGGATGTTTCTCTGCAAAAAGAAACAAGAAGCTTAATAAAAGTTAATGGTAAAATGAAAGAAAAGATCACTGAGAGAAACATTGGATTTCATATTTGTTAGAAAAATGAATCTGAAGCCTCGTTGGAGCTTCACACATGGCAATTATTTGAAACTTCTAAATTCGGCTATAAATATCTTCAGGTTAGGAAAATAAATTTTTGACCTTGGCCTTTACAGAGTCCATTTGAAAATTTATACAATTAATTGAAAAGAATTTGTTTGAGCAAGAAAACCTCCAACAAAATAAAATGTTAATTTTCTGAATTTTTGAGATGAGGCTTGATAATTTGAATTATTTGAACTATTGCATTCATCTGTTAAAACACTGTGTCTGTGGATGACATATATATATGAAGATAGGATGGATGTAGTAGAATCCAACAGTATGAGGTAGGTAAAAGGATAGTTAACAAGAAATGATAACTCAAAACAAATCTAAGAGTTGAAATATTTAATCCGATTTATCTTTCGACTGAGATGTCCGTATAAATCGGACGAAATATTTCAACTCTTAGATTTGTTTTGAGTTATCATTTCTTCTTCACTATCCTTTTACCTACCTCATATAGATATATAGATATATATAATATATGATATACCAAACTTGTTGGTAAACCCTTGCGGTAAGAAAAAAACAGCAAATAGTTTGATTGTAAAAATATACTACCAAACATCACCTGGGGTAAAAAAAAAAAAAAATTTTTTTTAAAAGAAAAGACCAAGATAGTCATACCAACCGAAATTAATCAGTTGATACAATAATACTTGGCCAAAAGAAAAAACAATTTATATGTATATATATATATATATATATATATATATGAAATATATATATTCATCCAAAAACCACCAGGATATTCTAAAGCTAAAAAGTAAAGAGTGCTCAATACCTAAGTAGAGCAAATAATAAAGTTAAACCTAATGAGTCAGATATAGCTTCTAAAAGTTTCGCTTAGTGCTCTTCAGGGCAAAGATCTGACTCTACTGTGTCTGTGGATGACATACATACATACATACATACATATATATATATAAGTTGAAAATGGAAGCGAATATACTAAAAGTTTTTTCTATTGTTGATATTTTATTTTATTTTGTATTTAAAATAATAATTGATAGAATACATGTATGCATGGAAAAACTCCTGGCTGAAACACGTGTTAGTAAAATTAAATAAAATAAATCCTATTTTATCCATTCAACATTTTCTTTCCTTTATTTTTCATTTCAACATATATATAAATAAAAGGGTTTTGTAATTTGCTTGAAGCATTGTGTATATATTGGTTTGTTGGTTGGTTTTGAAGGCTGTCACAATGCGAGTGTAAAGAAAAAAGAAGGTAACTATGATGTTTTTTGTTAACCTGTCATTTATTTCTCAATATTTCGGGAAGAGATTCCCATCCTCAGAAGAATACTGGAACTGAAGTTGTCTTAGCGGCTGCTCAGCCGCTAAGACAACTTCAGTTCCAGTATTCTTCTGAGGATGGGAATCTCTTCCCGAAATATTGAGAAATAAATGACAGGTTAACAAAAAACATCATAGTTACCTTCTTTTTTCTTTACACTCGCATTGTGACAGCCTTCAAAACCAACCAACAAACCAATATATATAAATATTTACTAGAAATATATATATATATATATATATATATATATATTTTAGTAAATGAACAAGTATAGTGACATCCATAATGAGTAATTTCAGTGTATTTAACTTTCTTAAGCGGAAAATCTGATAGAAGTGATGCTGTTTTATTTAGTGGGGGGTCAACTTATCCATCAAACATGGGTTTATAATTCAATTAACATGTCAGAATTTGATAGCTTAATTTATATGTTAGCATGTATAGATCTATGTGAGTGTATGCATATATATATATATATTTGTTTATACATTATTTTTCTCCCCTATGTTCAACTGGCACAAATGAGTAATTACTTTTAATAGATGTAGTAGAGAAAAAGTTCCCGTTGAGAGAGCAATGTTTCTAAATTAATTGGATCAGATAGAATAATTTTGTAGCTACCACCTCTTGCAAGTAATTGACCAGAATTTTTGTGACTGGAAACCTTTTTGATCAAAATTTAATCTTTTGGTTCCAGTTTACCATAAAATCTCTGAAATCTTGTCAACCAATTCCAAACTTCTACCAATGAACACACTTGTTTTTGTTGTTGTGATGGAGCCCTGTATTATTGTAAAAATCATTTCCAATGCATTTTTATTGTAAAAATCATTTCCAATGCATTTTTATTGTAAAAATCATTTCCAATGCATTTTTATAGTAAAAATCATTTCTAATGCAATTTTATAGTAAAAATCATTTCCAATGCATTTTTATAGTAAAAATCATTTCCAATGCATTTTTATAGTAAAAATCATTTCCAATGCATTTTTATAGTAAAAATCATTTCCAATGCATTTTTATTGTAAAAATCATTTCCAATGCATTTCAAAATAAAAATCATTATATTGCTTTCCGCTAGTACCTGTTATGGGTTAAATAGATTTTAAAATGAGTATTGAAATATGTTTGAAAAAATGAGTTTGAAAGAATTCCCTTCCCAATGGGGCCACCTGTTCACCATGGGTAGTAACCCATGATGTTTAAGGAGAAAACTGTGGTGGCTGAGCAGTCCATGACATGCAACACTCCACTTTGGTCCTTACTTATGCTAGACAGCAGTGAGAGAGACCCCTCTGGTCAATCGACTGGTCACATCAAGCCCTAGTGCCTATATGATTGTCCCAGCTGGAGAAGCAATATAATGTAGAAGAACATTATGTGACTAGTTCTAGTTGGTAAATAATTTTCTCATAAAACTCTATACATTAGATAATTCTAAATATATATGAAAATAAAACAAAATATATTTAAATCAATAATACCAGGAATGTATTTATTAAAACCTGTTTTAACAAACAATGTGGACCATTTTATGTTGCATACTTAATTTCTGAGTATATATGATACGGGGTTGTTCTATGTTTTATGTATTAATGATTTTGAGTACAGATTAAATACTCATTGATAAACATATGCAGTTCTTGGGTGTTTTCTGACAGAAGCAGTGACATAGTTTCAGTTACAGAAAGACAGACTCTGAATGTCCATTATATATAGATTTGATAAGACTACATGCAAAAATGAAATGTCTTCAGAAACATTACCATGAAAAATGTAAATATGAATATGAATGTACAATGAAGATGACTCCCTAATCGCTCGGCATAAAATAACTTTTGTCATGCCAATCATAATTGTATCAATGGCCATTTTCTGGGGTGCGATGTACTCTTATTTCCCTATGAGATAAAATGGCTGCAGACCTATTTTATTATATGACAATATGGAAATCCAGTTCTTGTTTGTTTGTTTTTTTTTTGCTTGATTTTTTTTGGGGGGGGTTAATGCTATCCATCCTTTGATCAAACCAACCAGTATTCCCAAGATTTTAGAAGAATATCAAGGGACTGATTTAGATGGATACGCAATCATGATACATGCAAATAAAAGCAGCGTTTGCTTCCTGTCAGCAACCAACCCATAATTTAACTTAATTCTTATAGGTAATAATCAAAAATTTAGAAAAGTATGTTATACCCATGAGATGCATTAACTGCAGAACATTCAACGTAAATTATAGGTTCCATTTTATATATATATATATACTAGAAAACGTACCCGGTCCATGACCGGACTATATATAAAGACTGGACCATAAATATGCGAGAGATTCTAAGCTGAACGGCTTAGACTGTGATTTTTTCACTAAAATTAAAGTAAACTGCTGGTATAGCTTATAATAGAAAGCAGGCAGTGAACAATATTTTATTATCAGCAGCAGCTGTATAAGGACAGTTCCGAAATCGGTTGATTTGGTTTAATTGATTAATCATATCCCTTAATCAGTAAAAACCAGTAACCAAATTTGTGTGTTTCTTAGTTAAAGGATATTAAGCCGTATGCAAGATTTGAATCTGAGTGACCTCCCATTTCGAAGTTATAGTCGACACGTACATACCAAACTTCCTTTTATATATATATATATATATATATAGGGCCGGGTTAGCTCAGTTGGTAGAGCGTTCGGCTAGAAACCACAAGGTTCCTAGTTTGATACCGGTCCTCGCCAACTCAGCGTATGAGTAGCACAGGGATCTGTGCGGTAAAGTAAAGAGCTGATGGTAGGTCTGGCGCTCCACCTCAGATGCCAAAACAATCTCCTTGGTCTAGCGCTATTGAAAAGGGGTTAGACTCCCTCGCTGACTGGCTGATACTGACTTTAGGCCACCCCGTCGACTTTACTTTTTTTTACTTATATATGATGGACTCGCCGGTCAGTCATGACATATGTGGGCCCAACAATTCAGTTAGAGATCTGAACCATTGGACAACCTAAATAGTTGATTTGTTTAGATAGAACAGTGTGTGTATTTGTTGATCTCTCTCTCTCTCTCTTGCTTATGGTTAATGTTTCTTTACTTACTTCTTACTTCTATTCTTCTTCTGACATCTTAAGTTCTTCTAGGTCTCTTCTAACATCTCTTCTAATGTCTGGACTTCTCTTGGGGACTTCGTGTCTGGTCTTCCATTGGGGATTTCTCTTTATCATTGTTAGTTTTTAGATAATAACACAAGACTTCGATTTACTTTGATCATATTTTATTCTCGAAATCCCCCACGAGACTACCTGCGCAGATCGAGTCGGAGCGTGCAATACATGCCTCACCACCGTCATGGTTTCTGACCGACTCACTAAAATCTATTTCTAATCTAAACCGGAAGAGGGTCTCCTCCACCGATTCTCACAGTATCCACCGGAAAGGATCAGGATGAGGTCTAGCCTTGTCACTCATCCTTCAAGGCCGTGGGCTGCAACTTATAGCAGCCATTTTGATTTCTACACTACTGTAAATAATTATTAGGAATCTAATGATTATGTAACATTAAGTCATGTTGAAAGTTATGGTTCCTACTTGATCACCAGAGTTAAGCCATGATGAGCCCATTCACTACTTATATGGGTGACCATTTAAGCAACAGTAGATACTGTTGTTCTTGGTATGACATTAAACTGTATCTAATGGTGAAGTTTCAGTTCTTGATTTCTGGTAAGTGTGGAGTACCCCTTCATCACCATTACTCTCAATTCACTCTGACCTGTAGTGGTATTACCCGTTAGAGTACCATCTATGGGTTAAATAGAAAAAAAAAGAGTTTTAAAGAACGTGTTTAAATAAATTGAGTTTTAAAAAAAAGAATTTTCAATACCAATCAAGAA
>CM042139.1:13409268-13471768 GCA_023376005.1 Doryteuthis pealeii
GTGTTTCTTGTTGAACCTGGGAGCCTTCATAGAATCAAACCCTTTATTCAATCCACCAGCATAGACTGTCTTCATTACACTAACCATTAGAGGGTAAAATTGTTCAGCTATGTTAAATATTCTATGCTATTATCACCTGTTGCCATTAAATTGTCGGACAAAGAAGACAAACACACAATGGAAATTTAATACATGTATTGACAAATAATACAAGAACTTGTTGCAAATTTTATTGGTATTTGCTACCAGACTTATCTAAGCTCAAGTAATGTTCTTGGAGTAGTGGTGATAACAGGGGTATTCTGTTCGTTGGTAGGATATGTTGATAGGACGCTTCTTTGGACGTTTCTCTTTCTTCCTGGTAACCAGTTCTGTGATAAGTAATGGGGGATGCTATTTTAGAAGCTTCTCACCCTGGTAACAGTTCTCTTAAATGACGGTGAATGGGCCCTTTTCAAGTAGACTATTTGGTCTTCGTACCTTCTGTAGTATGCTATAGTGACAGCCTTGTAGTATGTGGACACAATGCCTTCGAAAGTGTGCTGTGAAAAAATGCCTCCGTCTAGGTCAATGGTCAGTTTTTTGGGCTAAGTGATGAGTGAAGTTTAGGGACCGCTATTTATGCGACTACCCTCAGTGCGTGCTCCGTGATGAGTAAAGTTTTTGGCGCCAACATAGGATGTCGACCCATAGCGGCAGGGGGAGATAATTAACTATGGAATTTCTAATACCATATTTTGTTTTTCATTTTAACTGATATAAGTGATTGCCTTAAATAAAGAAATGATTAACTATTTTGTTTTAACTATTTAAAAGTTTTCCAAAATGCTTTTATCTATATCTTAATATTAAACTCTTTTTTTTACCTCATGATGAATGTTTAATTCAAATAATTTTTCTAAAGATCTGCATATACAGCTATAATATTCTCTACAGATGCATGCATCAACATAATTATTATTGAAGTCAGTTAGCCTACTGTTGGTTTTAATAACAGTAGCTAAGTAGAACTTTTGCAGTGTCCAAGACAGCTGGTAAATATAGGAATCAAGAATGATCCACTCATGAATCAGGGTGACTTGGGTCATTCCACTCCTTGAGTTCTGATTGGTTGCTTGACTGGTTGATCTGCATGACACTGTGGAGTCCTATATATACCTGGTCATTCTGCAGTGTACTTTGTAGCATTTCGAGTTTGTATTGAGTTACAATCGCATGCTACCTTGTCTTCCCAGTTTGACGGTAATTGGAACTTATTCTTCACGATGGTGAGTATCATTGTTTCTACAATTATATAAACACAAGTCTACTAAAAATATCTAAATTTATTGAAATAATAATGAAAAAAAAATAAGACACATAGTAACAAAACAGGATTGGCTGCTCACATTAATATCTCTCTCTCTCTCTCTCTCTCTCTCTCTCTCTCTCTCTCCTTTGGTCAACTGACTTTACTCCAACTGGAGATGACCCAAAGAGATTAAACTGTGAATTAAATTGGCTGATCTTTTTATATAGATAAATGTTTGAGGCAATTTCAGTAAGCAGCTTAAAAGTAAACAGAGAAATACACAGATAATCATCATTTTTAACTTTTCTTTTTTAAAGCAATTGTTATTGACAAAGTGTGAAACCTAGACAGTTTATAGGATGCCTAGTTATTCTATAGAATGTCTGGAATTTCTTTTTTGTTGTATAATATTTGGTATGATTATTAATTTTGACCTTACATACTTTGGGTTTTAAAAAAAATGTGTGGATGTTTTAGCTAAGTAAAGCAATTTTTTTTTGTTTCTTTAAAATCAAATTTGTAAAACGTAAAATAATTCTAAAATATAATATGTAATAGAAATAATATAATTGTAGAAGAATTCCAATTACTGTTGAATTGGCAGACAAGGCAGCAAGGAAGCCATAACCCAATATGGATATTACCTTGTTGCAAGCCTACTGAAAAATACCAGGTTATTTATAAAGCACCATAACACCAAAGAAACCAAGCAGCCAATCAGAACTCCAGGAATGGAATCACCCAAATACATTAATGGAGTATTCCTGAGTTCCACAAGTAGCAGTTATTTTGGGGACCAGTTCAGTTGTGTTTAGCTAGTTGCTGGGGGTTTTTTTTTCAAACCAATAGTATATTAATTCACTTCAACAATAATTTGACTATTGGATTGTTCATCTGAAACATAAATTAGATATATTCTAGTTTTCTATGAGGGGTCATTTAATAAATATGATACATTTTGTCTAAGGAGTTGACAATAGGAAGCACTGGTTATATCTTTTACCTTGGTATTTTATAGAACCATTCCTCATAATTTACCAAGATATTTCATAGAATTATTCCTAATGATTTACCTCGGTATTTTATGGAATCGTTCCTCCTAATTCACAAAGATATTTCATAGAATCATTCCTCATAATTTACTAGGTATTTTATAGAATCATTCCTCATAACATAGTGAGGTATTGTATAATCATTTCTCATAATTTACCTAGTTATTTCATAGAATAATTCCTCCTAATTTACCAAGATATTTCATAGAATCATTCCTAATAATTTACCTAAGTATATTTTAGAATCATTACTCATAATTTACCTAGTTATTTCATAGAATCATTCCTCATAATTATATACATAGAAATTAAACATACACACACACTTACATACAGGTATTCTTGCTTTTGTGAATGTTTGCTTCATGCACTACCTATATTAGTACAATTTCCACCCACTCACCAAAATTATGTACAGTAAGGCAGCAATTCATTTATTATTTATTAATTTATCTGGGGAAAAAAAATTCGTAGTTTCTAGGCTCACCTCCAAATTATCTTTTCTGTTTAATGAGAAAGATTGTTATTTGTCTCTTCCCTTCGATGATAACTGTTACGTCATCAACCACATCTCCAGAGGATTATGGGTAATCAATAGGGAATCAATAATTAACAAGAATCACAGATGATTTTGTTGATATATCAATATTTCTTTTTCCTATATCCTCAAGAAAATCATCTGTTCCTGATTTGCAAATAAAATATTGTTTACCCAGAAAATTGTTTTTTGGAGTTAGTTCTTTAGAGATCCAACATTATGAAACATTCTATATAATGAATTATCAGGGCCCAAATTGTAGCAGTTATGATAATTATTGTGGTACTAGCAGGACCTATGGAATATACCACAGTATGATAATTTAATTATTACAATGTTTGAGGGGTTTTTTTTGGTTTTTTGGGGGGTTCTTTAGAGATCCAACATTATGAAAAATTCTATGAATTATCAGGGCCCAAATTGTAGCAGTTATGATAATTATTGTGGTACTAGCAGGACCTATGGAATATACCACAGTATGATAATTTAATTATTACAATGTTTGAGGGTTTTTTTTTTGTTTTTTTGGGGGGTTCTTTAGAGATCCAACATTATGAAAAATTCTATGAATTATCAGGGCCCAAATTGTAGCAGTTATGATAATTATTGTGGTACTAGCAGGACCTATGGAATATACCACAGTATGATAATTTAATTATTACAATGTTTGAGATGTTTACTTAAGAGGTATTTCAAAATTGTTAAGTATTTACATTTGAGTCATAAGCAGTACTTAGATTTTTTAAATCTAAAATGTTATCAAAACAATCTATAAGATTAAGTAGGTATTTACCCAACCCCAAAATTTGCATACTGGTTTTAACAAAACCGTGTTTAACAAATAATTACTTGGTGTCACTGATTTCTAATATTATTGTTTTATTCTCAAACATAATATAAGCAATCCTATGTATGATTTTATATTGAAATCAATTAGAGTAAAGTAAAAATAAGTAATCTTTTTTGTGTTTGTATTTAATTTCATTAGTTTTTCTAATTCAATATAACATTTGATAATATCAAAACTTAAATACTTGTGCCTGGTGGATGCATTCCTTTGCTAGTGTGTGTGTGTGTGTATATATATATATATATATATATATATATATATATATATATATATGAATGTTTGGTATGTACGTGTCAACTTATAACACCGTTAAGAGAAGTCACTCAGATTCGAAATCTTGCATACACATTAATATCCTTCTAACTAAGAAACACACCAAATTTGGTTATTGATTTTTCTGATTAAAGAATATAATTAATTAAACCAAAATCAACTCTGCTTAATAAGGACATGATAAACTTTGAAAATCAAATATTGTTTACCCCAAAAATTGTTTTTTGGCATTATGAAAAATTCTATATAATGAATTATCAGGACTTGTTGGAGTTAAAAGAATTATTGTGGTACTAACAGGGCCACGGTATGTTAATTTGATTATTACAATGTTTGAGATGATTTTGTGTAGTAATGATATAAACCTGAGTACAGAAAAATGTTAACAATTGTCTTGGAATGACTTGGAACAGTGCAAGGTAGTTTCATTATATGAGAATATTTTTCGTCTGGTGACTGGACGCCAGTAACAGCCTTCTCATGAAGGTGAGTATGATGTTTATTCTACAGTAATGATATAAACCAGAGTACAGAAAAATGTTAACAATTGTCTTAGAATGACTTTGAACAGTGCAAGGTAGTTTCCTTATATGAGAATATTTTTCGTCCGCTGACTGGACGCTAGTAACAGCCTTCTCGTGAATGTGAGTATGATGTTTATTCTACAGTAATGATATAAACCAGAGTACAGAAAAATGTTAACAATTGTCTTAGAATGACTTGGAACAGTGCAAGGTAGTTTCCTTATACGAGAATATTTTCAAATTAATCAAGATTCTGGAAATAAAGTGCTTATTCACATATCCTATGTTTAAATAGATTCCTTAAGGGCATTGCAGATTTCATGACTTCATAAAGATATTGACCATTGACCTGATGTCATGAACAACTGGTGCAAAGTATTGATAGCTACTCTGAGACTCAAACTAAAATCAGCCATTCTAACAATAGGGTTATTAAAAGAACTGACTTGAAGAGCAATGCCACATGCCTGGAAGCGAAATATTTTACCAATATGGTTATTGAAAGAAACGATGGCATTATCAGAAAAGTCGTACTACATGCCCCTAAAACAACCATTCCACCAATGTATTTATTGGAAAAAACATTTGCCCGAAAGCCAAAAAGTTTTCCAATATATTTATGTGGTGAATTGATTTTATAGCAATACTATACCACTGATCTCACTCTAAATCATTCTTAGCATTTTTTTTTGGTTACTGAAAAACCAGGTGTCCAAATAAAATTTCCATACCATCAAAAATATTTATAATATTTCGAATATTCTTTTTGATTAAAAAAAAATAATGCAATAAACTTCTAGGAATTTGGCTTTTGGCGAAACAATCTTTAATTATCTCTTTCCAATTTTATGATATCTCTCTCCACTTTTATTATGTCTCTCCCCACTTCTATGATATCTCTCTCCACTTCTATGATATCTCTCTCACTTCTATGATGTCTCTCTCCACTTCTATGATGTCTCTCTACCCTTTTATGATGTCTCTCTACCCTTTTATGATGTCTCTCTACCCTTTTATGATGTCTCTCTCCACTTCTATGATATCTCTCTCCACTTCTATGATGTCTCTCACCACTTCTATGATGTCTCTCTCCCCCTTTATGATGTCTCTCTCTCCTTCTATGATGTCTCTCTCCCCTTCTGTGATGTCTCTCTCCCCTTCTATAATGTCTCTCTCCACTTCTGTGATATCCCTCTCCCCTACTATGATATCTCTCTCCCCTTCTATGATATCTCTCTCTACTTTTATGATGTCTCTCTCCACTTCTATATAAATACTTTATATTTTCGGAATCATTTATTGGCTAAAATTAGAGAAACTTTAATTTTATTCAGAAGATTTTCTATGAAAATCAAACATAAATCTCATTTTTTTAATGAATATTTTTTTTTAAATGTCAGAATGAAGTATGGGTGTTAAATACATAATGGAGATTCATATTCAAGATATTCTATTTTTGTGATGTCACGGGTATCTAAAATATTCTTAAGCAACTAATTTGTTAAACTTTGGTTGGAATTTTAAAGATCTTTTTTTTTTTTTTTTTACAAAATGTCCAATCAAATTTTGCAATTAAATTACACTCAATTCTGATGGAGATTTTTAAATTGTTGATATTTGTTGGTGGTGAAAAACACAGTGATATTAGTATTAGAAATTTTACTTGATTTAGGACAGTTTAAATTAATTGTTTTCACACAAACTTATTAACAGTTTTCAAATAAAGAACTGATATAAAAAAAATCTGATACTGAAAATATAAAGTCTTGAAAAACTATACTGATCACCGTAAAAGTCTTATGCAGAAATGCATGTAGATTACCAAAGGAATGGTTTCTGGTTTTATGATAAGCCATGGTAGAATTGGGAACCTTCTTGTTGAACTCAGGAGCCTTCATGTCATAATTGGGAGTGTTGCTTCCACCTGATTTTACACTTGCAATAGCTTTCATTTGCTTTCATGAATAATGTGCATAAGAACTATACAGACTGCAGATATTGTTTTCATAAGTTTTATTTCCACACAGTGCAGCTGTGAAAAACTTTTTAGCACTTATCAGGTTGGATTTGGAGTGTGTAGAATAATCATACTAGTTCCAATTACCATCGAATTGGTAAGACAAGGCAGTAAGTAGTCATAAGTGAATATGAACCTATTTTGCTGCAATACCACTACATAATGCCAAGTTATTTATGAAGCCTCATAACATCATAGAAACCAAGAAGCCAATCAGGACTCAGGGAATGGAATCATCCAAATGCAAGAATGGGCTATTCTTGATTTCTATAAGTACCAATTGTCTTTCAGTAGTGCTTAGCTAGGCCTGAAAGCACATTGGCCGAACCATTTTGTATGTAACAATAAAGATGGGGACAATAATCCAAATTATCATCTCAAAATTTCAGTGAAATATGAATAGTGTATATCAAATGAGATCAATAATCCTATGAGAATAGTCTTCCTCCATGAATTGAATAAAGGGTTCAATTCAAAGTTCCGTGAAGGTTCCCGATTATGACATGAATACTCCTGAGTTCAAAGAGAAGGTTCCTGAGTTCAACAAGAAGCACCGGAAGAAGGCTGTAAGGCACATTGGCTGAACCATTGTGTAAAGATGAAGACAATAGTCCAAATAAACCAAATAATACAAATTATCATCTCAAAAATTCCAAGAACTACAAATTGTACTTATCAGATGAGATCAATAATCACAGTAACTACTAATAGGAATATTAGAAGAATAATTTTTGATTTGAAAATATGAAGACTAAAATAATAAAAAAGAAGATAATAGAGTGAGATAGAGGCATTCTAACTTGGGGGTTTCTCTTTCCAGAAGGTGTCATCAAGTGGAAATGAATTCTTCATATCTTTTTTTTTCTAACCTTAATTAATCAAAACTATTGTGATGGAATTTTCTTTTTATGAAGAATTCTTGCCACAGGTTGAAATAAGAAAAGAGAGGAATGGCAAAAAAGTTGATCATTGAAGAAAATTAGACCCTCAATCACAGAATGACAGAAATGTGCTAAGGGGCAGACAATTGTACCGAACATCATGGGTGCGCTGCAAAATAGAATCATAGAAAAGCAAATGCGTGCACATGAGCGTGTGCAATGCACATCAGTGTATGTGCACACTGCGCATACTGTGCATATACACTGATCAATCAAAACAGTATGACCATCTAATTATGTAAAAGTCAAGTTGTCGCGATGGTCTAAAGTCGGTATCAGCCATACAGCGAGGGAGTTTATCCACTTTGCACTAGTGCTAGACCAAGATCAGCTAGAATACTCAGAATAGACCTGGAGATCTAAAGAGACTTGCTGTCTCAGCATCTAGTGAAAAACCGCTAGCTAACAAGAAATTTACATTTTAACTTGTTAGCTAGTGGTTTTTCACTAGATGCTGAGCAACAGCAAGTCTCTTTAGATCTCCAGGACTATTCTGAGTATTCTAGCTGATCTGATGAAGAAATGAAAAGCGAGGCGTGACAACGTATTTTTGATTCTGGCAACAACCAGCAGAGCGTCCATTCTTAGCGCTGACTGATAAACCCCGAAGCAGCTACAATATAGACATTGGCCGGTTCCTGAGAAAACCTGATTTGAGAAGAGTGACTTTTAGCTTTTGGAAGCCAGCAATTTTCCCTTGAAAAACAGACACAGAGGTTCTTCATTTCCTTTGGTGAAAAAGGTTGCAGTTCCTTTCCACTTATTCTTCAGAGGACGAAGATAGTTGTCAGTGTCCACCTTGTAGATGAAAGCATAGGTACTCAGGTTCCAATCTTCCAAGGAGGAGACTTTAAACTCAATCAACAACACAAAAACACAAGGATAACTTTTTAAGACACCCATACCATTCTTTTTATTAACAGGGATTAATTAAAGAAAAGGCTAGGGGTAGATAACCTGACCCTATACACATAAAAGTGATTCAGAGCAGATAACTCTGACCCATCACTTACTAATATCTGTGAGTTTTACCAACAGATATAAGATGTCGCATTTTATTTTCCTATTCATAATCAACTATTTTGCATGAAACAATCAAATATACATTGTAGATGCGGGTGTCTATTTACATGTGTATGTATATATATATTTTTGGAAAAATCTGGGAAGGGCCCGCTGGTGTAATGGTTAGAGTCCCCGCCTGTCAGCTTGACAGTCAGGGTTGGAATCACACACAAAGTGGTCTTCCTGTCTATAGCTCTGCTGATGAGGCCTAATAGACTGAAATGTACATACAGAGATTGATTTTTCTCGATTTGTTTAGCCTTACATTTGAATAGGTATTCCCACCTAATTCATTAATTATTAATTAATTAATTTTCAAAATTAGGTACGACTTCAATTAAGCACATATTCTCCCAAAAATTGTCAGCTAAAAAAGCCATATCAAAACACATTGTTTGTTTGTTTTCTTCTCATATATATATATATATATATATATATATATATGCACATTTAAATCTGATATCAAATAAAATCAAGTTAATACAAAAGTTTTTGTTTTTTTATGAAACCACAATGCAAATATAATTATCAATTTAGTCCTATATAAATTTCATATTCATACACGTATATTTAATAGATATTTATATCTTATGTGCAACTTATATATTAATACTTATATTCTTATCCGGGTATGTGCAGACTCATTTGTATTTTTTTAAATCTTTAAATTTTATCTATGTATTTTCATATACAAACATACATTGTTCTAGAATCTTGCATATATTATAGAGCTTCTGTCCATATGAACTCAAACATATCTATATAAATTCATATTATATATGCAAGTATATATTCATATAGATGATTACACACACACACACACACACATATATATATATATATATATATATATATATATATATATATATAGCCTTGTAGAAATAAAACTAATAGGAAATATTCTGGACATATAAACTCACACATATCTATATAGATATATAGATATTATTTATGCAAGTATGATGGTAGGTGTGGTGCTCCACCTCAATGCAAAAAACAATTTCCTTGGTCTAGTGCTAGTGAAAAGGGGATAGACACCCTCACTGATTGGCTGATACCAACATTAGGCCGCCAACAATATGCACATACAGACAATTATATACACACAAAAACATATATAGCCTTGTAAAAATAAAACTTGTAGTAAATATTCTGGACATATAAACTCTCACATATACATATATATATATATATATATGCAAGTATATGCACATACAGACAATTATATACACACAAAAACATATATAGCCTTGTAGAAATAAAACTTTTATACATATGGACACCCACATATATACATACAAGTATATACACATATAGCCAATAACATACAAATACACACACACACACACACACACACACATATATATATATATATATATATATATATATATATATATATAGCCTAGTAGAAATAAAAATAATTGTAAATATTCTGTACATATGAACTCAGACATATCTATATAGATGTATATTATCTATGCAAGTAATATAGATGATTACACACACACGCATATATATATATATATATATATATATATATATATATATAGCCTTGAAGAAATAAACCTGATAGAAAATATTGAAGGAAAGCTGCCTATGGATATGAGAGCTTTTCATTCATTAGTCTCTTTGCCACGGGATATATACTTGGCTTTCTATTTATCTTTTTTACACAAAGGAAAATGACAAATTTTTCATCTTATTTGTGAAGCTCAAGCATCCCATTTAGTTGTGAAGAGAAGTGAAATCAAAAGTGAAAATAAATAAAACAACCTAATCATATTACGCTTTTTCAATTGGATCTTCTTTGAGAATCGCAAATGATACTTGTGTTGCCAAAGAGACACTAAAAAAAAAAAAACAAAGAAACAACTTTCTTTGTTTCTTGTTCTTCTCCCAAGTGTGTTGTCTAAAATGGATTGTTTTATCAGCACTTACTTTCCAAAGAGAAGGAATATTTACTTATTAGATCTGAAGATATATACCTCTTGTAGAATCAATATATTATACTCACCTTCACAGGAAGGCTGTAACTAGCGTCCAGTTACCAAACAAAAAGAAACCAGGACTGTAACCGAATAAATGGGACTGTATCTGAATGCTGGATATGGATCAAAGTATCATACTAACCTTTGCAGAGAGGCTGTAACTAGCATCCAGTTACCAGACAAAAAACGGGACTGTAACCAATTAAAGGGCATAGTATCTGAATGCTGGGTATATATGGATCAAAGTATCATACTAACCTTTGCAGGAAGGCTGTAACTAGCATCCAGTTACCAGACAAAAAACGGGACTGTAACCGAATAAAGGGGATTGTATCTGAATGTTAGGTATATATGGATCAAAGTATCATACTTACCTTCACAGGAAGGCTGTAACTAGCATCCAGTTATCAAACAAAAAAATATTAACTGTAACCAAATACAGGTTCTGTACCAATTATGAGAACACAGTAATGGATTAAAATATCCACATTAAAACCAGCAGCCAATCAGAATCTTGAGAATGAGTTTGGCCAAGGTACACAGTTGAATAGCCCCTGCAATATAAACCACCGGCTAAGTATGAATTCTCAGAGCAAATTCATCTTGGAATATTTGGCAAAAAGCAACTTCATATTTCTAAAGAAAATTAATGGCTTTAAGGATGTTCTGGAAGTTTACATAGTACTAGTAGCATGTAAAAAAGAAGACCTGTCCTGACTTGACACAGTTGGTATAAATGCATTTATCTTATATTTTCTCTCCATTGCATTTTGTGTTAGTATATCACAGATATTGCAATACTGATATTGGTCCCTGGTGAGTGGGTGTTGACTAGATATCTTCCCTACCTACAATTGTCCCATTTGATTTAGAACTGAAGTCATTGTTTATAAAATCTGTTTAAAAAAATCTTATTATATCTGATTTTTTTTTTTTTTTTTTGGTTGGGGGATTAGGGCGGGGGTTATTTTGTTAGACAATTTTTGATTTGGCAAAAAGCGACTTGATGTTTCTAAAGAAAATTAATGCCTTTAAGGATGTTCTGGAAGTTCTGTGACATATGCGATGTTATCTCATTTCTAGTTTCAGATGAATAATCATATATGACAGCTCTGATTGAGAAAGATGCCATCCCTATTTTGACGTATGGAATTTTTGGCAAATTCTTGCAATTTTCTTTCTTGATTATTCTGGGACACATTTTTTTTTTCTTTTTTTTTTTTTGTTTGTTATTCCAAAGCGACATTAGAACTGGGAATCTAAGATATTTTCTGTCAGTCAGTTAATGACACTACATAGAATGATAAGAGGTCATTTAAATTTGAAAAACTAATGAATAAAAATTATGCTAAAAGTTAATAGGTAAATATTTGCTCAAGTTTCTCAAAGAATGACTCTGATGAGATGACTGTGGGAAGAGTGGAGAAGGGTTGTGGGGGTATGAGATGACTGTGGGACAGCGGGGTTGTGGGGGTATGAGATGACTGTGGGAAGAGGGGAAGGTTTGTGAGAGATGAGATGACTGTGGGAAGAGGGAAAGGCTTGGGAGGTGGGGAGTTAGGAAGGTGGCAGTAATATGAAACTTTAGGATGAAGAAATCAATACTCATTATTATAATGATGTTCAAGAAAATTAAAAATTAAAAAAGTTAACTGAGGATGACATTGTGGGTGGGCGGAGAAATAAGAAAATGGAATTTCCTAAGATTATGACAATATTCAAATAAAAATGCTGAATATGAAGATATTAATCTAAGAATTTGTGAAGTGTATTATATACACACGTATGGTGACCGGGTAAGGCCTTGTATTTGTGAATTCCAAACTCCTATAAATATAAGTACAAGAGAAAAAACTAATATTCAACAATTGAAATGTGAAGTAAATATTCCTTTTCTCAGAAACTGTATTCAGTTACAGTCTGTCTTTTTTCTTTTCTTTTTTCTGGTGACCAGATGCTTGTCACAGCGTTCCTGTGGAGATGAGTATAATGCTGATTCTACAATATCTAAAATTTCTCAATTGTCAATGTATCTGATTATATCAGAAACAAAATCAAATGAACACAAAAGAAAAAAGAAAAAGATATATTTTATTCATTTTGTTTTGATAACAAAAGAAACATTGCCAATCAGAAATGTAATACATCTTATTTGAAAAGGAAACATTTCTCTCTAATGAGATTTAAATTTCAACAATTCTTGCAAAAGTTTTAATAGAAATCTGAGACAAACAGAAAAGATTTTGATTAAAACATATATCAACCGATATAGCATTTCATTTTCCTATTTATTTTTCATTTCGTGTAAAGCAACCTAATATATCTATATGTATATAAACTGATGAGTTATAACATTATGACCAATGACATGTGGCAAGAATGACAGCTACTGTCTCATAACAACTGTATATATATTAGAGGTACTAGCAAATATATGCACCCTCGGGTGCAATTATTTAGGTTTTGATGTAATAGAATATTGTATCAAATTAGAAACTATTTAGAAAATGATAAACTGAGGGGGTATAATCGAAAAATAGAACAGCTTTAAATCTAACTCTTCCATCATTTTCCATCACTCCCGTCTTTCATTTTTCCTAATTTACCTATTTAGTTAGATTATGAAGTATTTAATAAAATTACAGTTCTTTCGTCTTGTTTATGGATTTCTTTTAAGATTTATCCCCGAGATTTTTGCTCAGATTCGTTAAGAGAAAACCAAACAATTAGAAATCAATAATACTAAGCTTATATTTATTAAAATCAAATTCTTAAATATTAATATGCAAATTAGCCTTCTCGTTCACAGTGTAAACTGCTATTTTGTTGAATATATAAATATACTTGCATGTTATTAGTATGTAGAATAATCCAACAGTATTAATAAGGTATACCAATTTTATCAATAATTAAGGTTTAAATAAAAATAAATTCATGGTGAATGTGACGTCAATAACTAAGGGAATTGTGACTTGAGTAGTGATCTAGTTTCGGTTACAGACAGACAAACACACAATCTCCATTATAATAAGATATAAACATTAGCTTTTTATCTACCTCTGACCATATACTGTTTAAATTGATCTGGATGTGTGTGGTGTAGTGTTTAGTCATAGGTATAAGATTTGAATGTGTTCTTTTAATATATTAGAAGGCTCAGAGTAACCTTCCAATGTAGGTGAATATATGCATCAATAAATATGAACAAAGAAGTACAACATAACAACAATACAGACTTTATTGTCTGAGCACGTTGAACGTGACATAGATGGCATTATACAAACAGATAGAACTAAAGTCCTTTGGAAGTATGAAAGAATTCATAAACAATATGAGAGTCACTTACTGATAGAATATGAAAGTTACTTACTGATAGTTGGGGGTAACGTCCCCCACTATGAAGAGAGACACCACGCATTTGGTCAATCTTTTGTGGATGCCAGACCAAGGGAAAGAGGCAGAGGGCTCTCCAGGCTGAGTTTGAATACACAGCTAGTAGTGCCACCTAGTTGTGAAAACCTGTTGGCAGGGGAAGGTAACCCTTTTGGACACAAGTCCAAACCAGCAGGGGCAGACAATCGCTACATACGGAATGAACTATTATTATAAACTAATATTATGACTCCCCATGTAATGTGGTGGCACTCATTTGAAATATATAACAATAATTGTGGTGTACTCATCTCTGGTCCAGTATTATATTTTCTTTTCTCATGAGATTTTTATTTTCCCCAAAGTCAAATTACCCTGAGTGAGAGAATACATCTCACTCTATCAACACATTGTTCCAAACTCACTCCACACTCTCACCTCTAATCTTCCACACTTTGCCACGTGACATGTCTTGACCAATAAGAAAATGCCATGTTGTGTTGTGCTGACTCATTAAAAAAAATTTTCCATGCTAATTTACATGTAACTCTACATTCTTGGCTCTCTCTCGCTCTCTCTCTCTCTCTCTCTCTCTCTCTCTCTCTCTCTCTCTCTCTCTCTCTCTCTCTCTCTCTCTCATGTGACACAAATCATTTTAATCAGTTTTATTTGAAGTGGTTTTGAACAAGAAATTGTCATTTTTATGCAATGTGATTTTTAGATGCTGATCAAAACTTATGTTTATCTTTTGAAGGACTTTTTACTGATCCTCATGATTAGTTATAAATGTTCAATCAAGATTTCTTTTATGAGAAAGTGTAAATAAGATAAGTCCTTTTGATATTTAGTGATACTTTGAAGTTAGGAAAAAAAAAGGGTCCAAAATAAAAACAAATCAGAAAAATAGTTATTACCTTTTTAATCATATGCACTTAAAGATATTATTGCCTTACATTAATATATATATATACACAGATATATTATCATGACCTTTACTTGAATGTATAAACCTATAACATTCATGGCTGTAATAAAACTTTGCATCTTTTTTTCATATTTATTCCTTTTATGAACAAGACTCTAATATAGCATCTTGTTGTCCATTCTCATTAGAGCCATTTAACTATATCAGCAACCCTAAATAAGGGGTGTCCTGGATATGATATTAAACTCTATCTAATAATGAAGTTATAATTTTGGAACTATGAGGAATGTGGGGTACCTTTCATTGCCAATTCTCACAGGTCAACTCGGACCCGGAGTGGTAGTATCTGTTATGGACCCATCTATGGGTTAAATAGAAATAGATAACATATGTCCTTGTATCTTTGTACAGACAATAAGGTTTCTGTAATCCAACACTCTCACTGTGAGCCTCTCAAAAGACATGAAGTGTCCTGGATATGACTGTAAACTGTATCTAATGGTGAAGTTCCGATTTTGGAGCTATGGGGAGTGTGGAGTGCCCTTTCATTGCCATTACTCACAGGACCACTCTGACCCGGAGTGGTAGTACCTATTTGGGTCCTATCTATGGCTTAAATAGAAAAAAATGAGTTAAAAAGAACTGAGTTGCCTATTTTGTAATAGACCGTTTTAGGCTTACCTACCTAATCATAGACTTCCTCCCAAGCCAAGGTAAATTTCTTGCATCCTCTGGTTACTGTACTAGATGTTTTTTTTTTACAGTTTTTTCAGGTCAGTTAACTTTGAACCACGTATCTTTTAGAATCTATGTTATGCCTCAAAGATACGTGGTTCAAAGTTAATTGACCTGAAAAATGTAAAACTTTTAAAATGATATAACTGGTGCATTATATATTTTATTCATTAATATGTCAACACTAAAAATTTCATTAAATTTGGTAAATTCCCTGAATTTTGGTATTATATTTCTTTCGATGGGATGACATATGACAGTGGAATTTAGGTCCGTTAAGTTTAATTCAACCCACTAGATCCTGTCTAGAAGACTTTCCAATAGCAATGATTGATAGGGACAGATAGTGAGAGAGAGTCAAGGGAATCCATGCTGTTGGCATGCCTTGATAATAATGATCTAATTGTACTCTACAACTACTTTACTTTAGTACTTGCTTCACAATATTACAATACACTTAATTTCAAAGAGTTCAATAATGATCTCAATTATTTTCACCAGAATAAACTTATACTAGACCGACCAAAATGAAAAGGTTTGCAAAATCATATATCTATGCTTAGAATTATCCCTGAAGTGGTTTTAAATAAATGTATATCTATCACAGTGAAGCTCTCATGTATTGAGATATTTTTGACATTCGATCCAATCAAAGATGACTAAAGCCATAGTAAGAGTCTCTCTCTCTCTAAAGTGTATGGACAAATGATAGCTGTTCCTCCCATTAGTCTAAGCACTTGTCAGTTTGGTATCAGAAATCAATAGGACATGAATTTATAATCAGAGTAAAGTGAGCAAAACCAGAATTCCATAATCAAAGTTCAAACATCTGCCGAAAGTTATGAAAATCATTTCAGGAAATAAATGATCATTATCATAGCAATCTTCTGATCAATCGGCTGGTCAAGTCAAGCCCTAGCACTTAGATCCTTATTTAGAGTAGACTAGTGGTTGGAGAGATCCCCTCTGATCAATCGGCTGGTCAAGTCAAGCCCTAGCACTTAGACCCTTACTTAGACTAGACTGGTGGTTGGAAAGATCCCTCTGATCAATCGGCTGGTCAAGTCAAGCCCTAGCTCTTAGACCCTTACTTAGACTAGACTGGTGGTTGGAAAGATCCCCTCTGATCAATCGGCTGGTCAAGTCAAGCCCTAGCTCTTAGACCCTTACTTAGGCTAAACTGGTGGTTGGAGAGATCCCCTCTGATCAATCGGCTGGTCATGCACTTATATGATTGCCCCGACCCTATTGCCCTTATGGCAAGCCCCAACCCTTTTTATCATATGGGTGCTAGAAGGCTCTGACTGAGGGTTTTCATGTCCTGGGAATGATGTTAAACTCTGATGGTGGGGTTCCAGTTCTGGAGGTCTGGGGAATGTGGAGCACACCTTCATCCCCATTGCTCCCTGGTCCACTCAGACCCGGAGTGGTAGTACCTGTTAGGGTCCCTATCTATTGGTTAAATAGAAAATTGTTTATAAAAAATTTGAGTATCCATTAAGAATGAATTTATTTCAAAACTTTATCAGCATTAAATGACCCACTGAGGTTGATATGCCATAAAACAAACCAAACCAAGACCTAGTACCTATATGACTGTCCCTCCCCTATAACCCTTATAGCAACCCCCAACTCTTTTTATCAGATACATACAGGTTATGACTGAGGTTCTTCATTTCCTGGTATGACATTAAACCTTATCTATGAAGTTCCAGTTTTGGAGCTCCGGGGAATGTGGAGTACCCCTTTCATCACCATTTCTCTCAGGCCCACTCTGACCTGGAGTGGTAGGAACTATTCCATCTATGGGTTAAAAAAAAGAAAAAAAAAACGAGTTTTAAAAAAAGTGGTTTAAAAAAATTGGTGCCCATCAAGATTAAATATAACTAAACATCTCTGGCATAAAATAACCCAACAGGGGTTGTCATGCCATAAAATCCAACCAACCATCCTACTAGTCCAGACACTTGACAGTTTGGTATCAGAAATCAATAGGACATGAATTTATAATCAGAGCAAAGTGAGCAAACCTAGAATTCCATAATCAAAGTACAAACATCTGCCCAAGTTATAAAAATTTTTGCAGGAAGTGATGATCATTATTATAGCAACCAGTTTTCTTTGTTTTTATTTTCGCCAACAATGGGTAAAATATCTTTCTTCATACACAAGAATTCAGAATAAATAAAACTATCTCTAATAAGAATGTTCTCTGGGGGGCACAGTTAAGTCGGACGCTTTTACTCTCCCAACTGACCAAGTGTTCAGTCTGAAAAATTCTCTCTTCTCACCAACACTATCAAAATATCTTTTCTCTTGTCCACTCGTCACAACAGCCAAAATGCTACTGCAAGCTTCCCTCCCAGGTTTGTGAGGGCCGGTCATTAAATACACAATTACAATGTTCATCCAGGCTCCTTATTCTGACTTGCCCGTGCAACATTAATCAGCAGGCGTCAATCCTTCACATCCGGGCCACTCTGGACAGTTTAGTAATTCACCTGCATCAGGCCACGTCTCACGATCAGGAGGCTGCGAGTTCAATCTCCCCACTCACCTCTGATCTCATTCTGCATGCCAAACACAGTTTGCACGCTTCGAACCACTATGTTCGTGGTTTCTCTCGCCACACAATCATAATCTCACTGTCCTGTTGGCTGGGGCATTAGAATGCAATGACTGCAACTCTGCAGAGAGGTAAGGCCCCCCCCCACAATGGCCATGTTGGCCATGAGTGGTGACTCATAATGCTTAAGGTGGGAGTCCTGGTGGCTGAGCAGTCCATGACATGCAACACTCCACTTCTGTTTAAAAAAATTTGAATACCCATCAAGAATGAATAAAACAAAACATCATTGGTATAAAATAACCCAACAAGGGTTGAAATACCATAAAATCCAACCAATCAACATTATACACAAGAATTCAGTATAAAGAATAAAACACATCATCTCATTATAAGTCTTGCAAGCTGTTTTTATTATCAGATTATGATGACAGTACAGAAATCATCACGCCCTGTCAGCTGGGGCGTTAGAATGCACCGACTGGACCTCTGCACCACTGCAGAGGGGTAAGACTTCCCCAATGAGGCCATCTGTTGGCCGTGGGTGGCGACCCGTGATGCTTAAGGATAGAACCCAGGTGGATGAGCAGTCCATGACTTGCAATACTCCACTTTGTCCCTATCTTGGGCTAGACGGGCAGTCGGAGAGGCCCCCTCCGATCAATCGGTTGGTCAAGACAAGCCCTAGCACCTATATGATTGCCCATAACCCTATTGCCCTTATGTCAAGCCCCAGCCCCTTTTTATCATATGGGTGCTAGAAGGCGGTGGCTGAGGGTCTACATGTCCTGAGAATGACATTAAACTCTATCTGATGATGAGGTTCCAGTTTTGGAGGTTTGGAGAATGTGGAGCACCCCTTCATCACCATTGCTCCCTGGTCCACTCTGACCCTGAGTGTAGTACCTGTTAGGGTCCATCTATGGGTTGAATAGAAAAACATGAGTTTATAAACAAAATTGTGTTGTGCATTAAGAATGAATTTATTTCACAACTTTGTCAGCATTAAATGACCCACTGAGGTTGATATGCCATAAAACAAAACAAACCAAACAGTTGTTTTATTATAGAGAAACCATTTTCACTATATTGAGTTCAATGCTCATTGAAGGGTCCACATTTACTAAGCTAATCTTGCTTATTGGACTAGATAGTTATATTTGAAGAATATATTGTTATAGTTAGAGTACAGATAACAATCATAATTTCAAAGGAGAAAATTTCCTTCTGACAGACGTACTCTTCCAATTTGTAAATCTGTCATAACAGAATATCAGTCTACCCAATTAGCCTCTTGGTGAAACTTTTAACCTCAAACTTTTAACCTTTTCTCTCTCTTCTGGCTGTTGGCCTTTTTTTTTAATTACTTACCTAATTATACTCCATGAGTTTAGACTCATGACCACTTAAGGACTTGCTTAAAATATTACACTACACTTAATTTCAAATAGTTCAATAGTCTCAATTATTTAACTTTGGATTTGACAATGATAATCTTCATAGAGACAAGAATAAGACATCTCTATAAGTATTTTTTGAGAAACCATATCAGTAATGTATTTAGTATAAAAGTCTTATAAATCAATGTTTTCTTGGTGAAACTTTGTAAATATTGTATCAAAGTTGTCTTAGTCCAACAAATATATTGTTTTTACCCTTTTTATTAAAAGGTAGGCTCTTTATATTTAACGTAAAAGTAAACAAATAATTTCCCATTTTTATTAACGTTTTAAAATGTTTGAGATAGTCTTGCATTTTGAAACTAAGTCTCGTGAATATTTTATTTTAAATATTGCTAGCACCTTTTCTAAGAAATGTAATATTAAAAGTTAACTTGTCTACTTTATTTTATTTTTTAGAGAAGTTTTAAAATTTATAAATGTAAAATAAATTTTTCCATTCACTTTCTGACAAAGGTGTTTTTTTATATTACTAATAATAAGAAAGTGGTGGCTGGGGGTCTTAATGCCCAGGGTATGATGTTAAACTCTCTATGATGGTGAGGTTCTAATTCTGAAGCTCTGGGAACTGGGGAGTATCACTTCACCATTACTACCAGGTCTACTCTGACCCGAAGTGGTAGTGCCTGTTAGAGTCCCATCTATGGGTTAAATAGAAAAAAATGAGTTTAGAAAAATGTGTTTAAAAAAATTGAGCACCCACCAAGAATGAATAAAACAAAAATGTCTTCAGCCAACAAAGGTTGACATGCAGTAAAATCCAGCCAACCAACCAACCAACCATCTTGGTTGTTATTATCACAATGTTTTAGCTGTTGTACCCTTTGGCTTTCTTCAGGTGTTAGTCTTTCTATGTTATTATTACTTTTGATAAGGCCAGGTTTATATATAACTGTATGGATACGAACATATCTGATATGAACAGACTATGAGATGTACATCTGCCAGGGTAAATATCTATCGTCCCTGCCTTTTGGCTAACCTGGCTTCTGTTGTTGATATCAAATAAAGATAATTAACTGATGACAGGTGCCTCAGATTAATTGCAATAAATTCATAATCCATAATGTTCACCTTTCCTACTAACAAGCCTGAACTTGCCGTGCCCTACAGCAGTTAATTTTGATGATGCAATATGAATAGGTGAGGTGTTTCCCATAACTTATAACAGGCCTCAAGGATTTATATGTATAAAGGACATGCAGAGGGTTAGAGACCAAAGGAGTAATGCAGTTGGCCAACCTCATTCAAACAATTTTGATACATGAAATTTCCAAGAAATTGTCACAGAAGGTTATTGCCTATAACACATAGGTATTCCAGATACAGGAGGAAGCATAATACAGTTTTCTCTAGAAATTGAACATTATATATACTAACAAATATATGCACCCTCCGTATGCAAGTATTTAGGTTTTGATGTAATAAAATATTGTATCAAATTATAAACTATTGAGAAAATGATAAACAGAGGGGGTATAATCGAAAAATAGAACAGCTTTAAATCTAACTCTTCCATCATTTTCCATCACTCCCGTCTTTCATTTTTCATAATTTATCTATTTAGTTAGATTATGAAGTATTTAATAAAATTACAGTTCTTTCGCCTTTTTAATGGATTTCTTTTAAGATTTATCCCCGAGATTTTTGCTCAGATTCATTAAGAGAAAACCAAACAATTAGAAATCAATAATACTAAGCATATATTTATTAAAATCAAATTCTTAATATCAATATGCAAATTAGCCTTCTCGTTCACACTGTAAATCGCTGAATATATTCTTGAATATATAAATATACTTTTATGTTATTAGAGCGTAGATTAATCCAATAGTATTAATAAGCTATAAGAATTTTATCATTAATTGAGGTTTAAATAAAAATAAATTCATGGAGAATGTAATGCAAATAACAAAGGGAATTGTGATTTGTATAGTAATATAGTTTCGGTTACAGACAGAAAAACACACAATCTCCATTATAAGAAGATATATATATATATATATATATGTGTGTGTGTGGTGATGGACACTTTTCACAGAAGAAGGCCATTTCTACAAAGTTCAGTATATATATTATATATATATATATATATATATATATATATGGATGCTCTTTGTGTAGTGATTATTTCATAGGAAATGAAATTGAAAACCCAATTTCAAATCCTGCTTTTTGCATTTTACATAGCACTTAAAGCCTTAGGAAAGGTTTGGGTCCAACTATTCTCCCACCAACAATGGCTAACTAGTTGGGTAAACTAGTCTAGGTTTTCAATTTTAGAGAATATAAGAACAGATAGAAATGATATCCAAAACATTTTCAGAGTGATAGTACCTGTTAGGTTCCCATCTATGGGTTAAATTTAAAAAATGAGCTTTAAAAGGTGTTTAAAAAAAGGATTAAAAATAACCCAACAAGGGTTGACATGCCCTAAAAACATTTCTTTTTAAACACCTCTTGTGTGTGTGTGTATATATATATATATATATATATATATATATGAGAAGTAAACAAACAAACAATGTGTTTTGATATGGCTTTTTTTAGCCGACAATTTTTGGGAGAATATGTGCTTAATTGAAGTCGTACCTAATTTTTGAAAATTAATTAATTAATAATTAATGAATTAGGCTGGCATACCTATTCAAATGTAAGGCTAAACAAATCGAGAAAAACCAATCTCTGTATGTACATTTCGGCCTATTAGGCCTCATCAGCAGAGCTATAGACAGGAAGACTGCTTTGTGTGTGATTCAAACCCTGACTATCAAGCTGACACACACACACACACATATATATATATATATGTGTGTGTGTCAGCTTGATATATATATATATATATATATATCTTTATATATATATATATATAAAGATATTTCTCAACTTTAAAAATCAAATAAATAACAGGTTTACTGAATTGACCTAAGTTTTTTATTATATATATATATATATATAATAAAAACTTAGGTCAATTTCAGTAAACCTGTTATTTATTTGATTTTAAAGTTGAGAAATATCTTTTTATATATATATATATATATAATATATATATATATATATACTCACTCTCAAGTCATGAAAAAACAGGTGGGATATATCAGTGTCGCAGATCTGAAAGGATGCTGAAAACAGGCGTCTCATTGTATAAAAAAGAAAGAATTATTATCCAAATGAAAAAAAGCTTCATCAACTAGGAGATACAATTTCCCTTTGTTGTTTATGAAAAGGAAATTCAACACTAAAGAAACAAGTCAACTCATTTCTGCGATATTAATAAGTTTAAAAACAGATGATGGCATTGTGTAAACCAAAATAAACATCACACATTGCCAGAATCACAAATCTCGTGTTTTACATCAGCTGCAAAATAAGTGTTTGACTTGTTACGGTTTTTCCCTTGATTGTGTTGATTCCCTATTGGTTCTATAATCTTAATACACAGTTCACACCTCGAGGGAAAACAAGCGACTGATGCCAACCCTATCAATCTTACAGTCTAGAGTTAAAAGATGAAAGAGTACAGTTGGCCATTCCAACACATAACACCCCTCCCCCCCCCACGACACTTCAACCATCACCGACATTCAAGCATTGGTTTTGATTTTCTCGGCTAAATAAGTGACAGCGCTTTTCAACTATTCAGCTAGCTTTGCCTATTAAGATTATTCTTATTTAACCTTTTAAAAACAATCTCTTTGGTCTAGCGCTAGAGAAAAGAGGATAGACTTCCTCACTGTCTGGTTGATACCAACTTTAAGCTGCCTCTGCTAAATAAGTGACAATGCTTTTCAACTATTCAGCTAGCTTTGCCTATTAAGATTATTCTTATTTAACCTTTTAAAAACAATCTCCTTGGTCTAGCGCTAGAGAAAAGAGGATAGACTTCCTCACTGTCTGGTTGATACCAACTTTAAGCTACCTCTGCTAAATAAGTGACAATGCTTTTCAACTATTCAGCTAGCTTTGCCTATTAAGATTTTTTCTTATTTAACTTATTAAAAACAATCCCCTTCATCTAGCACTAGAGAAAAGAGGATAGACTTCCTCACTGTCTGGCTGATACCGACTTTAGGCTACCTCTGCTAAATAAGTGACAGTGCTTTTCAACTATTCAGCTAGCTTTGCCTATTAAGATTATTCTTATTTAACCTTTTAAGAACAATCTCCTTGATCTAGCACTAGAGAAAAGAGGATAGACTTCCTCACTCTCTGGCTGATACTGACTTTAGGCTACCCCAACAACTTATCTTAAACTTTAATGAAAATGAAATCCTTTATTTTTAATAATGACTATCTTACAACCCATATTTAATATGGATAGGTATAATGTGTATTTGTCAAAATTTGTAGAATATCTTTATTTGCTCTTAATAATAAGTAACTCTGAATGATTTAAGATACACTGACATGCTTCGTTTAGTTTGTAGATATATTTGAACTTGTACTGGTTAGAGTCTTAAGAAATGGATTCGTCGACCCGAGTTCAAATTCTGGACAAAGCCACAGTTCACATAGAGCTAATACACTTGGAAAAGGTATGAATCCAAATATTCTCCCTCCAGCTATGGTCACACTGGGCTCTTTACCCTTGGCTAGGCAACCAGTCTAGGAGAGAGAAAACTCTGAATTCAAACCTCTTAAAAATCGGTTTTGATTTTCTCTACTAAATAAGTAACAATGCTTTTCAACTATTCAGCTGACTTTGCCTATTAAGATTATTCTTATTCGTCCTTTAAAATTATAGCATAGATAACATAACTCTCCTTTCTCTAGGAATTTTATTTTGTTTACTTATTATTCTAATAAGACCTAATAGCACATAAAACTTGTTTGAATAAAGAAATTCCCAAAAGCTTCAATAGAAATTCCTCAGAGCTAAATCTGAAGAAACTAATCAAGGCAAATAATTTTAAAATATAAGACAAGCAGATATATATATATATATATATATATATATATATATATATATATATATATTTACATACACACACATATGTGTACACAAAACTCGGGTAGGTTATTTCAATACACACTCTAATACTATATATGTATATATACATATATATGCATACATATATACTTATATATACATATTTATACATATCTATTTTGTTTTTATTATATTTTTAAAAGCATAATTACCTTTTGAAAATGTAATTATTTTATCTTGAAAATAGACTGTAATTAGATGGTTTAGGGCAATATTCAACCAGATGAGACTTTTTTGTAATGATCGATTGTCAACAGAAATCACAGAAAGTAATCTAGAAATAATATTGACCTGTTGAACTGAGGTTCATTCAAATGTCTGTCAATCTAGTATAAGTGCCGAAACTATTCAGCATATATTTAAAGGATGTCAGCTTTTTATATCAATTATAGATTCTCTATATTATGAAGTTTTCAATTATTAATTGTATTATAAAGAGTGAGAGAAAGAGAGACAACTAATAAAGAGACAACTTGTTCATCCAATGTGTGTGTGAGAGTATTCTAAATGTTTGCAAATTGTTTGATAAGAATTTAATTCTCTCATTGGGATGGTTTAGTGGTTAGAATGTTGGACTGTGAGTAATGAAGATGAGAGTTCAATCCCTGGAACTGGAATGGGTGTGCTTTTATCAGGTATTTTAGTCTTATCTTATTATAATGGAGATTGTGGGTTTGTCTGTCTGTAACCGAAACTATATTACTATACAAGTCACAATTCCTTTAGTTATTTACATCATATTCTACAGGATTTTATTTTTATTTAAACCTCAATTATTAATAAAATTGTTTTACATTATTTACACTGTTGACCATATCTACATACTAATAACATGCAATTGTATTTATATATACAACAAAATAGAGGTTTACAATGTGAATGGGAAGGCTAATTTGCATATTGATCTTAAAAAAATGATTTTAATAAATATATGCTTAGTATTATTGATTTCTAATTGTTTGGTTTTATCTTATTGAATATGAGCAAAAATCTCTCCAATAAATCTTAAAAGAAATCCCTTAACAAGAAGAAATAACTGTAATATTATTCTTTACTTCCTATTTTAACTAAACAGTTTAATTAGGAAAATTTACCAATGAAAGACGGGAGTAACGAAAAATGATGGAAGAGTTAGTTTGAAAGTTGTTCTATTTTTCAATCATACCCCCTCTGTTCAAAATCTTTTTATCTACATTCTTATTCAGTTTCATTAGCCTTTCTAATTTAATATGATACTTTATTATAAAATTTAACTAAAATACTTGCACCCTACGGAGGGTGCATATATTTGCTAGTAGTTATAATGGAAAGAAAAAGACTATAAGAACATGCTTAGCAAATATAAAGGAACAAAAAAACAACAAAAAAGAAAATGGCAACTTCTCATCCTTTTTATCATATCTGTACTAGAAAGCAGTGGCTGAGGGTCTTAATGTCCTGGGTATAATATTAAACTCTGATTGTGAAATTCCAATTTTAGAGTTCTGGGGAACGTTGAGTACCCTTTGATTGTCATTACTCCCAGGTCCACTCTGACTCAGAGTCTTGGTAATTGTTAATAGTAGTTGTTATGAATTAAATACAAGAAAATGACTTTAAAATAATTGAGTTTCCATCAAGAATGAATAAAAATAAAATGTATTCAGCATAAAATAATCCAACAAGGGTTGACATGCCATAAAATGAAAACCAACCAACAATATAAGAAGAGAAGATTAATAGAGAACAAAAGGAGAGAAATGGAGTAGAGAAAAAAAATTAAAAGGCAAAACGAAAAAAGGAAATAAAAAGACAGAAAAGAAAAGAGGAAAGAGAAATGAAGAAAAGAAGGATGGAGAGAAAGATGTGATATGGAAGGGAAAAAAAAGGAGAAACAGGGGGGTAAGAGAAACAAATGGAAGGGAAGATTAGGCTGAGAAAGACACAGAAAAGATAAACATGGAAAAAAAGATACAAAATGGAGGTGGGTGAAATAAATAGAAAAACTGAAAGACTATGATAAAAAAAAAGGAATAGAAAAAATAGAAAAAGAGACTAAGAAAGAAATAGAAATAAGAAATTTATTAATCAATAGTAGAACAAATTATTAAAAAAAAATATAAGTAAAAGAAAAACATAATCGGTTTAAACCACTATTGAAGGGAGGCCATGCCTAATAGCGTGAAGCTAATCCCATGGACATGACCACCTATGGACGCTCACAGGAAACGATACATGAAACACACAACGTAAACATATACATATATATTATGAGACAAATTAGCCATGTGAGAATCTAAATGCAAATCTGTTGTTTATAAGAGGCAACAAGAATTCATTTTTAGAAGAAAAGATTGAGAGTGGCATAAGGAAGGAATGAAAAAGAAACAGGGAATAGAAGAAAATGGAGAGAGGGAGGATTGGTTTGAGAAAGTAAAAGAAAAGATACAAATGTAAACGAGATACAAAATGTATATAAGGGGAGATAATAAATACAAAAACTAAAAGCTAGGATAAATAAAATGAACGAAAAAATATAAAAAAGCCACAAGAGAAAAGGAATGAAAAAGAGAAAAAGAGGAGATAGAGAAAAAAATGGATGAGAAGATTGGATTGAGAAGGCTACAGGAAAGATAAACATGTAAGAAAAGATACAAAATGGAGGTGGGTGAAATAGATAGAAAAACTGAAAGGCTACAAGAAAAAAATAAATAAAAAAAAAGAATATAAAAAAGACACAAGAGAAAAAGAGACTGAAGATGACAAGAATGAGGGGCCGTGTTAGCTCAGTCGGTAGAGCGTTCAGCTAGAAACCACAATGTTCCTAGTTCGATCCTGGTCCTCACCAACTCAGTGTATGAGTAGCACAGGGATCTGTGCGGTAAAGTAAGGAGCTGATGGTAGGTTTGGCGCTCCACCTCAGATGCTAAAACAATCTCCTTGGTCTAGCGCTATTGAAAAGGGGATAGACTCCTTCGCTGATTGGCTGATACCAACTTTAGGCCGCCCCGTCGACTTTACTTACTTTTACTTACACTTCAATCTGGATGTTATCTGCCATATGGCCACAGCATCAGTAGAAATGGTAAATTTTTAGGAATTAAATACAAGAAAATGACTTTAAAATTATTGAGTTTCCATCAAGAATAAGTAAAAATAAAATGTATTTAGCATAAAATAATCCAACAAGGGTTGACATACAGTAAAATCCTACCAACCTACCAACCAACCAACCATCAAGAATAAGTAAAAATAAAATGTATTTAGCATAAAATAATCCAACAAGGGTTGACATACAGTAAAATCCTACCAAACCAACCAACCATCAAGAATAAGTAAAAATAAAATGTATTTAGCATAAAATAATCCAACAAGGGTTGACATACAGTAAAATCCTACCAACCAACCAACCATCAAGAATAAGTAAAAATAAAATGTATTTAGCATAAAATAATCCAACAAGGGTTGACATACAGTAAAATCCTACCAACCTACCAACCAACCAACCATCAAGAATAAGTAAAAATAAAATGTATTTAGCATAAAATAATCCAACAAGGGTTGACATACAGTAAAATCCAACCAACCTACCAACCAACCAACCATCAAGAATGAGTAAAAACAAAATGCATTCAGCATAAAATAATCCAACAAGGGTTGACATACAGTAAAATCCTACCTACCAACCAACCAACCATCAAGAATGAGTAAAAACAAAATGCATTCAGCATAAAATAATCCAACAAGGGTTGACATGCATAAAAAAATATAAAAAAATCTGAATGCTATGTGCCATATGGCCACAGCATCAGCAGAAATGAATTACAAATACATAAAGATGGAATATTTTTCTATTAGTCTAAGCCAAACACAAAGAAGTTCTGCATTAGGGTAGCATTTTCTTGGCCAACAAGCACAGCCAAAGATCAGTCGGCCATCGCTCAATTCGGACGCTCAGCCATGTGTTTGCAGTCAATCACAAATCTTTTAACCTGGGAAAAGTAAACCAATTCGGCGTTATTAAGAAAACTTCAAACGTGATGAGTTTCTGTGATATCAGGAAGGGGGAAAGCACGTCCAGTGTTTGGTTATGATAAATTGCATATGAGAAATTCTGTTGGCTGAGTGAACCTTTTGCCAATATTTGGGTTGCCATGGAGTTTTGGACTTCAAAACAACTGCCAAAAATCAATTTGTGTCTTTGTGTAAAAGGCCTGGCTTTTGCAGCGGTACTGCCGCCTTTTGAAATACACATTTATGGCTTGCAAATGAGCCGCAAGTAATAATAAAAAGATGGAGGAATTTGCTAGATTATCAATTTTTAAGGTGGGTGGTTGGGTGTGTGGGGGAAGGTGCCTTTGAAATAGTCAATGGCCACTTATTATAATGATTATTATTATCATTATTACTGTCATCATCTAACTAAAGTTCAATATCCTCACAGTGATCTTCCTTTTAGATTCTATTGCTGTTGAAATTATAATAATAGCATGTTTATAATGACTATCAAAGCACAAAGTCTAGCATGCTTATCTTGCAAACCAGTAGACTAATGAGTTTGATCCTCTATGGGTCAAGCATTTCTGTGATCTTAGGCAAAACTTAGTAAATAACTGTAGTAACATCTGCCACAGTGTAATGGTTAGCAAGAACTTATCACAGACCATTTCACTAGTGATATAGTGAATTCAATGTAGAGGTGTGTGGTCTAATGGTTAGAGTCGTAAGAAATAAACTTGACAGCATGAGTTCAAATCCTGGACAAGGCTCTTTAAATTTCACATAGCATTAATACATAAGGTATGCATCCAACTACTCTCTCTGCACCTATGGTTAAATAGTAGGGCAAACTGGGCTCTTTAACCTTGGTTAGCCAACCAGTCTAGGAGAAGAAAAACTCTGACCATTTCACTATGATATAGTGTATTCAATGTGAAGGTGTGTGGTCTAATGGTTAGAGCTGTAGAAAATGGATTCAACGTCATGAGTTCATATCCTGGACAAGGGTGTTTGCATTTCACATTGCACTAATACCCTTGGGAAAGGTATGCATCCAACTACTCTCCCTCCAGCTATGGTTAAATAGTGCAGCAGACTGAGATCTTTAACCTTGGTTAGCCAACCAGTCTAAGAGTGGGAAAACTCTGAATTCAAACCTGTTAAACTCTGCTTATAAAACTGACCTAGTGTCACATCCTGCTCATGCAGAGGGTGGGTAAATATATATACATATATAATAAAAATAGTTTTTTTTTTAAGCATGAATGAATAGTGAATGTCAGTGTTAGAATAGACTAATATTTAAGAAATACCATTGATTTACCAATTCAGACACAATTGGTAAATCAACAATAGTTCTTAAAAAATAGTCTATTTTAACACAGACATCCATGCTTAAAAAAATCAGTATTCTTATTTTATCACAAATATGCAAACCATACACAAAACCCTTACAATAACACACACACACACACGCACATATCTATATATATATATGTGTGTATATATATATATATATAATTAAAATCAATTGGTTTAAAATATGAATCGTTTAACATATACCAACTTAAGTTTCTCACATTAATGTGGATCTTTGGGGTATTTTTATTTCTGCCATTGTTTTGAAATATATAGGTGGGTTGTACCCATTCTTAATATAGCAGCTGTATTACACACCCGTCTTCAGTACATAAAAATTATTATTCACTGCCAGAAATCAGTCCTATACCACAATGAAAGAGTATGGGTAAATAAAACCCAAAATGATCATTTCTCTGTTGGTATGGGTGCATATGACAGTTCCGAGGTAAGTGAACTAGTCGGTATATTCGTATGCACTTTGGATTTGGTAAAGAATATTAAGAGAAAAACTTATTAATTTTCTTTCCATTCTTAAACCACACCTCAAGATTTTACTAAGAGCTTAAAGGATACAGGTTATTTTTCTGTTCTTTAGAATAAAACTTGATAGTATATATATAAAAAAAAAAAAACATTTAAAAAAATCTGTTCATGAATTTATCACCTCAACTCCTACGTCAATGGCAAAGCAGAACTTTTATAGTCAAATGCACAGGAGGATTGTAATAGCATTTTGTGATCTTGTGGGCTCCTATTTAGGAAGTGAAATTTGAATTAGACTTTCTCTATACCACAGGAGCATTCCAATTTGGGAGTAGGCAGCCTCAATTCTTACAGAGGGACTCTTCCTATAAGACAGCATTAAAGTGTCATTAGTTCTTGGCTGTGTTTTGATGACAGACAAAACTGGATCTATTTTCTGTTACAGCAGCCACCATATTGTTCAGAACACACCAGCCTGATTTTCCATTAAATTGTTGTTGGGTAAAACTTGAGTCAGATCAAGTAAAAGTTTATAACTGTGATTCTAGAAGCAAAATCTTCCTGGAAAACAGTGCACGTTATTCATTTACAGCACACAAATAGTAATAAATATATTTATATAATTTGCCTGTATATTTTGGATGAGGTTTGATAATTTTCATGTTTCATACTATTGTCCTCATCTTTATTGTTAACTACACAATTTTTCGGCTGATGTGCTCCCTGGCCTTCTTCAGGTGTTTCTTGTCAAACTTGGGAACCTTCTTTTTGTACCTGGGAACCTTCTTGTCAAACTCGGTCATGGTTAATGTAATAAGAACAGTCTACTCTCGTGGATTGAATAAAAGGGTTCGGTTCCAAGTTCCGTGAAGGCTCCCAAGTTTGACAAGAAACACCAAAAAAAGGCCGGAGGGCACATTGGCCTAAACATTTTGTAGATAAGAATAAAGATGAGGACAATAGTCCAAATAATCCAAATTCAGTAATAAAATCAATAGAGCAAAAATCATCCAAAAATGAATAAGGTCCACTTTGTTTAGAACTTCTTTTGAAGTATTTTGCAAAGATATCCCAAAATGCTTATCACTTTATAAAGGGATTCTTGATTTTTCCCCCAAATAGATATAGATAGGGAACCATAGATTCAATTAATTGCCTTTATAGTCTATTAATGTAAATAATTTTAAAATATAAGACAGCAGATACATATATATATCTTATTATAATGGAGATTGTGTGCTTTTCTGTCTGTAACCGAAACTATATTACTACTCATATCACTATTCCCTTAGTTATTGACATCACATTTTCCATGATTATATTTTTATTTAAACCTCAATTATTAATAAAATTGTTTTACATTATTAATACTGTTATCCATGTCTACATACTGACAACATGCAATTATATTTATATATACAACAAAATAGTGGTTTACAGTGTGAATGGGAAGGCTAATTTGCATATTGATATTAAAAATGATTTTATTAAATATGTGCTTAGTATTATTGATTTCTAACTGTTTGGTTTTATTTTAATGAATATAATCAAAAATCTCTTCAATGAATCTTAAATGAAATCCATTAACAAGAAAAAATAACTGTAATTTTATTTATTTACTTCCTCTTTTAACTGAATACTTAAATTTAAAAAAATAACAATGAAAGATGAGAGTGATGGAAGAGTAAGTTTCAGTTGTTCTATTTTTATTATACTCCCTCTGTTTCAAATCTTTTTAGCAGTATTCTTATTTAGTTTCATTAGCCTTTCCAATTTAATATAATATTTTATTACATTAAACTTAAATATTTGCACCCGGAGGGTGCATATATTTGCTAGTATATATATATATATATATATATATATATATATATGTGTGTGTGTGTGTGTGTGTGTATGTATATATTTATATTAAAATTTTAAAAGCAAAATTACCTTTTGAAAATATCATTATTTCATTTTGAAAAATCGACTTTAACTAGATGGTATGGTCAATATTCAACCAGATGAGATGTTTTTATAATGATCACAACATGAAGACACCCGAATTCAACAAGAAACACCAAAAAAAAGGCAGGACTGTACATCGTCCAAAATGTTTTATAGATAACAATAAAGATGAGGACAATAGTCCAAATAATCCAAATTCAATAATACAATGAATAGAGAAAAATCATCCAAAAATGAATAAGGTCCACTTTGTTTAGAAGTTCTTTTGAAGTATTTTGGAAAGCAATTTATGATATCCCAAAATGCTTATTACTTTATAAAGTGCTTCTAAATTCTTGATTCTTCCCAAAATAGAAAGGATATAGATAGTGAATCATAGATTCAATTAATGGCCTTCATAGTCCATTAAAACGGTCAAATCTTTGCTTGTTTTTCACTGGCACTTTTGCACTCAAGTTCAAAACTATTCTCTCTTTACATGTCAGTCATGTATCTCTAATGTCTCTCCCTTCAACCAATACTGTGTTAGATCTTCTATCACAATTTGTCAACATAAATCTGGTGTACAAAGCAGACGAGCAAGCTGTAATGTTATCAGTGGTCGAATAATGGCTGAATGGTGGACATTGGCGTTTGGCAGGAGTAAAATTGTCTTGAAGAATTAATAAAATTTGCAGAAACTCTTAGTTTAGCTTTAACGCTAAAGATAAACTATTAAGCTTTCCGACACAAGTTATAAATTGACAATCAAAATTTGTGATATATATATCTATATATATTATTATTATTATTTAGGGGCAATACTATATATATATATATATATATATATCCGTCCTGTCAGCTGGGGCGTTAGAATGCACCAACTGCACCTCTGCAGAGAGGTAAGACTCCCCCAATGGGGCCACCTAAACTGAACCATCACTAAATCTCCCATACTTTTATCCTTGTGCCAAACCTGCATTGATTTCTTGATTTCTTCTTACCTTGTGCCAGACTTTGATAAATTTTAGCAAATAGCTACTATTCAATGAATGTAGTTAATAACTATGTTATTCGTAATATAATTCATAGCAGGCATTTTCTGAAGAGAAAAATTCAGTTGAATCAAAATTACTAAACTTCAGAATTAATGCACAACTATAAATTATAGTACACAAAATAAATTCCTTTTATTTTGTTTAATTTTATTGTACTTTTTATTTAGAGTGTTTTTATTGATATTTCTCTTTCAGCTGTAGGTTCATTATCTTGTTTTAAAATACTTTTAATGCAATTTTGGTTTGTTTTAATTCGATTCTACAAGAGCAGATAACAACAATCAATATTGTTACATTTGTCAAAACAACTCCTTCACATTATTCCACAATTGATTCAGAAAAGTATTCTCATCTTTTATTGTTCTTTATCAGTTTTATCCAGCCAGCCAGCCAGCCAGCCAGCCTGCCAACCATTCCAATAACAAAGACGTAGACACTAGTATGGCAACTGGTATATGAAAAGGAAAACTCATGAATTCAAACCAGTTAAAACTCTGCTTAAAAATAGAATTGGACCCTGACCCTGCCTTAGTGACAACCAGTTGCCCGGTTTACTGGTAGCTATGGGTTGGCCCGCGGCAATATGAGACACATCTCTATCTAAGCAGCCAAAGACTCTAGAGTTATGAAACTTGGTGAGGCCACAGGCTGACAAATTGGGCCCTGACCCTGCCTTAGTGGCAGCCAGTTGCCTGGCTTACCGGTAGTTAAGGGTTGGGCCATGGTAATATGAGACACATCTCTGTCTAAGAAGCTGAAGACTCTAGGGTTATGAAACTTGGTGAAGCAATAGTAGAGGCCACAGGCTGACAAATTGGGCGCTGACCCTGCCTTAGTGGCAACCAGTTACCCGGCTTACCAGTAGCTAAGGTTTGGGCTGCGGTAATATGAGACACATCTCTATCTAAGCAGAAGAGTTGGTAAATACATATGTAAGGTTCAAGGTTATAATATATGGTATAACTGTTGAAACAAACAACTCCGACAAGGGTGTTAAACATAACATGGACTAATAATACAGGCACATGGAATAACATATAACATGAAATACACATACAAGGAAACAAGATATAATAAAAGGACACATTCATGAATGGAAATACAATAAGGAGATATACAAGAGATACCTAAATGTACATACAGAAGTGAACTTACTAGCGTTGTAACGGAGGCCGAAGCCTCCACACAAGAAGGATGTAGACACAAAAGTCTAATCCATGTATGTGAGAGTTCCTGGAGAAGAAAGAGAGTGAGAGGGTTTGTAATAGGCGCTAAAATACCACAGACCCCTGGTGGTCAAACCGGGAACCCAGAGGGAAGATAACTCTCAACACATATATTAACTTGTTGCAAAAAAAAAAGAATATTTACATATAGAACAAATTAAGGAAAAAACTTAGAATTTGCTTCATTGTAATAATTTATTTCAACTGCTTAATCACAGCATCGTCAGGCATTTGCTTATGTCTGAAGACGCAGTTGAAATAAATTAATGCAAATGAAGCAAATTTTTTTTTCCTTAATCTATTCTATATATTGCTCTGTCTGTCCACTTACTGGCACTAGGCACATCGAGCTCTCATTGTGGTTTACCTGTATCACTATATCTAATCTATAAATGGAATGATCCCTATTTTCACAAATATATATATATAAGTTTTATAGAGTCCTTAAAGCATTGTGTGTATATTAGGTACTATCTCCATGCTAACTCTAGGGTCAACTGAAGATGGGATTTTAATATCAAAATTTTAAGAAAACATCAAAGAAATAAAAATACAGGTAAATGAACAACATACTTGTTACCTTTTCTTTTGAATTCAGAGTTATCCCTCTCCTAGACTGGTTACCTACCCAAGGCTGAAGGCCCAGTCTGCCCTACTATTTAACCCATGGCTGGCAGACTGGGCCCTTCAGCCTTGGGTAGGTAACCAGTCTAGGAGAGGGATAACTGAATTTAAAATTCCTGAGGTCGGTCATTGATTGGGTTTGTGGCAACCCTTGATGCACCAATTCTTTCCTATCGACTGTGCCAAAAAGTGTGGATGGTCCAACACAAGACTTCACCACTATAAACAAATCACTGTGTGGGTGTTCATTGTATGTATGAACCCTCATGCATTGAAAATCGACGAGAGAGTCCATAATATATATATATGGATTTATAGGGCTGGTTTAGCTCGGAGTGTCCAACTAGGAAACACAAGGTTCCGGGTTTGATACCAGCCCTCGCCAAATCAGTGTATGATAAGCACAGGGATCTGTACAGTAAAGTAGGTAGGTGTGGTGCTCCACCTCAGATGCAAAAACAATCTTGTTGGTCTAGCATGAGTGAAAAGGCGATAGACTCCCTCGCTGTCTGGCTGATACCGACTTTAGGCCGCCCTGACGACTTAGTTACTTATTCCTTTTAAAATATACTTCAATAAGTTGGAACTGTGTAACTCCTGCTCTTGTATCTTAGGTCACAAAATTTATCAATGAATCAGACAATTTTTTGGTTGGCTTCAGAAATATGGCGACAGATTATTTAAAGTTTTTCTAATATGAAAACATAGCATTATTAACTGGAAAGGAGTAATTCTAAGGAAATACTGAGAAGTTAAATCAATATTTTTAATGTATCTATAATGCTTAGTGCGTTAAGTTATTATTAAACTTTATATAATTCTATGTAACATTGTTGGCTCACTAAAAGTTTGGTCTCTTGAAAAGTTATGAAAGATGTTGCCACTTGATCCCCATGTTAAAAGAAATTGACAAACACAATTATTACAAAAACCAAAGCTCATTTTGTACCAATGTCATAAATAGGAAGGTTTCTGTTCAGTCAATGAAGAAAACATTCATTCTAATGTAAATTATTGCCCACACCAAATGGAGAAAGTCTCACTTAAGCTCCAAATATGTCTTTTTCTCTAACTATTACACCACGACATGCATCTGCAATGTAATGTCTGCTCAAAATAACAATAAATCTGTAAACAAAAGGATGGAAGGAGGGAATAAATCTTATTATAATAGAGATTATGTAATTGTCTCTCTGTAACCGAAACTAAGTCACCACTGACATCAGAATTTCCTTAGTAATTTAAATCATATTCTTTAATTTTATCAATCAAACTCTTGATTCAGATGTGACTGTCCACAAGAGCATTCATAGTTTCACACAACCAAAGATTTGAACATTGACCTACTGCCTGTTAATCACTCCTACCGAATGTTCTCCACATATAATAGATTGATAGGAGAAGAAGCCATTACATTAATAAATTGACAAATACATTATTACAAATACCCAATCACATTTATTCTGAATGTTACAAGTTCTCTTTGTACCAATCTCATAAACAGAAAGATATGAAGTGATTTCTGTTCAGCCAATGAAGAAAACATTCATTCTCACCTATATACCCTTATGGCTAGCCCCAACCCCTTTTTATCATATGGGTGCTAGAAGGCGGTGACTGAGGGTCTACATGTGCTGGGAATGACGTTAAACTCTATCTGATGGTGAGGTTACAGTTTTGGAGGTTTGGGGAATGTGGAGCACCCCTTTATCACCATTGCTCCCTGGTCCACTCTGACCCGGAGAGGTAGTACCTGTTAGGGTCCCATCTATGGGTTAAATAGAAAAACATGTATTTATAAAAAAATTGTATTATCCATTAAGAATTGATTTATTTGAAAACTTTGTCGGCATTAAATGACCCACCGTGGTTGATATGCCACAAAACAAACCAAACCAAACCAATCACCTACATATTTGTCAGACTAATTAATTACCTACTTAAGTTTCACCTGAATGGTTCATTAGGATAATTCAGACTGAAGGAGGTTAGTACAGATGTATTTTATTATGGGAGTGGGTAGCATAAAAGGTTAAAGTTAAAAATTAGTAAAAAGGATTGTGTGATAATTATGTTTTATGTTGAGATGCATTTAGAATTTCAGTTCTTTGTATACAAGGTGTGTCAAAAAAGTATTGAGATTTTTTTAACGTTTTGACACACCTTGTATTCTGAAAAAATTAAAGTTCCTTTCATTGTTCATTTCTATCTTGGTAAATACAGCTTCAATCTCGATACTTTTATGACACACTTTATATATATATATATATATATATATATATATATACACATATATATACTCAAATGCTAGCTGTTGGTATTTGAGGAAAATATGTAACCATTTCTTCTATGAAGCCAACTTATTCTTTTTTGTTTTATCTATAATGTGCACTTTATTAGAGGGAAAAAGTTTTTTCTTTTCCAGACTTACTCTTCATGCAGTACATATATATTACACACACACACACACACACATATATATATATATATATATATATATATATATATATAGTTTCTTCCTTTGCAGACTTAATGGCCCAGAGACAAAAAAAGAAACTTAAGAGGCAAATGACTGTGCAAACTAGAATTTTACTTCAAGAAAAGCACAATGTCTTTAAAATAAACTGACTGTGCCCAGAAGCAAAAGAAGAAATGTCTGATGAGGACTTGTTTTGATTCTAATGATAATGATGCCAGATGAATGTAAAGATGATTCTTAGAAAAAGAAAAAAAGACCAACTGATACGAATAAACGAAGAACTGATTGGAGCCTCCCCACCCACCCACAACGAAAAGGCTTATGATGTCTAATATTTTCATTTTTTTTTCATGATTTAAAACACTGAGATATTTCCAAAGTTGGTTATATCATGAAACATTGTGGAGAATAAAAAGAAATCACAATGAGATCACATTAAACTGTCCTTTTTTGTATAAATTCTGAAAGCAACACTCTATAAAGAAGTAGTTGTACAGTCACTTACCTCCCATCTCACTCCGCCCTGTCAGCTGGAGTGTTAGAATACACCAACTGCACCTCTGCAGAGGGGTAAGACTCCACCAATGGGGCCAACTGTTAGCTGTGGGTGGTGACTCGTGATGCTTAAGGATGGAAGCCAGGTGACTGAGCAGTCCATGACCTGCAACACTCCACTTTGGCTCTTACTTAGGCCAAACAGGCAGAATAAAAAGTGAAGAATAAAAAGAAATCACAATGAGATTACATTAAACTGTGCTTTTTTATATAAATTCTGAAAGGATAAAAATGCTTCTAATTTTTTAAAATAAAATTTATTTTATTTTTAACATAGAATACGCATTTTAAAAATTATTTGAAAATTCCGGCCCTGATCGAGAGTGTTTTGTGCCTCGTGATTAACAATCTATTTATTTTGTCTTTCCTATTATACATAGTTGCTTTAATAAAGACCGCTTTATATGGTCAAAACAGATTTCTGTCAGCAAAACTATTAACATCTTGTTTTTTCTACAAACTTTCTACACATACTGTCACATTCATATCCATCTTACTTTTCATATATATATATATAGAGAGAGAGACAGACAGACAGAGGAGATGCATTGTGCAATTATATTGTTTTTTCTTATTGCTATAATCCACGCCATGATGAATATTAACACTAACCAAAGTAAACAAAATATTTTTTCGCTACTAATGCCGAATAGAATTAGATATAAAGAAGAAGTTGTACTGTCACTTACCTCCCATCTCACTCCACCCTGTCTGCTGGGGTGTTAGAATACACCGACTGCACCTCTGCAGAGGGGTAAGACTCCTCCAATGGGGCCAACTGTTGGCTGTGGGTGGCGACCTGTGATGCTTAAGGTGGCTAAGCAGTCCATGACATGCAACACTCCACTTTGGCTCTTACTTAGGCTAGACGGGCTGTTGAAAAGGGCCCCCTCCGATCAATCAGCTGGCCACATCAAGCCCTAGCACCTATATGATTGCCCCAACCCTATTGCCCTTATGGCAAGCCCCAACCCTTTTATCATACATGTGCTAGAAGGAGATGGCTGAGGGTCTTTATGTTTTGGGAATGATATTAAACTCCCTCTGATGGTGAGGTTTCAGGTCTGGAGATTTGGGGAATGTAGACTAACCCTTCATCCCCATTGCTCCCAGGTCAACATATATATATATATGCATACACACACACAAACAAAAATTTGTTACTACTCGATAAAATGTTAATATTGGTACAACTGCATCAAAAATACAAGTTATACAGTAATTCTACTGTTATCAATTATATATGTATATAGTCATATATAGACACATATACATATATATACATAAACATATATATATATATATATTTATAATATATATATACACACACACACACATACACATGCATATATATATACATATATAAATATACATATATATGAGGAGGGGGAGGAGAGAAAGTAACATACGAATACACACATGACCATTTTCATGTCTAAAGGAAAAAAAAAGGCACCTCTATATAAAACATCTATTTATGTCTTGTTCCTGAAAGAGAATGCCAAGAAAATTTTATTAGAGCAGATCATTTTCTAGGTTCTTTATGTATGTACAATGAAAAAGACATGAAATACTCCATAAAGTGTTTGCCAAATGTCTCATAAAAACGTGGCTTTTTATATTTCTTTATTAGTCTTCGATAAAGAACATTTTGTAACAATATCTGACTGAGGTATGCTTAACAATGAACACTACTCAAAACTGATATCTATTATTCTATGAACAAACTCTTACTCTTATATATATGGAAGAAAAAGAAGACATAAAAACTATTTATATATATATATATATATATATATATATATTAGATATCAACTGTATAATAACAGTTCTTATATGTCGAATAACTATATATATATGAGATGAAAGATAAAGCATGAAAACACACACATATATATATATATATTCACACATGGACATCAATATTAGATATGAACTGTATAACAGTCTATAATGAGTATGTATATGAATATATATATATATATATATATATATATATGTATATATTTGGGAGAAAAATAAGACATGAAAACTTGTGTGTATGCGTGTGTTTATATATATATATATATATATATATATTATATATATATATATATATATAAGCATATATTTTTTTAAAGTATAAACTTATATATATATGTGTGTGTGTGTATGCATATATATTTGCTTATGTGTGTGTGTGTGTATGTATATATATTTGCTTAAGTGTATGTGTATGTGTATGTATATATATTTGCTTAAGTGTATATGTGTGTGTGTATGTATATATATTTGCTTAAGTGTATGTGTGTGTATGTATATATATATGCTTAAGTGTATGTGAATGTATATATATATATATATATATGCTTAAGTGTATATATATGTGTGTGTATATATATATATATTCTCACATACACATCAATATTAGATATGAACTGTATAACAGTCTATATATATATATATATATACATATATATGTATATATATGTGTGTGGAAGAAAAATATGACATGAAAACTATTGTGTGTATGTGTGTGTTTATATATATATAATATATATATATATATATAAAGTTAGTTTAGCAACAATATGAAATCAATAGCACTTGGTAACTGATATTTCCTTGCCTATGCAATTTTCAAACCACATATATTTAAATATGTACATTCATTCACACTCAGATACCTATTAGATATGAACTGTATAATGACAGTCCATATATGTTGAGCACCTAGGTGAATATAAATATATATATATATATATATATATATATTATATTTTTGAAAGAAAAATAATATATGAATGCCAATTTGGTGAAGTGCTTATGTTTATCATAATATTTCACCTTGTTTGGATTTCATCAGAAAAACTGGTAATATCCATTATTTACCATATCTTAAATACCTTGGAATATATATATATATATATATATATATATATATATATATAGAGAGAGAGAGAGAGAGAGAGAGAGTAACAGATTGGGTAAATCTGATAAAATCTGATAAAAAATTGAGGAAAAACACAAAACAACTTCATTCAATTGATATTTCACCTTGTTATGTAACAAAGCTTCACCAGAAGATTTATTTGAGACACTGAGACTATCATCTGATTATATATATATATATGGAAGCACGTGGCATAATGGTTAGAGTCATGGGAAATGGACTCAAACCGAGTTCAAATCCCAGACAAGTCTGTTTGCATTTCACATAGCGCTAATACCCTTGGGAAAGGTATGAATCCATATATTCTCCCTCCAGCCTTGGTTAAACTAATAGGGCAGACTGGGCTCTTTAACCCTGGGTAGGTAACCAGTCTAGGAGAAGGAAAACCCTGAATTCAAAATTCCTGAGGTCATTCGTTGATTGGGTTTGTGGCATTCCTTGTGCCCTAATTCTTTCCTATCGACTGTGGCAAAAAGAGCGGATGGTGAAAACACAAGCCTCAACCTATAAACAAATCACTGTGTGGGTGTTCATTGTATGAACCCTCATGCAGCAAAAATCGACGAGAGAGTCCATAATATATATATATATATAATGTGTGTGTGAGAATTAAGGTAGCATGGACCAACATGTTAATATGGCGGTAACAGTCCGCGAAGCCCTTTATTTACAAACATTAGTGTTAAAAACCCTGTAACTATTTATTGTGACAGTCAGTCGAGCATACTACTGGCAAAAACCCCCCTCATACACCAGAAAACAAAACATATTGATATAAAATATCAATTTATAAGGAATGAAATTAAGAGGGGTAAGATCAACATTTCAGATCTGTTCACAGGATCGTTGAACAGGATAAAGCTGAATGCTTTTAAAAAGATATCATGGGGGCCCAAAATTAAACTTAAGATTTTGCCCTGTCGGTTTGGGCTGTAGAATAATCCGACTGTATTCATGCAGAGGGGTAAGATCCCCCCAAAAATGAATGTCCTGGGCAATGACATTAAACCTGTTCAATAAGTTACTAATCCATTAACTTGTATTAATTAGATGTATTGTGCTGTATAGTACCGTATTCTTTTGAATTAACACCACCATAGTGAGAGTTTCTTGCCAATTTGATCTTTTGGTCTGAAGATAGGCGAGAAACTGTCAGTAATTAGGTGTTGACTCCATGTCCACACTAACTCAAATGTAAATGCCTTATAAATGATATTGAGCACTATCTTCTTAGAAATATAGCACCCATATTATCCACTATATATATATATATATATATAGTTCAGTACATCAGCCTTTTTTTCTTTGTAGACTAGAGGACCCAGAGCTTTATATATATATATATATATATATGAGAGTGAGAAACCTATGATAGATATTAGTTAAAGTCGACGGGGCGGCCTAAAGTCGGTATCAGCCATTCAGCGAGGGAGTCTATCCCCTTTTCAATAGCGCTCGACCAAGGAGATAGTTTTTAGCACCTGAGGTGGGCGCCACACCTACCATCAGCTCCTTACTTTACCGCGCAGATCCCTGTGCTACTCATACGCTGAGTTGGCGGGGACCGGTATCGAACTAGGAACCTTGTGATTTTTAGCCGAACGCTCTACCGACTGAGCTAACCCGGCCCCTTATAGCACCCATATTATCCACTATATATATATATATATATATATAGTTCAGTACATCAGCCTTTTTTTTTTTGTAGACTAGAGGACCCAGAGCTTTATATATATATATATATATATATATGAGAGTGAGAAACCTATGATAGATATAATATTTAGTATGTACTCAATCATATAAACAAATACATTGGATCATGTGTATTCATACTTTTTCCTACACATTTTTAAAAACATTTCCCTTTCTTTTTATATCAATCAATCAATCATATATATATATATATATATATATATATATTGGTGCATCCTTATGCATTAGCCACCCTGTCGGCTGGGGCGTTAGAATGCACCGACTAGCCCTCTGCTGAGGGGTAAGACTCCCCCAATGGGACCACCTGTTGGCCGTGGGTGGCGACCCCTGATGCTAAAGGATAAAACCCAAGTGGATGAGCAGTTAATGACTGAAATACTCCACTTTGGCCCTATCTTGGGCTAGACGGGCGGTCAGAGAGGCCCCCTCTGTTCAATCGGTACAAAAAGAACTTTTAACAATCAGAATAAATATGACTAGCAGGACCTGTGTATATACCACAGTATGATATATATATATTAATATGCTTATTCCTAATTCTTTTGATGTTATCATCTTGCAACAGCCTCTAGTTAAAAATTAGGCCATCCAAATCATCCAAGATGAAATGCTAAAATGTAAATCCTAATTATCTGGTGTTGTTTATCTGCCGAAATCTTATTTCTTATGAGTGTCATTACTTTATTATAAAGAAAGAAAAGGGGGAAAATGACATGCTACACAAAAAATATATGAAAGAAAGAAAGAGTAGGGCAAAGAAAGAGAGAGCTGATAGGCATTCAGAAGTGATAACACAGATCTGTTACAATCGAACATACAAAATGAAAAGATGAAAGAAAGAAGAAGAAGAGTGAGAGAGTTAAATCAAGATTATTATACTTTTTACATATTGAAGTATTTAGCAATAGCTCTTAAGTAAACAAATCAAATGTTGTAATAATTAAATTGTTATACTATGGTATATCCTCAGGTCCTGCTAGTGGGTAATTATGTCTGTTGTGTGAAATTAAAAACTGCTAGTAATAAATTGTAATTAAAAGATACATACAGATTAGTGAATGCTGTTCTAACCTGTTAAATCAAATGGTATATTATTTTGATATCACCAGAAATTGTGATATGTAACAAAGTCGGTAATTATGAACTTTTGTTTAGTAAATTAGGGTGTCCCAGAAAAAACAGAACCCACAAATTTTATAATAAAAATGTTAATTTTAACTAAGGGCGTTTAGGGTTATGGTTGGGGTTTGGGTTCTGTTTTTTCTGGGTTACCCTGTACAGGGTGACCCAGAAAAAACAGAACCCAAAAAACAGTACCTAAATTATTTATTTATTTTCCCATTAAACTAGTAACAAAATTATCTATTTATTTTCCCATTAAACTAACCCTAAACCCAAATCCTAACCTGAACCCCAACCCCAACCAAGTTAAAATTAACAGTTTTATTACAAAATTTGTGGGTTTTTTTCTGGGACACCCTAATTTACTAAACAAAAGTTCATGATAGATTCTCCAAGTTTTTGATATTTTTTATTTTGTTTATAAAATAACATTTGAATTAGAATTGTAATCTATTCAAACCAAGAAATGAGTTACCATTCTTGGGGAAGAAGGTATTGTCCCCTGGGTCATTTTTTGAGGGGAGGGAAGAGTGTCTCTTATAAGCTGTCAAATATGGTACCTATTGAAATTTGCATATTATAGAATGATACACAAAGACTTGTTTTTATTTTAGGCACTTCTAAAAATGGCAAAGTCATTTAAAGAACTGCAGACCTCAGGGAATACTCACCAATCATTATAACAACTTTTTCAAAGTTTCAGTTCAAATATATTATCATTTTTATTTTTTTGCAAGTAAATGAAAGGATGTTATTGTATTTAAAGGAAATCTCAGTGAGGCAAGAGTTAATCTTAGTAAATTGCTATTGTCTCTTGGATGTTTGTCTTTCTTTTTTATGTCAGAATATTCACTATAGCCCTTAGCATGTATGTGCCATAAACTGTCGGGAGATTTGCCATGAATATTTTTTTTTTCTTCTTTCTCCCCAGGCATTTATCGTTTGTTATGCCACAATAAATTATCAAAACAATAACTGGCGGACATGTTGACACAGAGCCAAAAGAGAGGAACAGGCCAAACAACAATAATGACAAAAAGAAAGAAAGAAAGAAAAATCCCAAGAGAAATTATCGTGGTCATGATTGGAAAGAAGTCCTCTGTAGAAAAAAATAAAAAAATACTCCCAAAAATATTTTTTAAGATTTCAACCAAAAAAAAAAAAAAAAAAAGAAAGATGGTTGGCAAAAACTAAAAAAAAAAGTTTGTAAATTTGATTACTCGAGACTTTTTGGAAAACAAATTTGGTAATCCAGTTTAAACTAGAATATTTATACTCATTTTAATGTTTAGTTAGAGGGATCATTATCAGTTGCCACCCCCTCACCCTTTTTATTATAGCTTGTTTGCATTTAGTATACAATGATATGCCACAGGTTAATAAACATACATTCTTATCGCTATCTATGCATCTCACATTGTTTATATCTATCTATCTATCCCACTCTGTTCATATCTATCAATCTATATATCTTACACTGTTTACCTATCTATCCCACTTTGGTCATATCTATCAATGTATGTGTCTCTCACTGTTTATCTATCTATCTATTCAACTCCGTTCATATCTATCAATCTATGTATCTCACTCTGTTCATATCTATCAATCTATATATCTCACTCTTTTCATATCTATCAATCTATGTATCTCACTCTGTTCATATCTATCAATCTATGTATCTCACTCTGTTCATATCTATCAATCTATGTATCTCACTCTGTTCATATCTATCAATCTATGTATCTCACTCAGTTCATATCTATCAATCTATGTATCTCACTCTGTTCATATCTATCAATCTATGTATCTCACTCAGTTCATATCTATCAATCTATGTATCTCACTCAGTTCATATCTATCAATCTATGTATCTCACTCTGTTCTATCTATCAATCTATGTATCTCACTCAGTTCATATCTATCAATCTATGTATCTCACTCTGTTCATATCTATCAATCTATGTATCTCACTCAGTATCGTATCTCACTCATATCTATCAATCTATGTATCTCACTCATCTATCAATCTATGTATCTCACTCATATCTATCAATCTATGTATCTCACTCTGTTATATCTATCAATCTATGTATCTCACTCATGGTATCTCACTCTGTTCATATCTATCAATCTATGTATCTCACTCTGTTCAATCTATCAATCTATGTATCTCACTCTGTTCATATCTATCAATCTATGTATCTCACTCAGTTCATATCTATCAATCTATGTATCTCACTCTGTTCATATCTATCAATCTATGTATCTCACTCAGTTCATATCTATCAATCTATGTATCTCACTCAGTTCATATCTATCAATCTATGTATCTCACTCTGTTCATATCTATCAATCTATGTATCTCACTCAGTTCATATCTATCAATCTATGTATCTCACTCTGTTCATATCTATCAATCTATGTATCTCACTCTGTTCATATCTGACAAAGGCCCTTAGCCAATCACATGAGGTTTCTCATTAGGTGATGGCTAAGAGACCCATGGACTGTGTTTGGCAATGGTCAAAGGGAGTTAACTGTTTAGGTAATATTATTTTCTACAACTAGCACATTTAAACTACATTTGTGCCAGACATATAGCAACTCGCAACAGAGTACTAAAACCTTGAGGTAGACGGTTCGCGTAATGGTTCTGTAATCCTTGCAGTCTCAGTAATCACCTCGATGCTCTTAGACAGCCATGTATAAATAGTCCTGGACAAGCGCATTCACTCTCTAAGCCAGGTATGCCAGTCTAGTCAACAACAATTATATGATCCCAGAGGGCTGTACTAAGTATTTACGGGATTCGAAGGAGCTCTTATTTCTCCGTAGTTGTAGGCAAATTGTTGGACAAAGAAGACAAACACACAATAGAAATTTAATACATGTATTGACAAATAATACAAGAACTTGTTGCAAATTTTATTGGTATATGCTACCAGACTTATCTGAGTTCAAGTAATGTTCTTGGAGTAGTGGTGATAACAGGGGTATTCTGTTGCCGGTTGGAAAGTTGATAGGATGCTTGTTTTCACGTTTCTCGTTCATCCTGGTAACCGGTTCAGTGATAAGTAATGGGGGGGTGCTATTTTAGAAGCTTCTTGCCCTGGAAACAGTCCTTTGAATGATGGTGAATGGGCCCTCAAGTAGACTATTTGGTCTTCGTGCCTTCTGTAGTGTGCTATTGTGACAGCCTTGTAGTATGCAGACACAATGCCTTCGAAAGTGTGCTGTGAAAATATACCTCCATCCAGGTCAACGGTCTGTAGATGTAAGCCCTGTTTTTGGGCTAAGTGATGAGTGAAGTTTAGGGACTGCTATTTATGCGACTACCCTCAGTGAGTGCTCCATGATAAGTAAAGTTTTTGGTTTTGGCGCCAACATCATATGTTGGCGATTCGCCCCCTAGCAGCAGGAGGAGATAATTAACTATGGAATTTCCAATAGTACTCTCAGGCAACACCTGCCTCATCTATTTAAAAGGGAAGGGCTGGGTTTATTACCCAGTGCCTGGGTATGGTGGGTTAGGGTTAGGGTTAGTATCACACATTTGTGCGCTGTGCAAGACTTTATTAAATATTTATAGTTTCACTGCTTTTGTGTTGAATTTTGTGGTGTTATAGTTGCCGTCTCCATTATGCTCAAATCAACTACAAAATGTCATACGCATTCTGGAACCACTCAATAAAAATTTATGGCCAGGACAAATAAAGAAAAAATACAAAAATGATATTGAAGTTGATGACCACTTCTAGAGGAGGAGTAAAAGTTCATCTATTTAAAAGGGCAGGGCTGGGTTTATTACCCAGTGCCTGGGTATGGTGGGATGCCAGTAAATACTTAGTGTAATGTGCAACAGATGAACTCTGGTCAGCAAAAAATTTAAAAATAACTGACTGGAAAAGTCAAAATCAATTTGTCGAAAGTCTGCTGTGAAAAAATTCCTCCGTCTAGATCAATGGTCAGTAGATAAGTTAACCCTGTTTTCTGGGCTAAGTGATGAGTGAAGGTTAGGGACTGCTATTTACGTGACTACCCTCAGTGAGTGCTCCGTGATAAGTAAAGTTTTTGGTTTTGGCGCCAACATACGATATGTTCGCGATTCGCCCCCTAGCGGCAGGGGGAGATAATTAACTATGGAATTTCCAATAGTACTCTCAGGCAACACCTGCCTCATCTATTTAAAAGGGCAGGGCTGGGTTTATTACCCAGTGCTTGGGTATGGTGGGATGCCAGTAAATACTTAGTGTAATGTGCAACAGATGAACTCTGGTCAGCAAAAAATTTAAAAATAACCGACTGGAAAAGTCAAAATCAATTTGTTGGCATCTGTTTCCGCGATTCTGATGAAGATGTCATATTAATGTTATTATAAAACTAATGTTTATGTGATAGGCAGGGCTATCAAATTCTGCTGGCACATTTGCCGCCTGTTTATATTACAGATAAGTCACACATAATGCTATCATATCAATGATATCAAATTTATTATGTTTTATAAACACACACACACACACACACTCACACACACACACACACACACACTCACACACACACGATCTGATATAAATGAAAATAGTATATTTCTGCAGTGACTAAGATTATCATATTCATGTCAGAGACAAATTGTTTATTATGTTCGATTACTGTGAATATCATAACAGTGTAAATTCTCTCTGATAATTATCTTAGGCTATAAATAAATATAAACACACACTCATGGTGAGTCTAAAGATTGCTTGGTGGTTGAGATAGTTATATATTCTCCACCAGTGATTTTTTTTTTTTTTTAGCATATCAAAAATTATTTTACTTTTTCAAAAAATTTCTCTTATTTATTGAATGGCTCTCATTTCTTACTTTCTCTCTCTCTCGAAGTAATACTCGCCAGATTGTGTATTGGGCACACCCACATTACCCATTCGTACCTGTTAAAAGGGGAGGATGCCCCAGTGTGCCCAATATGCAAAGTACAACTTACAACCAAATATATCCTTCTAAATTGTAACAGCCTTAAACATATCCGCGCCAATTACTATCAAGCAAGAAACCTGAGAGATATCTTTAAGAATACAAACCCTGAAAACATTTTAAATTTTATAAAAAAAAGCAACCTTTTCAACAAAATATAACAGACCATAACCAATTATCTCCATAGAACCACTACTTTAAAGACTGAAATCCAAAATAATCTTTTTGGCATTAAATGACCCACAGAGGTTGATATGCCGTTAAACAAAACTCAAACTCAATTTCTCTCTCATTCTTCACCAGATAATCAGGATTTACATTTTTTCATTTAATTTTGGATGATTTGGACTGTCTCTTTTATTACCAGAGGGTGTTGGAAGACAATAATATTTGCACTTTTTGTTGAATAAACAACATACACCACTTGAAACACAGCTGGATACTAATCACTCCACTTGTGTATTTGGATTATGTTCACTTCCTGGATCCTGATTGGCTGGACACTTTCATCTATATACTCCACTTGTGTATTTGGGTTCTGTTCACTTCCTGGATCCTGATTGGCTGGACACTTTCGTCTATATAAACTGAACATTTGACTGTGTTCAAGCATTTAGGGCAGCTTTTTTCTTTTTGTCTGGTTACTGGATGCTAGTAACAGCCTTCTCATATCCAGCTGTGTTGCAAGCTGAGTATGTTGTTTATTCTACACTTTTAAGGAACATGAGTATTAATGTATTGATTTTAAGATTTTATACTTAGAATTTAAACAGAATCCAAGAATAGATGAGTCTTTTTATTCTAACTATTGAAAAACTTTTCAACATTTGATAATATTTTTATCATTACTAAATGGAATTAAAAACTTAGTATTAATGGGTAGATAGAGTGTAACTCAAAACTTTATTTTTAATCATAATGTTTGAGATTGACATCAAAGGAATGAAGAAAGATGAAAGGATTTTTTATCTTTTTTGGGAAAATAGTTTCTTTTACGCCAATTTCTAAACCAAGAGCTTCTTGAGTTTCCCTCTATTTCATATAACAATATGATGTTTTCTATCCTGAAATAAAGTTATATTTACTTGGCTAAAGTAATCAAATACATGAATATCCTTCTAGGGCAGTTTTTTTCAAACTGTGGGTCCCAACCCTTCAGTGGGTTACATGAAAAATAAAATGAGTCGTGACAAAAAAGAAAGTAAATGAAAAATACGCAAGTGAGAGCAAAGTGAAGAATATAAACAACTTTAAATATTGTACAGCACTCATAAATCATCGGTAGGTTTTCACTGATTTCTCCCACGACAAGGTAGTCTTTACAAATCAAACACAATTACAAACCTGTTAAACTTTATCATATTTCTTGAAAGTTTTAAGGTGAGCCTTAATAATTAGTATTATTTGGATTATTTGAACTATTGTCCTCATCTTCATTGTTACCTGTACAACATTTCGGCCAACGTGCCCTCCGGCCTTCATCAGGTATTTCTTTTTGGACTCGGGAACCTTCTTGGACTTATAACCTTCTTTTCAAACTCTGGAACCTTCTTTTTGTAATCGGGAGCCATCACGAAACTTTGAACTTAACCCAAACTTTACTTAAAAAATTGACTGTGTGTCACATCCTACTTGTGCAGAAGGGTTGGTGTATATATATATATATATATATATATATATATATATTTCTTTTTTTCCATTTGACCTAGATGTCAAACTAAATCACATATGAATTTTCAATTTCATATTATTTATTACCTCTGCCTCTTAACATTTTGTATATAAAACCTATGAACAAATTTCTACTATTATAGGACATAGGTAGTAAAATAATATTAATTTTCTTCAAAAATGTCTTTGATAAACATACATCATAGCAATCATTTGTCATTTTTAGATTCATTTATCTCAAAACAATATTTTCTGACATTTGATAAATTTCTGTCACAATTGCAATATTTGATTTGAAATTCTTATAAATATGCAACATTTTCTGTCAGATAAATTTCCATGTTTACAGATTGGATTTTATAGATTAGATAAAGCTACCACCATAAAACTATCACCATCATCATATATTTTCTTGTAGATAAGTTTGGGTTTGTTTTGTTTTTTTACAGCATATCAACCCATTTTGGGTCATTTAATGCCAAAAAAGTAATTTCAATACAAGTTTCTATGTTTCAAATTCTTATTATCTTCAAATTGGTACAAATAATTTTCATTAACTTCTTTGGTTTGGTTCACGGCATAATAACCCTCTGGGTTATTTAATGCCAAAAAAGTTTAGAGTGAGATAAAAGTTGGTACTCAAATTCATTTACAGGTTTATTCTTATAGATATATTTCGCGGATGTATTTTGTATCTGATTCATAATTTTCAATATATTTTTATTTCTCTCAAGAAGGATAAAATGTTATCCATGTTAGTATTCTCAAACAGATCCCTCATATTATTTGTGTTGAAATATTTCATATATTTCATAAATGTGCAGTTAAAACTTTTAAATCTACATTAAATATTTATCTAAACAAAAGAGAAAAAAAAAACAATGTCTAAATCAAATTTCAAATCATTGTTCTGGGGAAGGGCTTTACATTTCACTTGGTTAAAGAGATAGAGAAGATTAGCATATGAAAAAAAATCAGATCCATGAAAAGGATATAGAGATATGTATGGGGATTAAAATAAAATTTAAATTTAAATAAAAATAAAAAAGACAACAAACTCCCATGAGCCTTCACACCAAAAGGATCCTCTTCTAACTCCAAGAGAATCTCTCGGCCATTCAGTCTTTTCTAGGACAAGACACGACTACTGGTCTGGAAGGAATTTCATTACCACATGGTGGCTATGACTGGTGAATAAAGCCTAAATCATAAAACTACCATTTGTTTTTATGTCTTCCTTTTTCTTGCTTTGAATTCCTTTTTCAGCACAACCACCAAATAAGATGGGGTTAAAAGCAAACCTTAAGAACATGCACCAGGAATAACAAGTTAATACCTTCTAAATTTAAAACATAAAACCTCTTGCCACCCCACATTTACATTAAAATCTTAGATCTACATTAAATATGAGATTTATCTAATTAAAAGGAAAAAAACAAACAAAATATCTAAATCAAATAAGGAACGTATCAAAGTCTTGCATTGTTCTATGGAAGGGCTTTACAAGTCACTTGGCTAAAAAGATAGAGAAGAATAATATGTGATGAAAAATGTATTACATTCAACACAGTGATTTGTTTATAGTGGTGAAGGCTTGTGTTGGACCATCCGCACTTTTTGGCGCAGTCGATAGGAAAGAATTGGTGCACGAATGCCACAAACCCAATCAACGACTGACCTCAGGAATTTTGAACTCAGTTTTCCCTCTCCTGGTTACCTACCCAAGTTTAAAAGAGCCCAGTCTGCCCTACTATTTTACCCATAGCTGGAGGGAGAATATATGGATTAATACCTTTTCCAAGGGTATTAGCACTATGTGAGATGCAAACAGCCTTGTCTGGGATTTGAACTCTGGTCGACAAGTCCATTTCCCACGACTCTAACCATTATAATATGTGATGAAAAACATCAGACCAATGAAAAGGATACAGACACGTGTGGGAATTTAAAAAATTTTAAAAGATTTTTAAATAACAATCTCCCATGAGTGTTCCCATCAGAAGAGCCCTCCAAGCTTGTGTGGAAAAAAGGACCCGCTTCTGACCCCCAAGAGAATCTCTTGGCCATTTAGACTTAGGCCTTGATATGCCGTAAAACCAAGCAAACCAAACAAGTTGCCTTTTAAACCTAAAACGTTAAACCTTTTGCCACCCCACACATGTATGTGAAGATAAACTGTCAGACCCATGAAAAGGATACAGAGAAGTGTTTACACTTTGCAATAACGCTGTAACACCTTGATAAAGCATAATCATATGGGTGCTAGAAGGCAGTGACTGAGGGTCTTCATGTCCGGAGAATGATGTTAAACTCTATCTGATGGTCAGGTTCCAGTTCTGGAAGTTTGGGAAATGTGGAGCACCCCTTCATCACCATTTCTCCCATGTCCACACTGACCCGGAGTGGTAGTACCGTTAGGGTCCATCTATGGATCAAATAGAAAAACATGAGTTTATAAACAAAATTGGTTATTTGTTAAGAATGAATTTATTTCAAAACTTTATCAGCATTAAATGACCCACTGAGGTTGATATGCCATGAAACAAACCAAGCCAAACCAAACAAGCTACCTTTTAAACCTAAAACGTTAAACCTTTTGCCACCCCACACACGAAGTGGTAGTACCTGTTGGAGTCCCATCTATGGGTTAAATAGAAAAATGTATTTTAAAAAAAATTGTATTATCCATTAAGAATTGATTTATTTCAAAACTTTATTGGCATTAAATGACCCACTGAGGTTGATATGCCATAAAACAAAAGAAACCAAACCAAACCACGCCACACATGTACGTGAAAAAAACTGTCAGACCCATGAAAAGGATATAGAGAAGTGTTTACACTTTGCAATAACCCTGTATGGGTGCAAGAAGGCAGTGACTGAGGGTCTTCATGTCCTGGGAATGATGTTAAACTTAGAGTCCCATCTATGGGTTAAATAGAAAAATGTATTTTTAAAAAAATTGTTGATCCATTAAGAATTGATTTATCTCAAAACTTTATCAGCATTAAATGACCCACTGAGGTTGATATGCCATGAAACAAACCAAACCAAACAAGCTACCTTTTAAATCTAAAACATTAAACCTTTTGCCACCCCACACATGTACGTGAACAAAAAAACTGTCAGACCCATGAAAAGGACATAGAGAAGTGTTTACACTTTGCAATAACCGTGTAACATCTTGATAAGTAAGAAAATCTGAGTAAGAAAAATTGGTATCAATAAACCAGTCTACAAGAGATATTTATTACCAAAAAGAAGTAGATTTATTTCAAGCCACCTTGCTCTATAGTTTTGTATCTTTCAGAATCTGCAGTAAAAGATAGCATGTCAATGCGGGGAGGAGGGGGTGATGAACAAAGCATTGAAAGGGGGGGGGGTTGTTATCTTGAATCACAGCCAGATAGACATCTCGTCCAGTTTCTTTTGGAAGAAGAGGTTAATTGAATTGGTCATTAATCAACATTTGACAAGGTCAAAGGTTACAAAGATTTCTTTTTAAAAAAAATGAAATAAAAGAAAAAAGAAAAAAATGAAATTAACCAATATAAGAAAAAACAAAATGTCAGTGTCTTACAAAATAGGCACAGATTTTCATGCAGGTAACGTGGCAAAGAATTAATATCTTCACTAAAACGACTGTATTACAAACGATGCAAATACCGAGAGGAAGCTATATTGCAAAAGAGGTTGCCGAAAAGAAAAAAAAGAAGCCTAACATATATTAGGCTTTTTTCATCAACTTCTTTTGTTGTATGGCTTTGTCTATGTTCTCTAGGGCCAGTTTAGCTCAGTCGGTAGAGTGTTCGACTAGGGACCTCAAGGTTTCTGGTTCAATACCAGCCCTTGCCAACTCGGTGTATAAGTAGCACAGGGATTTGTGCAGTAAAGTAAGTAGCTGTTGGTGTGGCTCTCCACCTCAGATGCCAAAAAAATCTCCTTGGTCAAGCACTTGTAAAAAGGGTATAGACTCCCTCACTGTCTGGCTGATATTAACTTTAAGCCACCCCAATGACTTACTATATAGGCTGGTTGGATTTTACTACATTTCAACCCTTGTAGGGTTATTTTATGCCAACAATATTGTTTTAGTCATTCTTCATGGGTACACAATTTTTTTTAATTCAATTTTTTAAACACATTTTAGTACTCATTTTTTTCTATTTAACCCATAGATGTGACCCTAACAGGTACTACCAATCTAGGTCAGAGTGGACCTGGGAGTAATGCTGATGATGGAAATTCTAGATTTCCCATTTTCTACATTATGAACAACATTTAGGTTTATAAGTTCCAAGAATTCACTCTGAATCGTCCAGTTGGACAAATAGTGCAACAGATATAAGAGTTGAGTTAATACATTTCTTAGTGATAATCATCTTTAGGTTTCTGGTTCAATGCTGGCCAAGGGTGATAATATCATAGAATACTAAACATAGCTAAAGATTTGTGCAGACTGATGAGTATTCATCTGTGCTGCAAGTTGAATCTGCTTCTCAGAATCCAGACTTGGTAGGTGGTTTAAATAGCAGGTTGGGCTATTCTACTTTGTGTCATGGTCAAGTCTATTTCCAGGATTTTTATTGGCTGGTGGTTTTAGTGTGGATATTTCTATCCATATATATACCAAAACACTTCCCAATGTTCAGTCAGTTGCTGCAGACTGTATTCGATAATGCTCTGCCTTTTTTTTCTGGTGACTGGACGCTAGTCACAGCCTTCATGTGAAGGTGAGTGTGATATTCATTCTACAAACACTTGTACCCAGTCATGGTTAACAGAATGAGAACAGTCTACGCGGGTGGATTAAATATAGGGTTTGAAGTTCCATGAAGGTTCCTGAGTTCAAAAAGAAACACCTGAAGAAGTCCGGAGGGCACATCAATGAAATTTTGTGTATATAACAATAAAGATGAGGATAATAGTCCGAAAAATCCAAATAATATAAATTAACAAATATTAATTCTTTGGTGATTTTTTTTTTTAATTTTGTGATATAGATTTCATATCAACTCATTTACAAAACTTGTCATAGACTTGATTGACTCAAGAGATTTTTTTATAGATTCTTTTTAAGCAGATATAACAGGTTTCCTTTATTTATTTATTTTTTTTTATTTTTTTTTTTTTTGGCAACACATTTGTCTCGAGATTTTTGAGCTTTTATGATATAATTCCACTGGAAAAAAAACAAAAACTTACTGTTAGTTTTGTCATTTTTATCTATAATCAATGCAGATTATTTGATTTATAAAAACATTTTAAGTTCAAATTTGGAATTTTATACCTACTATTACATAAGTAGAAATAAATACATTAAAACTATTTGATCTGACCCAAAATAGTTCATCAGATGATTCATACCCTTTTGATTCATTAAAATTATTTTCATATATCTATTTACTAATCCCTCTGCACGATCAGGATGTGACACAAGGTCAATAGAAGTAAGGGTAAGGTTAAATAAATTCAACCTTACAATTATTATAATCAGGGTCACCCCTCACAGAATTCTGGACCTCATTGCTGAGTGACAATGTGCTGGAAAATCTTCTAAGCAGACACGGCATTCGAAGTCAAAAATCTTAAGTAGATACCATATAGATGCAAAATTTATCTCAATTTATCAACGTGCTACACATGTGATTGTGTGACATCAAGGACAATTAATAACGGTTAATACAATTGCATAATGTCATCAATGGGTGAAAGTAAATGCATTAAGAAAATCACAAAATACATTCAACTTGAAACTCCTAAGATGAACAGATGTTATTTACATATTTATCTATCTATTTTATATATATATATATGTGTGTGTGTGTAAAAGGATATGAAAACACCACAAAATGCTGTTAAAGTGAAAACATTTTATAACATATTCATAGCTGATATTGAACACTATTTCGATTTTATAAAAATCATCTTCAGAGCTTGTTTATACTCCGTGTTGTCAAGAGCGGAGACAAAAGCAGTATAAACAAGCTCTGAAGATGATTTTTTATAAAATCGAAATATTGTTCAATATCAGCTATGGATATGTTATAAAATGTTTTCACTTTAACAGCATTTTGTGGTGTTTTCATATCCTTTTATCTATACTCATACCGTCGGATTCATTTCCTTTCTTTTAACTTTTATATATATATATATATATATATTAGTACTCTGTCCCGTGGCCAAAAGGCTGCTTGGTGGTACTAGATGTGGCAGTCCATCTTTTAGCCTCCAAAACTGTGTTATCACACCTAGTTAGCAGCTGATGAGGGCAGGTTATTGCAAGTGGTATTTATCACACATTGTATGATGAAAAAAATACTTTTTACTGTTCTGTTTTTGATATATTGAGCACTATTGGATAATTGACTAATGCCATTCCAATGGAAAAGTTAAAGCGGCAATTGGATTTTAATTAGCTCCACTTTTCCAGGTGTTGAACACTTTCTATGTATAAATATCCGATTTGACCAATAACACAGATAAATTCAACCTTACTCTTACATACATATATATATACACATATATGTATTGAATGTCTTTTATAAATATATTTATTGGCTAAGATCTTTATCATGATTGATGAAAGCAACAAAAGAAATCAAGAGGCTCTTCACTCCTCTTCTATTTATTGATAAAGCATTTTGTTTGATACTTACTTTCAAAAAGAGTCTCTTTAGGTTTAATATAGGAAATTGACTTGCCAATACAAATGCACATCCTGGACAAGGCTGTTTTTGTTTCACCTGATGCAAAATGCCCTTGAGAAAGGCATGAATCCATCTCTTTTCTCACCCCCGCCACCAAGCTATGGGTAAATATTTATTTCTAGGGAAATCTAACTCAGACTTTAATAAAGACATTTTTAATAAATAAGATGCTAATTAAGATAGATTAGGGCCGGGTTAGCTCTGTTGGTAGAGCATTCGTCTAGAAACCACAAGGTTACTAGTAAGCCAACTCAGCATCTGAGTAGGACAGGAATCTGTGCAGTAAAATAAGGAGTGGCGCTCCACATCAGATGCTAAAATAATCTCCTTGGTCTAGCGCAGTGATTGTCAACGTGGTCCAGCTGGACCATCAGTGGTCCTCAGATCATTTCTCCTGGTCCACAGAGAGTTCGAAGCCACAAAAATGTTTTAGCCATTTCACAAACATTTAACTAATTTAGCGCTTCTTATAATGACCCTCCCCAGTTGAAAATCTCTATTTAAGTGCACGTCGATGATCGACGGAAAATGAATTGTCTTATCTTACTTTAACACGTGTGCTAGCCGCTTGCAGCAACATTCAAGAAAAGTAGGATTGGTCCATGGGAATTTTTTGAATAAAAAATGGTCCATAAGCCGAAAAAGGTTGAGAAGCACTGGTCTAGCACAAGTGAAAAGGGGATAGACTCCCTTGCTGATTGGCTGATACTGACTTTAGGCCACCCTGACAACTTTACTTTTTATAACATAAATACTAAGGGGAATTGTGATATTTGTGGTGACATAGTTTCAGTGACAGATGCAGACACATTATCTCTATTATAGCAAGATATTGAATGTATTTAAACTCAAGTATGGCCGGGTTAGCTCAGTCGGTAGAGCGTTCGGCTAGAAATCACAAGGTTCCTAATTCGATACCAGTCCTCGCCAACTAAGCGTATCAGTAGCACAGGGATCTGCGCAGTAAAGTAAGGAGCTGATGATAGGTGTGGCGCTCCACCTCAGATGCTAAAACAATCTTCTTGGTCTAGCCCTATTGAAAAGGGGATAGACTCCCTCACTGGCTGGCTGATATCGACTTTAGGCCGTCCCATCAACTTTACTTTACTTTTAGTACTGAACAACCTTAACATTGTTTGTTTTTTTTCTTTCTTTTTTTTTTTCCTTTCAGTCTTAATAAATTGGTTTACATTTCTTTGTCTGTTTTTCTGGACCCAATTTTTTTTGTTTTTCTTTTTGGCACTCTCTTATCTTTTTCGGCAAAAATGTTTTTTTTGGCAATTGTTGTTATCTCAATACATCATCATTTTTGGGGATTTGGTTGGATTTTCCAGTTTATTTGTTCTCGGACTTTTCAGATGTAAATCATTGGATCTTCCTCTTTCTCATTAATCAACAATCTGTTATTTGTCAGTTAGTCCAATTTGTCTTTTCTAAAGCAAATTGCCATATACTAACTACATAAATTCACATTATTTCAACAAAATAATATTTATGACTGTAAAAAAAAAAAAATACATACATACATACACACTCAATTTATATATATAATATAATATATATATATATGGTGATTGCCGCCACTTCATTGAAGAAAGCCATTTCTACAAGTAATTCGGTTGTGAGCATGCAGAGGGCCCAAATTTGCTTTTTTTATTTTTTATTTATGCTCCCTGCCACATAGGTCACATATATGATCTGCTTATGTAGAAGCCGCTTCAGGATGGGGTGCTCGAGCTGACTTACCTCAAATCCTTACTGCTACCATTGGCCTGCCTTTCCAAGAGAATGGTCCTTACTGCTACCATTGGCCTGCCTTTCCAAGAGAATGGTCCTCACCGCTAAAGGGGACTTCTGCAAGGGTCACGATGTCTGCTCCATATCTTTGACACGATACCAGTTCGTTGTTCGGGGTTTCAAGATCCTTCAAGATTGAGATGTGTCTGAGCATTCTAGGTGGCTATTTAGCCTAGGTTTGTTGTAATATTTTCTTGTTTCGGCCCCGATAATGTAAACAGCTGGAAGACTACAAGAGAGTGTGGACTCATTGGGATTTTAAACTTTACTTTTTATCATTTAGTGATTCATATTGTCATAACATTTAATTTCATTGACATTTAACATATATAGATATATATTCCTTATTTGGAGTGTATGTTGCAAGACAGGCAAAACACACAGGACACTGCTGGAGAAGCAAGGACAAAATTTTGTCCTCCTGTGGAAATCAGCACATGGGCACGCCAGTTTAGGCTGACCAGTAAAGACGTACATTGACCAGCTCTGTGCGGATATTGAGTGCTGTGTAGAGGACCTCCTGAGAACAGTGAGTGATAGGGACGGCTGGAGAGAGAGATTGTCATGGATATCTGTTGCTAATAGAGTGACATGATGATGATGATGATATATATACATATATATATATGTTGTGTATTTTGGCAGCAAGTTATTGTTTAAGCAGATATTATTGAAGACCACTGAATATTTCTTCTTTTTGATCTTTTTCTTTATTCTTTCTAGTGGTTTTTTGTTAATTGAGATCCAGTACAGTGACATAGTTTTGGTTACAGACAAACACCGAATCTCCATTATAATAAGAGATTTGAACTTATTTTTTTCATACTGATGAATATTATGCCATCTTGTATCTCCCCAACCAGATTATAAGCTGTTATATCCATTGTCAGTTGTGGCAGATCAAAGCAATTACATTACAAGTCATTAAGTAGATATAAACTATCCTTCCATGATTTTTCAATAATTAGATAATTTAATTAATTGATTCATTTATGTTTTTTTTAATAGCTTCAATTTTATTTGAATTTAAATTGAAAGGAAAAACACGAAAAAATGTTTTCATTGTTCTGTTTGTTGATGTCTGTGATTCTGCAGTGAATTGGATTTTACAAGTGTGATGAATGCAAGAATTTTTATTTCTAGTTATTAAAAAAAATTCTTTTTCTTTTTCATCTAATTTAATTTCCCATCATGGGCTTTATTGTAGTTAGTATATATGATTAGCCACAGATTACTAAGTACATTACGAATGTTGAAATTAATATTGACTTATTGCTATGCTATCTTTAGATAAGTAAAAATAAATTTTAATAGCATGTCAACCCATCTAGGGTTATTTTATGCTTAGAGGTTATGAAATCTTAATGAACAATGCTTAAAAGCATTGTTCATTCATACTTAGATTTTTTATTTAGTTATTTACAAGTTTTTTGGATTTTTTTTGGGGGGGGGTACACGGTCCAATCAAATAAAAATATTTTTTAAACAGCTCATGCATGGGACCCTAACAAGTATACCAGGTCAGTGGACTAGAAATTAGTAGCAATGGAGGAATAATTGGCACTCCTTAGTACTGAAGTTTTAGTGTATGTTATATGCATGCATGCATGTGTGTGTGTGTGTGTGTGTGTATATATATATATATATATATATATATATATATATAAAACAAGTATACCACTCCAGGTCAGTGGACTAGGAATTAATAGCAATGGAGGGATAATCCACACCCCTAGAACTGAAGCCTTAATATCAGATGCAGTTGAGTGTCATACCTTAGACACCCCTTTTTTGTGTGGAAGGGTCTCACCCCTCTGCAGGGATTAGAATCAGCATATTCTAAGCCCGGTCATCAGAGTCCAAATTAGTAAAAAGTGCTTGCATTTTCTACAATAATAACCATTGCACAATGAACGCCTACACACTGAGTAATACAAGTGACTGACCTGATTAAGAACTGCACTATTCCCCAGTTAGAAAATGGTTTTAAAGTTAGCAAGTCTCATAAACTTAAACCACTGATCATATCTAGAGAAAGCATAGTTGGATACAAAACTTTTTTCTAAGGGGATTAGTGCTATGTGAAATGTAAGCTACCTCATCTAGGATTTGAACTTGAAAAAGACAATTTTTCAATTCTATGTAATAATACTCATGTTCCTTAAAAGTACAACCGTTATCATCTTGCAACACACTCTGGCTAAAAATCAAATCGTCCAAATCATCCAAGATGAAATGTATAAATGTAAATCCTGATTATCTGGTGTTCTTTATCTGCCGAATTCTTATTCCTTAAAAGTGTCATCCCCGCATACATTTTCTACAACAATAACCACTGCACAACGAACGCCTACACACTGAGTTATATCAAGTGACTGACATGATTAAGAACTGCACTATTCCCCAGTTAGAAAATGGTTTTCCTTTTTGAATAAGTTAGCAAGTCTCATAAACTTGAACCACTGATCATATCATGTCTTTGATGCTCTGACTTGTGAGTTATATTTCACCTTTTATCAAATACAAATATAAATATATAAAAAAAAAGAATAAAAGTTATTTTTGAAGAGAGGAAAGAAACTAGTTGACTCTTTGATGGCAATCAATAATTTTTGTTTCATGTTGATATTTGATATCAGAAGAAGAACAAAGTTAAAAATTCAACACGTTCATCGTAAGGAGAAAATGTAGATGTGATCAGCAGAATCAGAAAAGAAGAAGAAGAAGAAGAACTGGGTCATCTGAAGTTAATTGGTTTAGAATTAACAAAGAAGATAGATCCAAGATCAAATTGATGGCTCATTTTGATCCTGAATTGTTATTTGCAGTAATCATATGCACTAATAATCTTCGGTTACTGCACAGATTGAAATGTCAGCCTTGTGTAAGTAGGTTTCAAGTAATAATTCAAAGTTCTATCAAGGTTGATCTTAACAAATAGAAAAAAGAAAAAGAAAGAAAAGTTAAAGCTGAATTAGCTTGTGGCTCTTATTATAAAATCCTTGAGTCAAATGAGTTTCATGATCCTGTTTATCCTCATGGAATTGATCTTGCAAGATAATTAATGAGCTTTCTACAAATTTCAAAATATATGAAGCAAATACAAAATTCTGAGACGAGTAATATTCATGAACTTAACATCAATGAACGTATGTTTCTAAATTCATTATGAATTTGATTAAATTTTTTTTCTAAGTTTTTGAATAAAAAGTAAATAGGATAGACAGTCACCCATAAATGTATAAACATGCACATATATGAATGAGCATATACATAAGTACATATACTTAGGTT
>CM042139.1:13476768-13479268 GCA_023376005.1 Doryteuthis pealeii
ACAGATGTGTTTCAGCCCGGCTGTCAGTTCAATTTTTAGTTTCATTGGAAGTTAGTTTTTTTCTAATTTAAAGATGTTTAATTTAATAGAGAAAGAATGGCTTGACCCAGAAGACAACGATAAAAGCCAACCAGAAAGAATAATAGAATAAGTCAAAAAGGAATAATGAAAAATATTATGTATTATTTGGATTTTTCAGACTGTTGTCCTCATCTTTATTGTTATATTCACATTTCAGCCAGTGTGCCATCCAGTTTTCTTCTGTCATTTGATTTTTTTTAAAACCTAAAGTTTTTATGGGAATGTTTTAGAAAATGTATTTGTTAAAAGCAAGTCTTTTGAAATAGTAAATATATTAAAATGAATTCCCAATATATAGAGTTTTATTTTCAGTTTCATTGGAAGTTACTTATTCTAATATCAAGCCGTTTAGTTTAATAGTGAAAGACTAGAAGATAACAGATAATTATTTGCCGAATTCTTATTTTTTGATGAATGTCGTCATCTCAGCTAAATAATGGACAACTCTGTTTTTATTACAAATAAACAAATGGGCGAAAAAGGAAATACTACATATAAAACAAACACACACACACCACACCACACACATATAATATATATATATATATATATTACCACAGAGCAAATTCAAACGAGAACAACATGGCAGCAGATAAGATTCCATCCAATTAAATATATACAAAAACTAACATTTATTATACACACACACACACACACATATAATATATATATATATATATATATATATATATATATATAGGAGGTAAGGTAAAAGGAAAAGTGGACAAAAAATAATGACTCAAACAAGTAGAAGTAGGAGAGAAATATTTTGTTCCGCTTTACGCGAGGAACTTCATCAGTCTAACTGTATTCAAAACAAAGTACGTACATTTGTATTTATAGAAGAGAAACTGAGTTGGGGATAAAATAGAGGGGAAAGGAAGTTAGTGAAGTTGGGAAAAGATAGAGGGGGTGAGTGTGTGGAAGTGATTAACATTAATCTATTTCAATTAAACATAATACAAAGAAAGAAAGAATGAATGGAAAAAGGTGATAGAGTTAAATCAAGATTAGTATACATTTTGCATATTGAACTATTTAGCAACAGCTCTTAAGTGAATATATCAAATGCTGTCATAAATAAACTATCATACTGGTCCTGCTAGTCTATATATTAATACTTGTGTGTATTAATTGTATGACCATTATCATCTTGCAACACCCTCTGGTTACAAATGGGACCGTCCAAATCATCCAGAATTAAATGCAAAAATGTAAACATTGATTTAAATCGCCAAATTTTTATTTCTTATGAGTGTTGTCACCTCAACTAAATAATGGACCATTCTGTTGTCACCTCAACTAAATAATGGACCAACTAAATAATGGACCATTCTGTGTCACCTCAACTAAATAATGGACCATTCTGTTGTCACCTCAACTAATAATGGACCATTCTGTTGTCACTCAACTAAATAATGTTGTCACCTCAACTAAAAAATGGACCATTCTGTTGTCACCTCAACTAATAATGGACCATTCCACTGAAAATTAAGTTCTGATTTTGATAAAGGAATATGTCTGGCAATCCCATTGTGTTCTTGTGACTCGAAACCTTGATTTCTTTAACCTTGTCCTGTAATTGACAGGAAGCTTGGAGGTTGGGGGGGGGGGTTAAAGAAAAGCAGAAAAACATTTTCCCATCTGCTCATGTGTTCTTCCAGAGGAGAACACGTGGACTGAGTGCCTCTCTCCGTCTAAGTTCTTTTCTGATTCCCTGGTTTCGTTTTATTACACCATCTCACCCTCATGGTTCATAGAGTTCATTGGATATTGTGGGAAGGACTTAATATGTTGGATTCCATCTTGTCTTTCTTTTATCAGCTTATTTTTCATTTCTAATAGAAAGCACAAATACTCCAAAGATTGCCCTGTATGCCCTATGAGTTTATTCAACAGCAATAACAAAAAATCTTTACATTGTTATTTAAGAAAGAACTTGTTTATACCAAGTGGGTATTGAAGAATTGGGGAAAAAATAAATAATAAATAGGCAAAAAAAATATATACAACTGAAAAGTGTTAAGGATTAAAATGTCAATACTTAAATGTCAAAAATAAATTGTTACACACAAATAAACACAACATATATATATATATATATATATATATAATAAGGATATCTACTGAGTCAGACGAACCTACTATTAGTTTCGCATAAAGCTCTTCAGGGCTAAAGTCAGATTTTAGCCCTGAAGAGCTTTATGCGAAACTAATAGTAGGTTCGTCTGACTCAGTAGATATCCTTATTACTTGGCTCTACTTAGGTATCGAGCACTTTTTACAAATTAGCTTCTCCTAGCGGTTATATGAATATATATATATCTTATATACATATATATACATATAAATTGTTTTTTCTTTTGGCCAAATACTATACCAATTGATTATTTTGTTGGTACGAATATCTTGGTCTTTT
>CM042139.1:13484268-13556768 GCA_023376005.1 Doryteuthis pealeii
TTATCACAGCATTAAAGACAGTCGACCCTTCCTTGTTTCACTTTTGAATAAGTCTGAAACACACATTGATGGCTATAAAAATGCGACCAGTGAAATTTTATATTACAAACCAAATATCAATTACAGCTGGAGAAGTTGTATCACCTTTTCTATGTATAATCAAATGATAGATGTGATAAATGTCAAAGTATACATGCTATTTAAAGATAAATTCTCCCAGAATATATTATGACAGATCCTATAAATAGTCAACATTGCAAAGGAAGAATTAATATCTAGTACTAGCAAAACCTGTGGATAAATCACAGTATGATGATTTAATTATTATGTTTGATATGTTTACTTAAGAGCTAGTGTCGAATAGTTCAATGTGTTAAAAGTTTAATCTTAATTTAACTCTCTCTACTAGCAGGACCTGTGGATAAACCATAGTATGATAATTTAATTATTACAACATTTAATATGTTTACTTAAGAGCTATTTCTAAATAGATCAATAATAATCTTGATTTAATTCTCTCTACCAACAGGACCTGTGGATAAACCACAGTATGATAATTTAATTATTACAATGTTTGATATGTTTACTTAAGAGCTATTGCTAAATAGTTCATTAATAATCTGGATTTAACTCTTTCTACTAATGGTACCTGTTGATAAACCACAGTATGATAATTTAATTATTACAACATTTAATGTTTATTTAAGAGCCATTGCCAAGTAGTTCAATATGTAAAAAGTATAATAATCTGGATTTAACTCTCTCTACTTGCAGAACCTGTGGATATACCACAGTATGATAATTTAATTATTACAACATTTAATATGTTTATTTAAGAGCTATTGCCAAATAGTTGCCTTGTCTTACCAATTCAACGGTAATTGGAACTCAGTATGTTTATTCTTCACAGTGAAGGACTACCAGTAAATACTACTGTGAAAAACTGAGAATTCTAAAAAGAAATGATACAATAATGAAATCTAAGTTTGTAATGCATTCCTTGATAAAAACTGGCTTCAATCCAATCTTTTTTGCTTAAAACCACTTACCAATTTACTTATTGTTTTCCCTCAGATGAACATATATGTCACAAAATTTAAAGTATGGGATTTATCTGGATTTAAAATGAGGCTGTTAATACAAGAGATAAATCTCTTACGAATGTGCCAACGAAAGAATGTCCAATATTTACTTTGGCAACAATAAGTCGTATCATTCCTTTTAAAAAGCATAGTGGGTGGAGGGTGGGGTTAATGACATCTTATTGGCTATTTGAAGAATTGAGATGTATTGTATTTTCTGATATAAAAGAATAGATTGTTAGGGAGGCTGCTAGTTTTATTTGTTGTTTAAGAGTGTGGAAAGAGAAATAAATTTGATGGATAGCATTTTATGCAAGAAACCTCTATCTATCTAACCTAGTCTGTTCATATCCATCTCAGTAAGTCTGTTCCTATCTATCTATCTCAGTCTGTTCATATCTGTTTATCTATCTATCTCTCAGTCTGTTCTTATCTATCTATCTCAGTCTGTTCATATCTATCTATCTATCTCAGTCTGTTCATATCTATCTATCTCAGTCTGTTCATATCTATCTATCTATCTCAGGCTGTTCATATCTATCTATCTATCTATCCATCTATCTCTGTTCATATCTATCTATCTTTAGGTGTCAAACGAAAAGTTGGACGAATTATTAATAAGTTAGTAAAACTCATTGACTTGTTAGTATTAATAGTATTAAGTGAAGAAAATATTCATATCTAGTTCATCTATCTATACACACACACATAAATATATATAAAGGGAAGTTGGTGTGTATGTATTTATGCATGTATGTATGTCCAGATGAAACAATGTAAATAATATGATTAATGAATACCACCAAATCTTTCTTTTTGTGCAAAATTATGCAGATTTATATTTGAAGATATTCAAAAATTAAAATATGCATAGAAATAGCATTAGAATTCTACTTGAAAATGTCCAGTATTTGTAAATATCAAAAGTAAACAAATCAATACATCAAGTAAGATTTTCCCCCCAACCTCTACCCAGGCGATGCTCAGTAACTGTTTTTAGTAGCATCTAAAGTGGAAATTATCAATTTTAAACTACAAATGAGCAAAAATCTTTTTATAAAATTAGTCCGATCAAAATAGTAAAATAATTTTTTTAATACTACCCATAAAGATAAAATAATCTTGACTAATCAGCACAAATCAATCAATATTTTTCAACCAATCAAAATAAGGAAACTAGATTTAAAAATCACCCATTCTAGACTATGAAAAATAAAAGAGTGAGAGAGAGTTGAATCAAGATCATTATACCTTTTACATATTGGACTATTTTGTTTTTTGTTACCCATCAAAGTACAGTGCAAGCTCATTGTTGCTTAACTTCTGTGATAAGTTGGGTACCAGTTTTTTTCAGCATAAGTGGACCATAAATTAACAAGGTCGATTCTTGGTGGCTGGAAAAATCCTAGCCATTGTGGAGGAGTTTGGTAAACACATACCTGCTGTTTCAAAATTGTTACCCATCAAAGTACAGTGCAGGTTCATTGTTGCTTAACTTCTGTGATCTATTGAGTAGCAGTCGTTTCAGCATAAGTGGACCATAAATTAACAAGGTTGATTCTTGGTGGCTGAACAAAAAGCAGATTTGCTTTCAGGAACATGAGGTAGTGTTCAAGTTCTGATCAAGACCAGATCCACTTCATCATTTAAATGATTGTCACTACCCAACCTTTCACTACACCTTTAAAGTTTATATCCTCACAAACTGACAAAATCTGACGCAATGTCAAGTATTTATCAAATATGAAAGAAATTCATCCCGCCAATAAAAATGAGGTTAAATCTGGCTACGATCAAGAAAAGATAGAACGATCATAAAACATTTTTTTCATTTTTTCTTTCATTTTCTAATTTCATTTTTTCTACCCTATTGGACACAACATAAAAATTAATTATAATAATTTATTGCTTTTTGTGGAATTAAATCTTATCAAATATTGTTTTGGGGTTTGTTTGTTCTTTTGGGTTTTGTTTTGTTTTATTTTCTCTCAAGGGCATTTTTTCCCCAAATTTTATCATAGCAATCATCTTGAAACAAGGGAATGCAAATCAAGTTTGTTTAAAGTGTCAAGTGCAATTAGTAAATAAATAAATCTTTTTTCTTTTTTTTTTTTTTTAGGAAAAAAAATGTTCATTTTACTAAAATGATGTATGCCAAAAGCTTATAAAAAATTATAATAATTTGAAAATTTATTTAGCTCTTGAGACGTATCAGCACAATAGATCAAAAGCAAAAAATTGAAGCCTTGGATTTTCACTCAAATGTAAACGAAATGATTCAATTGAATAACGACAATGAGAAAATTGAGAAATTCCAATTTGCCATGAAATTTAGAATTTGATTTTGACTATCAATCATTTGAAAACAGAAAAATTGACATAATAAATTTTGAGCACAACTCATTCAAATTTAGAAGTTGAAATTTGAAGGGAACTACAGCAATGAATTTAGTCTTAAACATAAAGAATGATGAAGATAGTTGGGCTGGAGTTTTCTCATTTTCTCTGAAAACTCCTTGATGATTAGACATAATTGACAATAATTTGGGAGCAGAGAAAAAAAAAATTTACTTTGGGATTCTGGAAGAGGATAAAAATACGACCCAAATCACATGTCTTACATATAATGAACAGACATTTTATTTTTTTCATTCTTTATTTTCTGTGCTATTTCATTCTCTTTATTTTTTTTACTTTTTTTTATATTTTGTTTTGTTTTAGTTTTCTTGCAGTAAAGATGAATAACATTTTCTCTAAGTCAAATATTTTTTTCTTTCTTTCCCTCTAGAAAATTATGGGCAATTTTCCACTCTATATTTCAGTTAGTTTCAATCGATCAATATTCAAGAAAATAATGGGTAATTGAATAAACGGTCTTGTATTTTTCAATTTTTGTTTCTTCTTCCATTTCATATTATTTTCCATAGAACCCTGTGGAAATAGAGTAAGAAAGAAGCAGGAATTATTCTATATAAGGAATAATCAATAATCAATGAGCAAAAATCAATCAGAGTTCAATTATCAGACAATAATCACTCACTTTGAACCTATATTCATTGTACCTTATTGATGGTGATGGTCAGGGCAGTGGTTGTCCATTGAAACCTTTATTAATTCACTTCTATTACAGCTCAACACAAATCAATCGATATTTCTTATGCTTCATATGGAAGTTTTGAAATTTCAATAGAAAAGAATGAGGATATTTTTATGTGCAAACCAAGTTTGGGACACAATAGAATCGAAAGAAAAAAGAAAAAAAACTTAAAGAACAACTTTTAAAAAAAGAAATAGCTAATAATGAAAATTAAACAAAAAAAAATCTTTTACCGTATCATAAAGATTGACTTTATTAGCATATTTATTTCTCTTTTGTTTTGCTGTTAAATTTTCATGACCCTCTTTGAACCGTCTCCAAACTTCTTAAGTTGATATTTTATTTATTTATTTATTTATTTATTCTTTTAATGAAAATAGTGAAGAAGGAAAATATATCCTTCACATAATTCACCCAAACATGAAGGAGTTATAAAACTTGTATAATTTTTCAAAGAATCTCATAATAATTATATATATATATATATTTCTAAACTAATCTTTCTTTTTTTTAAGAAAGTTGTTTTATTGGCTGACCAACATTTGGACTTTTGTTTCTTTATTACTTAAATGTCTGACCTTTTCTCAGAATTAGATTACATCTAGTAATCTTTAATAATCTCCTTGGTCTAGTTCTAGTAAAAAGGGGATAGACTCCCTCACGGTCTGGCTGATACTGACAATAGGCCACTCTGTCGACAACTAGTAATCTTCAAGATCTTGTGTTTTATGTTGGTAGACTGTGAATTCAGGGGCATAAATTTTTACCGTAGTCTACCGGACAGATGTTAATGGAATATGAAATGAAGTCCAATGTATATTTTTTTAATTTCTCAACTGGGATTAATACTTTCTATAAAAATGAAACTCTCAGGAAAACATAATACATTAATTCATTTATAAGTTTTTTAAAAAGGTTAAAGGATTAAAATTGATGTTGTATAGATTTAAAGTTGTTGCATAGTGATTCAGTTATACACGTTTTTTTACCTCAAAACTGCAAATGTGGACTATTTTAATTTTTTTTTATTTTTTAATTATTACTCTGAAATAAAAAATATTGTTAAATATTTGGCAAAATTACCAGCAAATTGTAATTTTTCAGTTTATTTCTGTATAGGACTTGATAAGTTTATAATCTTAATTCACTTAAAATAACATGTTATGATTTTTGTGGCCATTTTTAGGCTGCAAGTGAGAGCACTTTACAGTGGAGATCCTTTGTGTTAAGCAGAGGCTGATTCTTAGTGAAGAAAAGTTTGGTTGTTCCTTGGTGTCCCTTAGTGTTGGGTAGACTCCTTTGGTTGTTCCTTGGGGTCCCTTAGTGTTGGGACGTAGTGTATAAGTTTAAGTGGTGGACTACAGCACACCTTATATGTCAAAATATTCCAATATAACAACACTTCATATTCCATTAACATCTGTCCGGTAGACTATGAAGAAAATTTATGCCACTGAATTCACAGTCTACTTTTTATGTATTCAGTTATCTATTTATTAAATTCCACCTCAAGCAACAAAGTTTACCACAATAAAGATAAGGATACTCATCTCAGATATCTGCCATTGAATAATGACAACACTTCAATTTATAACTAAGGCCAAAACAACTTTTACTCCACTGAAAATAGAGATTTGTTTTATAAATAATTAAAGAATTTGAAAAAGAGACAAAACAAATTGTATTTTTCTTGACCTTTGTTTCAATCAGTCAGTCAGTATACTGTTGGTTTGGACAATAGCAACTGGCTAAGCACAACTGAACTAGTGCCCAAGACAGCTGGTACTTATGGAACTCAAAAATAGTCCATTCATGTATTTAGGTGATTCCATTCCTTGAGTCCTGATTGGCTGCTTGGTTTCTATGAGGCTTCATAAATACTCTGGCATTCTGCAGTAGGATTGCAACAATGTTAGATTCGTATTAAGTTACAGCGCCTTGTTGCTTTGTCTTACCAATTCGATGGTAATTGGAACTTAGTATGTTTATTCTACATCTCCCCTTCCTCCCCCCAATTGCGTGGATGTAGTGGCCTTTGAGAGGAAATTAGTTCGTTTCAGCCAGGTCAATTACAGGAGAGCAACCTGGACAATACACAGGGTATTTTTGTTGGCATTGGCTTAGAGGATGGAGTGAAAGTGGGTGAGGCCAGGTCCCTAGTTGATGTTGATGTAAAGAAAATGGGAAAATCTTTATAAAGATATGGAAACAAAGAGGCCTTGTTGAGTTTTTTGTGGGTTTTTTTTAGAAATAGTAAAATATAAAATGAATTTAAAGAGATAAACCGTTTTTCATCCTACCCCTGATAAGGGGTTAGGTAAATCTATATCAATAAGAATGTCCAAGAAAAGAGGTTTTGTATTTGTCCTCTGATTGTGTTGCAAACTATCTGGCTGGATCAGCTGAAACTTTGAGGCCATAACAACAACAACAATGGCACAAATGAGTTCAATTGTCCAAAGAAAATTTGCAATGATAATGATGCAAATTTCAAGACAATGGAGAAAATTATCACTTTTAAAATGTTCATAATATTTTAAAAAACAATTCCTAATTAATAAGCATTGATATTTTTAAAATGGCCGCACTTTTGATGTTAGGTCAGACATTCTAGAAAAGTTCTTGATCATTAACGTTGGTTGCATCAGTGTGATGTATTGAAAGATGACTGAATTAAAAAGAAACTGGATAACCTTGTCATTATGAGATATATCAATTAATAGATCAGTTTTCTTAGTTTCAATTATCTACAATTAACTAATGGAATCTATGAAAATCTAATCAGCTATTTTATTGATTAGATTTTTAGTTTTTCCCTGTTTTGATTCATAAAAGAAAAAATTTTAAAGTTCTTTTGTTTAGGAAAATATTTTCAAGATTATAATATTTTTCTTTCTCTTTTTTTTTTTTTATTTTTTTATTTTTTTTTTTTTTTTGGTTTCCACTTTACTTGAAGTACAGAAAGCTAAAACTGCATAAAACAAAATGCATATGTAAAAAAAATAAATAAATAAAAGAATCTTAATTTTCTCATCTATACATATATAAAAGGGTAGTTTGTGTGTATGTGTGTCTGGAGGAAACTATAAAAATAAAACAATTAACGACAAAGTAAATATGTATACACATTCACTATCACAAGATCTTGCTAGACCAAGGAGATTATTTTAGCATCTGAGGTGGGCGCCACACCTACCATCAGCTCATCACTTTACGGCACAGATCCCTGTACTACTCATACGCTGAATTGGCGAGGGCCGGTATCAAACTAGGAACCTTTCGATTCTTAGTCAAGTACTCTACCGAGCATGTGTGTATGTATATGTGTGAGTATGTAACATACATACATATATATATATATATATATATGTGTGTGTGTGTTTGTGTATGAATGCATATGATTTTTCATATATATATATATATATGGAAATACGGTGAGGAAATTAATCCGACAATATGAGAAGAAAATATTTCAAAAATATAACAGGCACAGGATGTTATGATCAGGGGAAACAATTTTATGTGTCAATACTTAAGCATTTCGGTATTAAACCATCATCAGGACACTGTTAAGTAATGTTTTTGTGAGGGACAAAATGAAAAATGTTGAGTGTAGAGTGAATGTGTGAATATGATGTTATTGACCATTAATTTTTATATGTGTGTTTGTTTACGAAAGCCGATGACGTGATGAATGCATGTGCAAAAATTGAAGGTGAAGATCATAGAATGACATATGCAGAAATGTGACTAGGTGGAGAACGAAATGCTAACAAAGATATGACGTATTTTATATGGAATATTAATGTTTAGAAAATAAGAAGATTAATAGAACGTTTAATATATATATATAGAACAAAGCATAAAATTGTTTCCACTGATTGTAACATCCTATGTTTGTTATATTTTTGAAAATATTCTTTCTGGTATATATATATATATATATATATATATATATATCTTATTATAATGGAGATTGTGTGTTTTCCTGTCTGTAGCCGAAACTATATTACTACTCAAGTAACAATTCCCTTTAGTTATTTACGTGAATTTATTTTTATTTAAACCACAATTATTAATAAAATTGTTTTACATTATTAATACTGTTCCCTATATCTACATACAGATAAAATGCAATTGTATTTATATATACAACAAAATAGTGGTTTCCAGTGTGAACGGGAAGGTTAATTTGCATATTGATATTAAAAATTTCATTCAAATAAATACGTGCTTAGTATTAGAGATTTTTAATTCTTTGGTTCTATCTTAATGAATATGAGCAAAAATCTTGGGGATAAATCTTAAAAGAAATTCATTAACAAAAAGAAATAACTGTCATTTTATTCTTTACTTCCTATTTTAACTAAATAATTAAATTAGGAAAATTTAACAATGAAAGACGGGAGTGATGGAAGAGTGAGTTTCAGTTGTTCCATTTTTCTATTATACCCCCCTCTGTATCAAGTCTTTTTATCTGCATTCTTATTTAGTTTCATTAGCCTTTCTAATCTAATATTCTATTACATTAAAACTTAAATACTTGCACCCGGAGGGTGCATATATTTGCTAGTATATATAAACATATATATATATAAACAAATATGTAGTGGTGACAAGACTTTCGGACCACCCAGTACATTAATAGCATAGAAATAATAGAAATAACTTAACAAAAAAAAACATTTTAATTAGGATTTTTGAGAAAGTAGTAGTGCTTTTTTTTAAATCTATTTTCTCCTCTTCAGAAGAAGGAGATAGTAATATTCAAATAGTTTATATTTAAAGCAACTGCCAACAACAGCCCCAAAATGTGAACGACACATTTGCAGCTGAGGATTTCTCATTTTAAATAAATTGAACATTTTTTTAATCAAAGAGAACATCAAATTTTACCTTTACAATTTATTCAACAGCCTTCCATTTATTTTTAGTATGTGATAGCCAAATTTAACATTTTTAACAAAATGGACATTCTTGGTTTTCAAGAAAAAATAAATCTTTGTCATTATACTTAAAAATATACAACAAAAGGAATGGAACAGAAATAGATATATTGTTAAATCTAACAAGAATTTTGTATATTCTTTAATTTTTGTTTTTTATTAAATTTGTATCATTTTGGGTTTTTTGGGGTTTTTTCTTGTACAAGTGATTATTTTTTTCAATTTTTGTGTTTAACACATGATACAAAACTTTTTTTTTTTCTTAATATATTATCTATATATCAAAGCGAGTAGTGAAATAGAACGGGGTAACATATTTACAATTTTAAGATAGAAACATTTTTTTCTTTTTCATTTGAAATGAAAAGTTGGTTGATTGTTTGGATTTACATGTTACCTCTTGTTTGGTTATTTAATGCCAACGTCAGTCCTTTTTCAATAATTATATTGTTTAAAATAAATATTCCTAGCTGATTTTGGCAGTGCTGTGGTCTATATGGTCTAAATATTTATTTTATCTAGTTATTTATTATCATTATTTCACTCCATTTGAGTTTTTTACATCTGCCATAGCCAATGGTTTACTGAGTGACAGCAAGTGACCTCAGGTCTCCATGACTCTTCTGAGTATTCCAGCTGATCTCAACAATACTGTAGTCTGGATGGTCTCGATTCTTCCTCTGATTTCCAATTCATCCAGACTCTTTTCCAGACCCCTGTGGATCTTTCCAAGGGCCCCAATTACAATTGGTACGACCTTCACCCTCATGTTCCACAGTTTTCTCAGTTCTCTGGCAAGGTCCAAGTATTTTGTCTATCTTTTCGCTCTCTTTCATTTTCACTCTGTGATCAGCCGGGACAGCAAAATCCACGAGATGATAAGTCTTCCTCTTCTTGTCAATCAAAACTAGGTCTGGTCTCCTGGCTGGGATTAGGGGATCCATCTGTACCTCAAAGTCCCAGAGAATTTTTTTTGTCTCATTCTCTAGGACAGATTCAGTTATTATTTATATTATTATTATTAATTCTGCTATGGCTTTAAATTGGTGGTTTTTCACAGGAGTGAGTAACAGCAAAATGGACATTCTTAGTTTTTAAGAAAAATAAATCTTTGTCATTATACTTAAAAATATACAACAAAAGGAATGGAACAGAAATAGATATATTGTTAAATCTAACAAGAATTTTGTATATTCTTTCATTTTTGTTTTCTATTAAATTTGTATCATTTTGGGTTTTTTTCTTTTACTTTTTTTTTTTTTTGTTCAAGTGATTATTTTTTCAATTTTTGTGTTTAACACATGATACAATACTGAAAATTTCCAAGGCAATTTCATAAAGATTTTCTGATAGAAAAAGTATTTTTAACTTTTTTACAACATAGATGTTTTTCTTTTTGAATTTTTTTTATTATTCTAAGAATAAAAAAAAAGATTAAAGAATGTCGAACTTTGATTATTGTTCTTGAAAAATAATTGAAATCACAGAAAATTTAATGTAAATGTAAAAAACAAAGATGAAATTGAATCCAATCAGTTATATATATTTATACATACATACATACACACACACACATATATATAAGGTGTGTCAAAAAAGTATCGAGATTGAAGCTGTATTTACCTAGATAGGAATGAACAATAAATGTAATGTTAGTTTTTGGGGTTTTTCAGAATACAAGATATGTCAAAAAGTATAGATTTTAAAGCTGTATTTACCAAGATAGAAATGAAAAATGAATGGAACATGAATTTTTTTTAGTGTACAAGATGTGTCAAAATGTACAAAATATCTCCATACTTTTTTGACACATCTTGTATATATATATATATATATACACACACACATGCAATACTCTACTTTGGCACTTACTTAGGGTAGAACAGCAGTTAGAAAGACACACTTCAAGCCCTAGCACCTATATGATTGTCCCAACCATATTACCCTTATGGCAAGCCCCAACCTATTTTATCATATATGTGCTAGAAGGCAGTGGGTCTTCTTATCCTAGGTATGATGTTAAACTCTATCTGATGGTGAAGTTCCAATTCTGGAGCACTGGTGAATATTGAATACCCCTTCATTGTCAATACTCCCAGGTTCATTCAGCCGGCAGAGTTAGTACATGTTCGGGTCACATCTCTAGGTTAAATAGAAACAAATGAGTTTAAAACATGTGTTTAAACAAAAAAAATTGAGTTTTTAAAAAACACTGAGTACCTATCAAGAATAAACAAAACAAAATGTGTTCAGCATAAAATGACCCAACAAGGGGTGATATCCAACAAACCCATCTATGGGTTAAATAGAAAAATAATGAGTTTTAAAAAATGTGTTTAAACAAAAGAAAATTAGTTTGTTTTTTTTAATTGAGTACCCATCAAGAATGAATAAAACAAAGAATAAAATAACCCAATAAGGGTTGACATACCATAAAATCGAAACCTAACAACCAACCAACCAACCATCAAATAATACCAATACAAATCCTTTTGATAATCAATATAATCAAGAATTTTTATTTAGCAACAGCTTAAATGAAGGTTTTTTTTTTTAATTCAATTTTTATTCAAAAAGTAAAAGATCCTTTTCCAGCCACTGTAAATCCCACTGTTAGCAACAATATCATTGTCATAGTAAAATAACTTATTTTGTAATCAGGAAATAATTAATTTTTGATTGAAAATAAATAAAAATGCAATTTATCAGTTAAGAATTTTGTAACAATTCTTTTTTTTTTTCTGAATATTTTGAATCCTAAAAATGAACATAAACATTGTGTTCATTTCTTTTTTTTAAACTCTGTTATTGTATTCTTAATGAGGAAAATGTTTAATTAACTTTGCATTAATAATCATAAAAAAATGCCTTATAATTAACCTTACTGTTTTTACAAACAATACTGCATCAACATGCTATCAATATTCTGTTATTAATTTCCTACGAGAAACCTTTCTAAAAATCCAACCCAATTTAAAATAAGCAAACATAGTTTTTTTTTTCTTTACTTTTTGATTCCTCCGATCATCAAAACCAAATACCTTCAAGCCCTGTTGACTGGGGATTTAGAATACAACAACTGCACCTCTGCAGAGGGGTAAGACCCCCCTCAATGGGGCCAACAACCCATTGTGCTTAAGGATAGATTTTTAGTAATAACACAAGGCCGCCACTTTTCAATAATTAATATTTTATTTCCTCCAAATTACAACAGTCGAGAGCAAGAAATCCATGACTTGCTCCGTTAACGCATTTCTGAGACTCAATTCACACTCTGACCTCTCACCCCTCCTTTTTCCCCCTTCACCACATACCATTTGCTCGTCCAATCAAACCACACCATAAGTGCATGCCAAATCATCACTTAAACTTTTCCATTCTAATCCACACATCAGGCCATCTTCATGGCTCCATGTCACACCATTATATAACAGATGTTCACCTTGATTTTTCTTGAGCTTTAAATAAACTAATAACAGATAAGAAACATTATTTATTAGCAGACATTCTGTTTTCATAAATTATCGAGGATGTTTATATTTTGTTGGTTTTTTTCTTTCCTGTAGCAGTAAATAAATTAATAAGAGATAAGATGCAAAACATTTTTTATTTAGTAGTACACATTCTGATTTCATAAAGTACAGAGGATGTTCACCTTCATTTTTTTAGCAGTAAATAAACTAATAACAGATAAGATGCAAAACATCTTTTTATTTATTAGCAAATATTTTGGTTTCATAAAGTACAGAGGATGTTAACCTTGATTTTTCTTGAGCAGTAAACAAACTAATGACAGATAAGATGCAAAAAATTTTTTATCTAGTAGCAAACATTCTGGTTTCATAAATTATAGAGGATATTCACTTTTTTTTTCTCTTTTTTCTGTAGCAGTAAATAAACTAATAACAGATAAGATGGAAAATTTTTTATTTATTAGCAGAATGTTCTGATGAACTTTTAAGTGTGCTAATTCCATAACTTTTGCAGTAGTAACTTCTGTTGACGAGTCCATTTCCTATAACTCTAACCATTACACCAGAATATATATATTATATCATATGTAGAATATTATATAGAATATCCAAACAACCTCGTCCAGGGTTTGAACTTGTCTTGCCACATCCAATTCCTATGACAGTAACCATTACACTACATGCCTCCTCAGGTTACATGCCTCATCTGGATTGAAGTGTTTGTCTATCTCTTAAAATAAATCATCTTAAAAAACATGTTGTTGAAATGTTAGCAATGATTACTTGTTCGAGTGAAGTCTACAATTCAACTGTACCTTTGTTTTGTTTATTATTTTTTCTACCTGGTAAGAGAATCCAGTAGAGAGAAGAGTAGTCTATTTTTTATCAAGAAGGAAAAAGGTGGTTATCAAAGGTATCATGTATGTATATATATATATAGATAGATATAGATATATATAGATATATATAGTTAAAAATTAATGGTAAAATGGCAAAATGGATGAAACAGGAATGAATGAAATGAGGGGGATAAATGAAAAATCCTTTCCAAGGGACTCCTCTCATAAGTATTAAAACACTTTTTGAGAGTGGGGTCCCTGATAGAAAGTTTTTCTCATCTATTATTAGACTCCTTTGAAGCATCAAGTTAATATAATTATTCTATAAGTTATTAGAGAAGATAAAATCCGTCTCTTACCTTTGTAATATCTGTTGAGAATGGGTTTGAATTTTATATATATATATATATATATATATATACATATATATACCCCCTCGCTCTCTCACTTCCTTTCCCTCTTTCACTTTCACTCTTTCCCTCCATCTCTTTCCCTAGGAAGGACATAGGTAAAAAGATTCTTCTTCATTCTCACCCTTTCTCCTTCTTTCTTTTTCATCCTTTCTTCTTTTTTCCTAATTCTTTCACTTTCATCTTTTTCACCCTGTCTTTCTTTCTTGTCTTTCTTTTATTTTTTAATTTATCTTTTTTATCCCCTTTTTTATTTCTTTATTCTTTACTTTTCTTTTTTTCCTCTTTAAATTTTGCTCTCCTGTCTCATTCTCTTCATCATCAGTTGTCCTCCAATCTGCTCTTTCATTCACTTTCCCTCTTTAATTTTCTTAACTTTCTCTTTCTTTCTTTTTCATCCTTTCTTTCTTTTTCTTCCTTTTCATCTTTCTCACCCTGTCTTTCTTTCTTTATCTTTTCGCCCCAATTTTCCTTCATCTTTTTTACATCCTTTTTTTCTTTACTTTTCTATTTTTCCTCTTTACATCTTTGCTCTCCTTCTCTCCTTTATCAATTGTCCTCCAATCTGCTCTTTCATTCACTTTCCTTCTTTAATTTTCTTTCTTTCTCATTTCTTAATACTCCACATTGTATCTTTTTTCCATCCTTCCCTCTCTACATTTTTCTTCCTTTCTTTTGTTTTCTTCATCCAACCATATCTTTCTCGTTTTACTCCTTTGGCCACAATCCACATTGATATTCACCCCTAACCTCATGACTCACTAACCCTGATAACCTTCCCAGTTATTTCTTCCTTTTTACTTGTTAGTCCATGCCTTTCACAGACCATTAAATCAGATTTTAAAACCTTTAATTAATGGTAGTCAATTAAACTTGGAATTTATGGCCTCAGCATTTGGCCAGTTTATTCTTCTTTGTTTTTTGTATCCTTCCCATAGTTTCCATTTTCTATTAAAAGTTGTCTCCCTTTCCTTTAATGATCAGATTTATTAGGCTTTGTTTATCACAGAAAAGAAAACCTTGAAGAAAAACAAAAATATTGGAAACTAAAATTTTGGGTCTATTCATTTTAGATGGAAAGATTTGTTACAATTTTAAATGGCTATTAATTCTGCTTCTTGGATGATTATTTTGTGAAATAAGAAAATAAAATTGAAATAATTGATTGATGAATGCAAAAATAATAAAATGGATTTTCATTAGTGACTCAGGTTATTAGTTTAGGTTAACATTGTCATCACTATTAATTTAAATTGCATTTTAGTCCATATATAATGCTCGGTAGTCTTCAACTGTAGAACCATGTATGGTCAGAAAAAAAAACAATTGTTTTTCATCATCATCATTGACAGCATGGATTTCTTTATCTCTCTCTTACCATCCATCCCTATGGACCATTGCTATAAGTAACAAGTAAAGTAAAATTGTCGGGGCAGCCTAAAGTCGGTATCAGCCAGACAGTGAGGGAGTATATCCCCTTTTCACTAGTGCTAGATCAAGGAGATTATTTTAGCATCTGAGGTGGAGCGCCACACCAACCATCAGCTCCTCACTTTATGGCACAGATCCCTGTGCTACTCATACGCTAAGTTGGCGAGGTCCGGTATCGAACCAGGAACCTTGTGATTCCTAGCCAAACGTTCTACCTCCTACCCACATGTTCACCCTGTCAGTTGGGTCAGAAGAATACACCAACTGCAAGGGGGTTACAATAGGGATACCTGTTGGGTGTTGGTGGTGACTTGTGATACTTAAGGATGGAATTTTTAGTGGCTGAGCAGTCCATTATATACAACAGTCCATTTTAGCACTTACTTAGGCACTCAGAGAGGCTCCCTCGGATTAATTAGCTGGTCATGTCAAGCCCTAGCACCTCTATAATTGCCCTAACCCTATTGCCCTTATGGCAACCTCAACCCTTTTTATCATGTATGTGATGTGGCTGAGGGTTTTAGTGTCTTGGGTATGACGTTAAACTGCATTTAGTGGTGAAATTTGGGGTGTGTGTGTAGTACCATTACTCCCAATTACATCCTGAGAGTGGTAGTACCTTTTAGGGTCCCATCTATGGGTTAAATAGAAAAAAAATGAATTTAAAAAATGTCTAGAATAATTGAATACCTGAATAAAGCACAATTTTGGCATGAAATAATCCAACAAGGGTTGACATGCTGTAAAATCTAACCAACCAACCAACCAACCACACACACACACACCAACATAGCAATAGATGAATTGAATAATTGGGTTTGCCTCACCGTCACCCCACCCCTCATCAGGAATAAAGGAAAAAATCTTATTGTGCCAACCAGAAATTCTTCTTTTTACAGCCTGATTGAAAAGAAGTACATTTAGGGGATGAAAGTAGAAATTCTTTGAAGAAAGATATTTAACAGATCAAGTAGAAAACACGCAGAAAAAAGTCTATGGAATCGGTAGATCAAGATGATGAGTTCTTAAGCCAGGACTGTGAGCCAAAGGGTCTGAAAATATAATCACAGGAGAAACTTTGCTCACACTGGATTTTTATCAGCTCAAAAGACGATGGCTGGCCTTTTGGGAGTCTGTGTCAAAAATCTGCTTTTTATGCATGAATATAGATGTGTTATGTATGCATATCCAAATACAGGAATATATTAACAAAACTGAATATGTATGGATATAAATGGCATTCATAGATGCTCAGTAGACACTTCTGCTACCCTTGTCTGTTTTCCTCTGGGATCTAGTAGCCTCTTCTGATTCATTCTAGTACCTTGTGGCCTAATCTGTTTTCCTTGAGTACCCTTTGGTTCATCTATTTTCCTCTGGTACCTGGTAGGTTCTCCTGCTTCACTTTGTGGCCACACCTGTTTTCCTCTGGTACTTTGTGGCCACACCTGTTTTCCTCTGGTACTTTGTGGCCACACCTGTTTTCCTCTGGTACCTTGTGGCCACATCTGTTTTCCTCTGGTACCTTGTGGCCACATCTGTTTTCCTCTGGTACCTTGTGACCTAATCTGTTTTCCTCTGGTACCTTGTAGCCACATCTGTTTTCCTCTGGTACCTTGTGGCCACATCTGTTTTCCTCTGGTACCTTGTGGCCACATCTGTTTTCCTCTGGTACCTTGTGGCCACATCAGTTTTCTGGTACCTTGTGGTCTCATCTATTTTCCTCTGGTACCTAGTAGGCTCTCCTGCTTCACTCCAGTACCTTGTGGCTTCACCTATCTTCCTCCAGTACCTTTTGGCCACTTTTGTTTTCCTCTTGTACCTTGTGGCCTCATTTGTTTTCCTCTGGTATATGGTAGCCTTGCCTACTTCACTCTGGTACTTTGTAGCCTCTCCAGCTTTTCCCATCTATGGGTTAAATAGAAAAATGTATTTATAAAAAAGATTGTATTATCCATTAAGAATTGATTTATTTCAAAACTTTATCGGCATTAAATGACCCACTGAGGTTGATATGCCGTAAAACAAACAAACCAAACCAAATCTCCAGCTTTTTTCTATTAGCTGGTAGCCTTTCCTACTTTTCTCTGTTACCTGGTAGCCACTCCAGATTTATCCTGGTACCTGGCAGCCACTCCAGATTTATCCTGGTACCTGGCAGCCACTCCAGATTTATCCTGGTACCTGGCAGCCACTCCAGATTTATCCTGGTACCTGGCAGCCACTCCAGATTTATCCTGGTACCTGGCAGCCACTCCAGATTTATCCTGGTACCTGGCAGCCACTCCAGATTTATCCTGGTACCTGGTAGCCACTCCAGATTTATCTTGGTACCTTGAGGCCACGTCTGTTTTTCTCAGCTACTTTTCCTACTTCCCTCTGGCACCTGTTAAACAGCATTTTTCTTCTCTAATTTCTTCCTTCTCATTGGTCAGACAACAAAGTTTTCTCTTGGACTATAAATGTTTTTACCAACAAGATGAAGACTGGAGATCAATAAACTTTGAAGATCACCGAATGTAACATTCAAAATTTATTATTTATTATTAAGAGTCTACCGGGCAAAATGTAGTTTATCAGAGCAATAAAAATGAGGAGCTCGTCTGAAGAAATTTTCCAGATAAGAACAACACAGAATTTCAGACAACAAATGAATATCTTAAACATGGGAATAGATAGTCAGTATACTTTATGATTACATATCTACCAACCCCTCCACACAAGTAGGATGTGACACAAGGTCAATTTTTTAAGTGGAGTTTCACAGGTTTGAATTCAGAGTTTTCCTTTTTTTTTCTTCTATTGATCACTAATTAGGACTGACCACTGTGGCAAGTATCAGTGTTTAAGTAATGTTTCAGCCTACATAGTATGTAGTATGGCTTGAGGAATAAACCACTGGAGGAGTAAACCACATGACCTAGGCTAGTCTATAAATCCAGGTGGGGAATTAGAGCACACCTTATATATTTTTTTAAGTAGAATTTCAATGCTATTTCTATGTATATTTCAATTTTTAAATATCTTCAAATATAAATCAAATCTTTGTCATTTTTGCACAAAAAGCAAGAATTGCTGATATTTAATGTGTATATATATTTACTTTGTGGTTGATTATTTTATTTTTGTAATTTCATTTGGACATACAGACATACACACCAAACTGCCCTTTACATATGTATAGATTGATATATAATTAATATACATTTATCTAATATTTCTTTTTTTCTTTCTCTTTTCAGGTATGTTGCCCAATCATTTGTTGTACTTTATAATCATTTTGGATTCAAGTGAGTATCAAATATTTAAGATTTGTTCTTATATTATTAGTTTTCTATATTGAAAACCTTTTACGGGCAACTCGAGTTATGAATCTGTATTGTGTGTGAGAGAGTGAAAAAGAAACTGAGACAGAAAATGAATGGGTAGGGGAGACAGACAGTGTGTGTATGAGTGTATGTGAGAAAGAGAGAGAGAGAAGAGTGTATGTGAGAGAGAGAGAGAGAGATGTGTGTGAGAGAGAGTGTATGTGTATGTGTGTGAGAGAGAGAGTGAGTGTATGTGTGTGAGAGAGAGATGTGTGTGAGAGAGTGTATGTGTGTGAGAGAGAGTGTATGTGAGAGAGTGTATGTGTGTGAGAGAGAGAGAGAGTGTGTATGTGTGTGAGAGAGAGAGAGTATGTGTAGAGAGAGAGATGTGTGTTGAGAGAGAGAAAGAGTGTGTGTATGTGTGGAGAGAGAGAGAAAGAGTGTGTGTGTGAGAGAGAGTGTGTGTGTGAGAGAGAGAAAGAGTGTGTGTGAGAGTGTGTGTGTATGTGTGTGAGAGAGTGTGTGTGTGTGTGAGAGAGAGTGTGTGTGTGTGTATGTGTGTGAGAGAGAGTGTATGTGTGAGAGAGAGAGAGAATGTATGTGTGTGAGGGTGGGTGTGAGAGAGAGTGTATGGAGTTTAAACCATAATGTCTCCAGATTGATCACAGATAATTAAGTTAAAGGCTAATTAACCCGAGTCAGATGTTTGAAAATTTTTACATATGTTGTATACTGTACCTTATTTCTTGCATGTATATATACCCGTACAGTATATAGGATACCTGTATCTTCATACAAATATACTTATCTTCTTTACTTGGATACTTAGCTTCTGCTTCTTCCATCTTGCTCTATCCATGTTAGCTTGGGCTGAATCTGGATCTTGTCATTCTGGAACTGATCTGGGACGTCTTGTGTTATTTTGTTCTTAACAACTCAATGTTACAATTTATGTGGTAGCATAAATTGTTGACAGACCCTGTAGCAAGAATTCAAGGGGGTCAGTGGAAAAATAACCCTGACCCCAGAGGTGTGAATCTTGTGTGTTATGTGATTAGTTAGTTTAGATTTTAGATACAACCTGACTTTTGAGGAGAGAGGATGTGCTCTGCTGGAGTGACTTACTTTTGGTTTCTTTTTTTCTTGTGTGTTATCTTCCTTTCTTTCATTCTTTCTTGTGTGTTTTATTCTTTCTTTCTTTCTTGTTCTTTCTTTTTCGTTGTTATATCATTTCTATCTTTCTTTCATTCATTCTTTCTTTCTTTCTTTCTGGATTGTTTTCTTCATCTTTTTCTTCATCTTTTTCTTCTTCTCTTTCATTATTTACTTTCTACCTTTGAACTTCTATGCGCCATCCTTTAGGCTACAAGCAAGAGCGCTTATCCAGCGGATTCTTAAACAATCCTTTGGTTGTTCCTTGGTGCTCCTCAGTATTGCAAGTCCTTCATTAATGATTACAAATGGACATCTCTCGGTATCCATGATTAAGTAGTCGACCAGCCACGCATTCAGTCATGCGACTTCGCTTAGTCTATAAATTTAAGTGGTGTATTGTAGCACACCTTATATAACAAAATATTCCAACAGAACTGACTAAAATGTCTAGAAAGATTGAAATGTTTAAGTGGAAAGAAGAACTAACTGAATGAGAAAATAGTTTAACCCTTTAGCCCTTCACATTTCCACAATTTATGCACAGACAGAAATCTCCATGTATTATCAACCATTAAATCGTAAATCTTTGAGAGCGATATAGTTAATGGAAAATATATTTTCATTTTAGAAGCTTGAGAGTTTATTTCTCGATATGGGCTTCGTGAAAACTGACTCCATCTTTGATATTAAGCAGTTGATGTGGGATTTCCTGTCTTCCATCACCGGATTAATAGATCTCTGATAAGTTGCAAATTAAAACATACACCTTGTGATTTTGTCCGATATTCTGCCGCAAATTCATATCTACAATTACAGAATATTGGTTGAGACATGTCAGATGTGCCAAATTCTAATTGCGATGCTTCCAAGTGTTTGCTTAAAAGAGGAATATTTTTAGCTTTTGAAAATCTTGTCTGAGATGTTAGCATACTTTAGAGCAAGCGTGTCAAGCTGAGTAGCCACTTAGGGCCACATGGATTACACATGTCTGTCATGAGGGTGGCACACGACAACTAAGTCTTTAAATCCTTCTTCTACATTAACAGAATAAAGTGATGATTGCGATCATCAATTTCTTTATTATCAACTAAAAGCCATTGAATACATATCAAAAAAAAAAATTTGTTAAAAAGAAAAGAAAAAAGACTATTACTGACCGAGTTCAAACAATAAAATTTACAAGTATCACTGTCACTTTCAATTATAGCCATGTGTTGATTGAAATCAGGAGAAGGCAAGAGGAAAGACTCACCCCCTTTCATCGACTGATTTAGCCTCCTCTTTCTACGACTCAAAGGAAGGGATGAGAGATAATGTGTAGATAACAGATTCTGTTTCTTATCAACACATCGCCCTAATGAAAATAGATGACCATTTTCCCCCGAGAACTTGTGGAAAAAACGTTTTGTAAAAAAAGGGATACTTGTTATATATTAATGGGTGACCGTCGTATTTAAGACAGTGTAGAAATTGATTTGAATTTAAATCTGAACCATTAGCTGATCGATGTTCAGTGACATGAAGTTGACCCCAACTTCCTGCTGCTGGGAAATGGTAGTCATTCACAATCCCTCATGATGCGAGGATGCTTGAGAAAGTTTGGTGCTGAAGTTAATAAAAATGTGATCACCAAAAACTATATGCCTTGTGTTTGTCTTTAAGAACTAAGGACAACCTTGGCATAATCAGACCAGAAGAAAAAGTTATTAGAGATAGATCAAATGTCCCAGTTACACCAGAAACAAAACAAAAGAAAATAAAAATCTGGGGAATGTGGAGTATCCTTTCCTTCTATTACTCTATAGTCCACTCTGATCCAAAATGGTATTACCTTTTAAGGGCACAACTTTGGGTTAAATAGATCTGTTTAAAAATCATTTGTATTTGATAGGACTGTGTGAAAAAATTATACCTCTTAAGAAACAACTACATAAAAAAATGCAAATATGAACAGACAATAAAGGCAATTCCCTAACCTCTAAGCATAAAATAACCCAAGCTGTTAAAATCAATTAATTGATTTTTAATATAAAATTGAAGGATTCAATATCATAGACATTGGCCATCAGTTCTTAGATAAAAGAGATTTAACTATATTTGGATGTAATAAAGACACTTATTCATATATCTAATTATCTTAAAGTTGACTTCAGAAGAAAAAGTTATTAGATAGAAAATGCCCCAGTTACACAAGAAACAGAAGAAAATAAGATACCAGCCAGCTACTCCCAAAAGTAAGTAGAAGAAATAGAAGATTAAATATGAGGGTACAACCATGGGTGACTCTCATAAAAAGAATAGAGAACAAAAAAACGGATCCATCCCCCAGAATATATACCCAGACAGAAGGGGATATATACTGTAAAATCACCTTATGAGAGCACAGTCTGTGTGCAGGCTGCACCTGTGCTTGCCGAGGGCCGGATGCAGCTTGTGGGCCACATGTTTGACTTGCCTGATTTAGAGGAGTGTTTCACTAACTTCTTTAAATTGATTAGCACTTTCAACTTTTTATCTATTCTTGTTACAATTGATTAAATTCATTGATTTTAAAATCACCGAAAAAGAAAAGAAAATTACTTCCTTAACAAATGCATCCGCTCTGCATCTAAGATATCAATATATTCATATTTGTGTGCATATGCGTATCTGGGTGCATGCATGCATGGGTGTGTAACAACAGGAAAGGTCAACCAGTGCATTCACAGATTTTATTGTTACAAAATAAAGTGATGTTTGAACCAAGTTCAACCTAAACTGTGGTATGTTTGTTTAGAATAAAATTAGTAAATATAAAACATCCACCCACTCCTGACTTTTCTAATCAATATAACAAAATACAATATTATTTAACAATTATTGTTTTGAATTACTGAAGGGAAATAAAAACCAAAAATCAACAAATATTATTGTTCTATAATTTGACTACTATTTGATCTTTATAATTTAGATGCTTTTGGGTTGGTTGGTGCTAGGAAAGATATTTACTTAAACCCCTACTCACTAGGGTCTAATATTAGTATCAGTATAATGATAACATAACAATAAATAAACAGAAGAAAAAGACATGTTCATTTACAGATACAGACTATAGAATGTACAGACCATATTACCTTTAGGCACTCCTTTTTGATCTCGATTAAGAAAGGACATGTTTTTCATTTACACTGTCAATATCCGGTTGTTTGTTAGGGGTTAGGCTTAGGGTTTGGGTGAGGGGTTAGGCTTAGGGTTTGGGTGAGGGGTTAGGGGTTAGTTTTATCATTCTTTTTATATCTAAAAATTGTCTGTTAAAACAACCGGATATTGACGGTGTAATTGAAAAATATGTCCTTTCTTAATCGAGATCAAAAAGGGGTGCCTAAAGGTCATATGGTCCGAATGTATCTCATCTGAATATCTATTGAAGCAGCAATTATCAACAAGGCTATCTGAATTTCCCATAATGTTAATACCTTTGAGAAAGGCATGAATCCAACTATGGGTAAATAGTAGGGCAGACTGGGCTCTTTAACCTTGGTTACGGAACCAGTCTAGAAAAAAAAACTCCCAATTCAAACCTGTTAAACTCTGTGTAATGACAAATGATAACACCAATAGATATTGGAAAGCTTTATTCTACTTAGAATAATTGGTACACGTACTGAAAGTTTATATAATCTAGTATTCTCTAAAGAGTTCTCCAAAGTGGAAGTAATCATAAAATAGAGGAGGTAACTCCCAATTACTTATTACAATAATTAATTGACCTTGTGTTGCATCCCACATAACAGAAGAGTCGGTAGATGTGTATACAAGTACCTATAATTAGTAGATCAAAATGCCTTCAGTATAACACTAAACGGCATTTGTTGGTGAGGCTCCAGTTCTGGAACTCTGGGGAGTATGGAGTACTTGTTAAACTCTGCTTTAGAAATTGACTTAGTGTTGCATCCTACTCATATGGAGGGGTTGGAAAATATGTATAGAAGAGGGATATTCCATCAGTGGAATAGGGGTAAGAAATTATCCTCTCTCTCCCTCTGTCTCAAGACCACACAACCGGTTTTGCACTCTGTAGAAAACCTGAAAGGAACCAACTGAAATAAGAGAGTACTATTATGATTTTTTGATTAACCATAATTCATCTGAGCTTAGGCTTTTAGATGGGAAAATTTCAAATTAACAAAGGGAAAATATTTTCTTTAGAATTCTAATTTTCAGTAATTTTCTACAATGACTGTATAGCAATATATATATATATATATATATATATATATATATATTGCTATAGATAGAGGTTCTTCACAATGAATGAACATGCTACTATCAGACACACTCGCCTACACGGATTTTAACAGCATGTTGGACCCACTATAACACTTGAACATTTATGACTCTTCTATAATGCTCCCTTTCTAATAATGTATCAACAATTTCTTCAAATAATAAATTTTCTCCTGAAGATGACCGAAGGTCGAAACTAGTTGAGATTAAACAACAAACAAGAAATATTCCTGATTGTCTTAAAAATAATTTTTGTTCACACTATATATATATATATATATATATATAAATGTAAGGTAATCCAAATGACTGGTTGTAAGAGATGATTCTATTTGGGATCTTCGAAATTCCACTGTACAACCATACTGTATGCAATTGTAGGTGCAATCATGTATACTCATACAAGGATTTTTATAAAACCCTAAAAAGAGCTCAATGTATAATAATCAATAAATTAGATTATATACAGAGCAATATTTAACTTTCAAAGAAAGAAAAACTTAAACCATCATCCCGTTATACTTTATTTCAAACAGAAACTCAAAAATTTGTTTTGAGTTTCCAGTTGAAATAAAGGGTTGTTAAGTTTTTCTTTCTTTGAAAGTTTTATATATATATATATATATATATATATATGAAGGAAACCTGCTGAAATAAGAGATTACTTATTTCATCCTAAGGCAAATCTACCTTGTTATGCTAAAGATCAACTCATGTTAAAGTTTGTCTATTCATTTTAAATTGAACTGGTTGACCTTTGCATCAATTTACATACATTTACATGACTGGTTAATGTTATGCAGACCCCTGATTGTACCGGCATAATTTATGCTTCATTCAGCGATAAGTTTAGTTTTGTTAATGTCAGGGCTGGTCAACAAGAGGCCAATCAAAACTTCAACTTCAGTTCCAAGATGCTTTATTATAAGGTGTTTGTTGTTAAAATTGTATTGTGGAACCTTTCAAATGAAAAAACTACTTCACTATTCTGTATGAATCTGTTACAGTCATTTTTCAAAAAAGTAATCTAAATTAAATTAAAATTTTATTTCCATCAACTCATTAAATTTCAAACTGTGATGAGGCACCAGTTCTAAAGTTTGTGTAGTGTGAAGTCAGCCCTTCATTGTTATTACTCCCAGGTCAACTCTGACCTGTTTGGTTCTCATCTATGGGTCAGATGTTTGAAAATAATTAGAAAAGTTTAGTTAGTGTCAGGGCTGGTCAACTAGTATAAAATAACCACCAGTGTGGCAGACAGGTTAAGAGTTAAAGTATAAAACCAAACAACTAGAATTGGAATAAAAGACATCTATTACAGACATAAAACAATAATTACAGACTTTTTGGTTTGTCTGCACAAATGTTTACAATTTGTCCACTTAGCTGAAATCCTGAGGTAGGGTTAGTTATCGAAGTCCCTTGCTATGGCCATCTGATAGTTTACTGGATATGATAGACATTCTATTTTGACATCTGACTCCGGTGCTGGTCAATCAGAAAGAGGAAGAATTTCCCACTTTGGCTTTGCCGCCAAAGTATTCTAGCCTGTGATTGGTTGGTTCGATAGAGAGGCTCGTAGACAAGGACGATAACCCCTACCTTAGATTTCTTTACAATTTAAATTAAATTTAAATTTTATTTCAATCAACTCATTTATTAATTTGCAAACTGTGATGAGGCAAGTTCTAAAGTTTGTGTAGTGTGAAGTCAGCCCTTCATTGTTATTACTCCCAGGTCAACTCTGACCTGGAGTATTAGGACCTGTTGGGTTCTCACCTATGGGTCAGATGTTTGAAAATTTTTAGAAAAGTTTGGTTAGTGTCAGAGGTCAACAAGAGGCCAACCAAAACTTCAGTTTCCAGATGCTTTATTGCATAGATCAGATTATCCAAGCTGTGCTACTCATGCGCTGAGTTGGAACCAGTATCAAATTTGGAACCTTGTGATTCCTAAGTGGATGATCTACTGATAAATCGGTCATACAGTAATGGGCCGGGTTAGCTCAGTCGGTAGAGCGTTCGGCTAGAAATCACAAGGTTCCTAGTTCAATACCAGCCCCTCGCCAACTCAGCATTATGAGTAGCACAGGGATCTGTGCGGTAAAGTAAGGAGCTGATGGTAGGTGTGGTGCTCCACCACAGATGCAAAAACAATCTCCTTGGTCTAGCGCTAGTGAAAAGGGGATAGACTCCCTCGCTGATTGGCTGATACCGCAATTAGGCCACCTCGACGACTTTACCTTTTTACAGTAATACCTCACATGATAGAATTTCAGCCTATGTCAAATTTGCCTTTACCCCACATTTCTAAATTACAGTTCAGTGAATGTGATTATGTCCGACACTACATCATTCAGTAATATCACCTATGTCATGATAAAAGGATATGAAATAAATGAATTTTTACTTGAAAATATATGTAAAATACATAAAACTTAACAATAAAAAAGGCTAAAAAGAATTTAAAATACAATAAAAACACATTGGAAAATGTTTATATAGTATAATAAAATTGAGATATAATTAAAATAAGTGTAATCTTTTTATATGTGTTCTTATGGGTAAACAGTAGGGCAGACTGGGTTCTTTAACCTTGGTTAGAGAACCAGTCTAGGAAAATGAAAATTCTGAATTCAAATCTGTTAATCTCTGTGTAATGACAAATGATAACATCAATAGACTTTGTAAAGCTTCATTCTACTTAGAATAATTGGTACACTTACTGAGAGTTTATATAATCTAGTATTCTCAAAAGAATATTTATTTTGTTAGTCTTTCTAATCTATTTCATTACATTAAAACTTATATACTTATGCCCAGAGGGTGCATATTCTTGCTTGTGTATATAATAAATCTGTTATAGACAAACAGTCATATTGTTACATAACATATAGATATCTAACAATATATATAGTTAAATATCTTGATATATTCTGATCTTGGCAAAGATCTCATCAACTTAAGTGTAATTCTTCAGTTCGAAAAGTTCAGCCATAGAAATTTATTCACTTTCATAGAAGAAAGCTTCTTTGTTTTTCTTCTTTTTTTTGCTTTTTTTTAGATAAGTATATTTTATTTATACAGTAATTTTTGTTTTTAATTTTATTTTATCTTTATTAAAAAAAAAAAGAAAATCCACTCCCTAATATGTCATAAAGAGAGAAGCTTATAAATAACATTATTTTTAGGAGTGTATGACTTGAATAGCCAACTCAGCATATAATAGAACTCTTTAGAAAAGAAAACAAACAAATGTACAATGGTTGAAGAACGCTCATAGAGTTATAAATGAAAGTCCTTTTGATATTTCAAGCCTAACTTGGAGTTATTTGTCCTCAAAAGTCTCTGTTGAATCATCCGACAATGAAGAAAATAATCACTCAGCAAAATGTTGAATGTTGAAGAAATAAAAGGTTTATATTTAATCCGAGGAGGTGCAGCCATAAATGATTCCAACACCATTAAGTAGACATTAAAGCCCTATGAGGAGACATATTAAATTCAGGAATAAACAGGATCAATGAGAGAATAAGTCTTTCCAATATTTGATGAAAACAAATATCTAAATAGTTTATAAATAAGAAAAATTATTTATTGCCCTTTGATTTGTTTAGTTTAGATAAATAGAAATGAAAAATCATGGAAAATGTGACATAAATAACTAAAGGAATTGTGAGTTGGTTACTGATATAGTTTTGTTTACAAACAGATTATTGAAGTCAGTCAGTCAGTTTACTATTGGTTTGAACAACAGAAACTAGCCAAGCACTACTGAACCAGTGTCAAGACAATTGGTACTTATGGGAATTCAGAATAGTCCACTCATGTATTTGGGTGATTCCATTCCTTGAGTCCTGATTGGCTGCTTGGTTTGTATGATGTTCTGAGGCTTCATAAATGACCTGCCATTTTGCAGTAGTCTCAGCAGCAAACCAGATTCGTATTGGGTTACGACTGCTTGCTGCCTTGTCTTACCAATTCGATGGTAATTGGAACTAGTATGATTATTCTACACAGATAAATAAACAATCTCCATTATGATAAAATATCTAAAAGAAAAAGTGCTATCAAATACATTCTATTCAAAATACAGTATATATATATATATTTAATATACCAAACTTATTAGTAAATCCTCGCGGTGATAAAAAACCCAGCAAATAGTTTAATTGTAAAAATATACTACCAAACATCAACCGGGAAGAAAAAAATTTTTGGAAAAAAGAAAAGACCAAGATAATCGTACCAACAAAAAATAATCTATTGGTACAATATTTTGGCCAAAAGAAAAAACAATTTATATACATATATATATATAATATATATATATATATATATATATATATAAAGATATATATCTATACATACAAAACCGCCAGGAGACTAAAGCTAATAAGTAAAAAGTGCTCAATACCTAAGTAGAGCAAATAATAAAGATAAATCTAATGAGTCAGAGGAACCTACTAAAAGTTTCACTTAATGCTCTTCAGGGCTAAGTCAGATCTTAGCCCTGAAGAGCATTAAGCGAAACTTTTAGTAGGTTCGTCTGACTCATTAAATTTATCTTTATATATATATATATATGAGAGAGAGAGAGAATTTTTTTTAAATTGTAAGGCTAATGCATATGCTTCACATATTTTATGAAAAAAAATGAAGATAAAAAATAAATGTACAAATAACAGACAAATTCAAAACAAGAAATTCAATAATTCACCATTTCTTTATTTTTTAAACAATTTTGATACAACTTAGCATTCTTATGTAGAATTGTATGTTCTTTCTGATTCTGCACTCAAATTGTATGTATCTTTATGCTGTAACCAATTATTTAGAGAATAATAGGTACAGATATCAGAGTCTTTTTTTTTTCAAAGTTTACCACAAGATTATTCAACATTTTCATTTTAATACTGTATATATACCCATATATAGTATTAATTTATATAAATAACATCACTTTGAACTTAAAAATACCTTTTTAAATAATTGATATGTTGTATTATATACAAGAAATAGAATAACTTTTTATATACTTTTTTAAACAAAGCCTGTCCTGCGTGTGCAGTTTTGTTTACATTTTAGTACTACCTTGTAAGTTAGTTTTTTTCCAAAATTGAAAGTTTTACAAGAAACCCTGATGTTATCAATCAAAATTTCACACATTATATATGAAAATAATTCTGAGACTATCTTCTATCAATTATATAGTGCTCTTTTTTTTGCTTATCATATACTTTTTGAAGAAATCTCCATCTAATTTTGTCTATATTAAGGGTGATGCAATTAATAATTTGAGAGGTATAATGCAAAAGAAAATACAGTTGATTTACCGATTTTGTCTCAACCTATTGTGTATTTAAGACATATATATATATATATATATCAAGTAAGCTAGTGACTGACTTTGTTGTTATATATAAATCTTACATATGTGTCTGTGTTTTATTTGTATCTAACTTTTCTTATCTGCATTTTATATGAATATCTATATATATGTATGAGTGTGTGCAATGGACTTTGCCATCAATTTCGACATATAAGGCCCTAAGAGTTTTTGGCAGTTCTGATACTTGTGTCTCATATGAGATTTCAAACCAGCTATAGATTTGCATACAAGTCCATAGTTAGTACATGTGGGAGACTTAGTAGATAAAGTAGGTGACATCACTTAATAAGCATTCACCTTTTCCATCAATACTCAGATAAGTTTTGTCAAACTTCTTGATGGGGGTAGGGGTATATATATTATATATATATATTATTATTATTATACTAAAGTTGAGTTACTCAAGTTTTGCTTCCTAAAGACTTTTTTACTGTTTAGTTTAATGATATGAAAATTATACTAGATTATTCCTTACTTTTACGATTGAATTATGTTTGAAAAAAAATCTGTTTTAATTGGTTCTAATTAGTCGTAATTTGCAATTAAGTCAAAAATCGACCAATCTCTTACTTTACTCTGTCTATCTCTTTCTTCCCCTCTATGTATCTCTTGACTACCTCCTCATTATATAATGTTAGTTTCTCTGGAGAGTTGAGATAGAGAGCCGGGAGAATTTGAAATATATTTCTATGTTAAATTTCACAACCAGCAACCTGTAGCTTAAATGAGGTCAAACATTTCCTTTTTAGAAAAGTAACAAAATAATTTTAAGGTTTCGTTCGGCTGAATTTATTTTTTTTAATTTTAATTGCTTTGCTAACTCCTTTTTCCCTTATCTCAATTAACTACCCAGAGCTGAATGGGTGACTCAGTTGGTCATGTTTTGTCTAGCACATATATATATATATATATATATATATATATAATCATCCACAGACGTGTATCCTGTCTTCTCAGTGAGGCTAGACATAGCAGGCTCCTCCAGCCAGAATCAAAATCTGACCAATTTATCATCAGTCGGTTCCTAAATATGTTTTTTATTATATATATATATATATATATATATATATAATTTTTTTTTTTATTCTGTGTGAAGCGTAGGATGTGAAATAAAAAAGAAACTTTGTTGGATGTTAAGTGTTATGTTTCATTTTATTTTATTCAATATTTCAGAAGCATGAAATTCTTTTATCCAGTAAATCTAGACTGACTGTTTTTTTTTTGTTTTTTTTTGTTGCTTTTGGTGCCTTTATAGCTGGGATTGCTGGAACTCAAATCAACATATATATATATATATATATATATATATACTTTCATTACTTCCAGAGTAGTAGTACCTGTTAAGGTCCTATGAATCTGTTTTAGGTATACTCTTCTACTGAATATGATTGGAGACCAGAATTGCTAAACTTATTTTAGAATGAAATAACCCAACAAGGTTTGGCAAGCCATAAAACATCTTACAAATATTTAAAATAGACTTTTTAGAAACTTGTCCTGGGGGGTAACAAGAGGTTTAAATGTTTTAGGTTTAAAAGGTAGCTGATTATTTTTAGGGTTTGCTTTTAACACCATCATATTTGGTGGTCGCGTTGAAAAGGAAGGAATTTAAGGAAAGAAAAGGAAGAGACAAAGACAAAAGGTAGCTTTATTCACAGGTCATAGCCTCCATGTGGTAAGGAAATTTCTCCCTGGCCAGTAGTTGTGTCTTGTACCAAATAAGGCCAAAGTCTGACTGGTTGAGAGATTATGTTGGGGGGCCTGAAGTGGGTCCTTTTTCCCCATACATGCTCGGAGGGTTCTTCCTGTGAAGGCTCATGGGAGTTTATTTTTTTTATTTTAATTTTATTTTAAGGAAAGAAAAGGAAGAGACAAAGACAAAAGGTAGCTCTATGATTTAGGCTTTATTCACAGGTCATAGCCTCCGTGGGGCAAGGAAATTTTTCCCTGGCCAGTAGTTGTGTCTTCTCCCAAATAAGGCCTAAGTCTGACTGGTTGAGAGATTATGTTGGGGTCTGAAGTGAGTCCTTTTTCCCCATACATGCTCGGTGGGTTCTTCCTGTGAAGGCTCATGGGAGTTTATTTTTTTTATTTTTTAAAATTCTATTTTAATCCCAACAGTCCTCATCTGCAATGTTTAAGTTTATTCTGCATTGTTAAAAAAAATTGTTTACATTTAATGACTGGAATTTTTAGAATTAAAAGACGTTATCATATCCGCCATTTTGTTTCCATTTCTTGATGTGACAGGAGGAGAAAAAATATATTTTTAACATCACTGTGGGTTTTGACAAAAAAAAAAAAAAGAAACTAAGAAAGGTTAATAAATGTTTAAAACCCTTGTACTTAGATCATCAATTGCGTTAATCCGGTTCTGCCAATATTCAACAAAGCCTGATAGATGCTGATGGAATTTGAGAGAGGATTAGAAATATTTGGATAGAAAAAGAAAAAAGGGAAGATAATCCTAAATCTTTTATGATTGATTGAATCAAATCTGTTGTACTAAATATTTCCAATATTTTATCCCCAAGTTTAGATAATGAAAACGTCTAAGTCATCCCATGGTTTCATAATTGATTTATTTTGTTATGTAAGATTTGGTTTGGTTTGTTTTACGGCATATCAACTTTGGTGGGCCATTTAATGCTGACTAAGTTTTGAATTCATAGTAATAGTAGAAAACAAATGTATATATGTATAGATTTAAACTATTGTTCAATTACTCATATTTTTTGAGTATAATTCCACTTCTTTTAGGAAATGTAAAATCCTGGATGGTCTTATTTTCTTGAAAAGTCTTTTAAGATTATTTGCTTGGTAGTATTTAGTTCATATTAGATCAAAGTCTACACACTCGAGCAGTATAAGTTTCACTGTAAATCTCTCTTGGCATGTAGTGCATATTGGGGATTCTTTACCCTCTAGTAAATGATAATGGGTGATGTAGGTGTGGCAGCACATGTTCTCTTCTATTTTTGTTGTATTTTAAGTTCCGTTCTCCAATGGTAGGTTTAATGTTTTGGAGTTTGTTATTAATGAGTGCATTCCAATGATTTTGCCATTTTTTAATGATAATTTTATTCACAACTGTTTTAAGAATGGAAGTTCATTGATTGGATGTTTTTAAAATTCTAGCAAACACTGAATATTCAGTCATGAAATAAAACTGCCCTGTTGGCTGGGGCATTAGAATACACTGACTGCACATCTGCAGAGGGGTAAAACTCCTCCAATGGGGGACATATCTTTGCAATGGGTGGCGAACCATGATGCTTAAGGATGGAACCCAGGTTGTTGAGTAGTCCATAACATGCAACACTCCACTTTGGCCCTTACTTAGACTAGATGGGCGGTCGGAGAAGCCCCTTCCAATCAATCAGCTGGTCTCATCAAGCTCTAGCACTTATATGATTTTCCCAACCCTATTGCCCTTATGGTAAGCCCCAACCCATTTTATTATATGGGTGCTAGAAGGTAGTGGTTGAGGGTCTACATGTCCTGGGAATGATGTTAAATAACTGATAGTGAGATTCCAGGTCTGGGGAATGTGGAGCACACCTTCATCACCATTGCTCTGTGATTCACTCTAACCCGGAGTGGTAGTACCTGTTAGGGTTCCATCAATGAGTTAAATAGAAAAATGTGTTAATAAAGAAAACATGAGTATCCATTAAGAATGAATTTATTTCAAAACTTTGTTAGCATTAAATGACCCACTGAGGTTGATATGCCGTAAAACAAGACAAACCAAGCTAAACCAACCAACAATATCTCTGTACTAGAATAAATATAATAGTGTAAGGAAACTTTCTGCACATCAGGAACAATAACCTTGTTGTGGAAAAAAATACAAAGATAGATGCATAGATATATATGAATAGAAATTGTGATATGAAGAAACTTAGAGATAGATATGAAAAGGTATATAAATATATATGATATAAATATAAATATGTATGATAGATATGAAAAGATATGATAGTCACAGATAGGTAGTTACTATTTGATATCTTTAAAATAGTGGGACTTAAAGAAATAAACACCAAAGAAAATATTCTAAAAACCATTTTAACCAAATTCTTTTATCACTTATGGAATCCAAATTTTCTTTAAAATTCTTCATTTTTTTATTAAACTGTCTAAGTCAAAAATTAGCAAAATGTCAGTGAATAACTAGCCAGGATTTATAATGCTGATTTTAAAGGACTCTCTCTACATTTTAAAGATTGGTGTGTCACAATCCCTCTACAGTTATCTCCCCTTATATTTGTCCTTTTTTTCCCCTGTCCTTTTTATATTAACTTTTTCCTTCCAATACAGCACAACACAGCACTTCATTCTCAGTGCAGTTATCTTGTAGATAAAACTGTAGGATTAACAATATTCAAATGTTCAAGTCAGAATTTGGCAAAAGGTCAGGGATTTTTGAGCTTTTATCCAAGTTCACTTTAAAGGTTATTAACAAATAGCTAAATCAAAAAGATTAATAACACTAACCAAATTTTGATGGTTCTTATCTGAACTGTGATTGCCAACAAAGATCACAATATGCCAAAGATTATATCACCATAATGGAACACTTGCATTTACTTTGAACATTTTATATATGTTTGTAAGTGGATGCAATATAGACACACACACTATATCACCATCTATATATAATGGAGATTGTTTGTATTTCTGTCTGAAGCTGAAACTACGTCACTGCTTACATCACAGATTCCTCATTAATCTAAAGCATTTATCAATGAGAACCTAATTTATAATCAATTTGAGTTATACTTAATATTAAGGAAACAAATTGCTTTATATACAGTATGAAGTTGTGTTTGTAATATCCGATGATCTAGACGATTTTTAACGAATTAAAAAAAATTAATATTAGGTATTATTTAGCATTTAAAAATTGATTTAAGTATCATTACTCTATTTTATTTTATATAATGTTTATTTACACTAAAACTAAATGTTTGTTAAATGTAAAATAAATAAGGTGAATGTTTATTGTTTTTTATTTCAAAATTTTTAGAAATAATCAAAACAATAAAAAATCATTTTGTATAGTTAATCGTTTTATTCATTGATAAACTAAATTTAATTTTATTATTAAATATTATTTCAGGAAAGATTTTGGTGTAGAAAAGTTTACTTTCCTAATTTCTATTTCAAATTGTTTATTTTTTACTCCTTCAATGAATTTGATGATTTTAATTACTAAAATGATTAAATGTTGAACGTCCTTTTAAAGTTTTTGGCATATTTTGGCATTGTTGTTTTTTATTACTTTAATTGATTTATTAATTTTACTTGGATACTACCCCTCTAACATTGAATTTTAAATCCCACTCCCCTCAGGCTATATTTTTTAAAAGTTTATTTTTACACTGCCCGTAAGTCGGTTTTGTTTTGCTAGTATATATAATGTGCAAGTAATGGAACACTTGCATTTACTTTGAACATTTTATATATGTTTGTAAGTGGATGCAATATAGACACACACACACACACACACACACATATATTTATTTCATATTTCTAAACTCTACCCGAGTGAAAAAAAACGATATCTCAGTTTTTAAAATGATAAAAAATTTCAAACTGACATCTGGGGAAAAAATTTCAAATTTGTATATATATATATATATATATATGAAATAGAAAAACACGAAGTACTCCAAAAGATGGGTTTTATTATTGATGGTGAAGTCCATTTTTTGGAATACTTTAGGTTATTTTTCACTCCCATATATATATATATATATATATATATATATATATATATATAATAGTAAGTAAAATCATCAGTGTGGCTTAAAGTCAGTATCAGCGAGGAAGTCTATCCCCTTTTCACTAACACTAAACCGAGATTGTTTTTTAGCATCTGAGGAGGTGTGCCATACCTACTATCAGCTCCTCACTTTACTGCACAGAAACCTGTGTTACTCATACACTGAGTTGACGAGGGTCAGTATTGAACCAGGAATCTTGAGGTTCCCCGCTGAACACTCTACTGACTGAGCTTAACCAGCCCCCTATATATATATATATATATATATATATATATATTTATATAAACATATTTTATTATTTCAGTAAATAATTAACTATATTAACCTTTTCATTTGATTGTGAAATTCAACTTTTAGAATACTTCATGTTTTTCTATTTTCTGCATACTGTCAGATTTAATTCCTTATTTTACTCTTTATTTATATATATATATATATATATATATATATATATATATATATATAAGTAAAAGTAAAGTCGCCGGTGCGGCCTAATGTCGGTATCAGCCATGCAGCCAGGGAGTCTATCACCTTTTCAATAGTGCTAGACCAAGGAGATCGTTTTTTTAGCATCTGAGGTGGAGCGCCACACCTACCATCAGCACCTTACTTTACCGCACAGATCCCTGTGCTACTCATAATGCTGAGTTGGCGAGGGCCGGTATCGAACTAGGAACCTTTTGGTTTCTAGCCGAATGCTCTACCGACTGAGCTAACCCGGCCCTGTTTATTTCAGTAGATAATTAGTAATATTAACCATTTCATTTGTCATTTCTCTTAGGTTCATAAGATCATTAATTGAGATAAATTATATCTAAAACTGAAACCAAGTAAAAGAAGTGGGGGTGTTGAGCACGAAATTTATAAGCAGTGCTTAAAATCCCATTTTCTTTGATCCTCCTACTATAATTTATCTAACAGTTAAGAAATTCTTTCACTTCTCTTTAACTTATTTGTTTGGTCGGTTTTTTCTTGGTGAGGTGGGGGTCTTTTTTTTTTTGCATTTCTTTGTTGTTGTTTTTTTTTTTGTTTTTAGTTTATTGCAATCTGAGTGGATAAATAGCCATTTTGGCAGAGAAGAAAGAAGCTGCTTATTTAGTTTGCTTATTTTTTGGGGGGGGTTTTTTTTTCTTTTCTGTATGTGTTAATATTATTTAAAAACAAAAATATAAATACCCACACACACATATCCAAAGATAAATATGTCAGGTAAGTGAACCCCATTTTTAGCACTTGACAATAAGCTTACAGAGTTGATCAGAACACAAGTTACTTTCTGGCAGATGCTAAAACTATAAATCAAAACATCTATGCAACGCTTGTCAGTAGGATGAGAACATTATTAATAACATAAGAGAGGATTTGATTTATTGTGCTCTGCTAAAAAAATAAAATAAATGGACGTTTTTTTGCCTAATTTTATACTTTAAAAAAAAAGAAAATAAAGAACCAGTTTTATTCGTTTTTTGAAATCATGATGAATCTCCATCTTTAAAAAAAACACATTAGAATAATTGTTGATTGTCATATTTGAGTAAGATTATTAGAATTTAAGAGACGTTTTAAACTTTTTATTCTCATTCTGTTCAGATGTGATATTCATAAAATATAGGATCATATATCACATAGAAGACATTTTACATATTGTAATTTGTCCCAAAGTTACAAGGAAACTCATCTTTATTCTTAACTAATTTCATGTTTTAAAAAATGGGTTCAATACAAAGAATTTCATATCATCTTTATTCTTTATAGTTTTAAAAAAATATATTCAATATTGATAAGTCTTGAAAAGATGTATTTCTATTCTTAAAAATGATAGATTATCTTTTGTTAAATAATTTATTTAAAAATCTTTATGAAATAATTGTAACACTTTTGGTATTTATAATCAATCTAAATAATGAACGGTGTGAGTTTTTCTGTTAATTTCTCTATCTCGAGCTATTGCTAATATTAAATTGTAGCTTCTGCCTGTCCTAACTAGAATCAGTGTGACTTCCAAGTACTTCTGCCTAGGATCATAATGTAGTATCTGTCCACATGAAAATCAAATTATATTTATTACAAAAAATTAAAATTACCATATATACTCACATATCATATCTCCATATATATAATAATATATGTATATATATGTCTGTGTGTGTATGGGTATCTAGGTATATGTATTAGTGTATGTATATGTGTGTGTGTCTGTATATGTATTAACATATGCATATGTCTGTATATGTAGGTTTATGTGTTAGTATATGCGTATGTGTATATAAATAAATACATATATATATATATATATATAGAGAGAGAGAGAGAGAGACTGACTATGGTTAAAATCCCTTTTTAAGATTGCTTTTAAAAATATCTAAAATCAACTGGTCAGTCCAAGACTTTTTCATTACTAGCAGTTTCATGATTATCTATTAATTCTCACACGCTTGTGTAGATTGTGATTTTTTCATTTTACACACACACACACACACACACACACATATATATATATATATAAGAATTCACCTTTTTTTAAAGCAAGTAAATGTCTTATATGCTTAAAGTCAACCTGTATGAATCTTGAAAAGTATAGCCTAGAATGGCACAAGAAAATGAGCATCAACTTAAAATTAGATTGTCTTGTAGGCATTTGTTTTAAAGACAAGATAGATTGCAAATTTGACATACAATATAGTACATTTCTCTTTACTAATGCAATTAGTAATACTTTTTTTAGTCTTTTTCCCAGAAGCAAATATTAGAATTGTGATGTACAATTTACTATTGGTGCAAGTCATTAAGATCTTTTTAAAAAAATCAGTTATTATACATACATAGTACGATAAATCAATTTTCTTGGATGAAGCATGTTCTTTCTTTAAATACTAAAATGAACAGTGTCCTGGATTTTGATGTTAAACTGCATCTAATGGTGAAGTACCAATCCTGGCACTCTGGGGAGTGTGGAGAACCTCTTTATCACCATTACTCCCAGGTCCACTCTGACTCGGAGTGGTAGTACCTGTTAGGGTCCCATCTATTGGTTAAATAGAACAAAATGAGTTTTTAAAAATGTGTTTGGAAAAGAAATTGATTTTTAAAGGAGAATGTTGAATTCCCATCAAGAATAATTAAGACAAAACGTCTTTAGCATAAAATAATTCATCAAGGGTTGACATTTCTCAGAATTCTTTATATGAGACTTGATAATTTGGATTATTTGGATTATTGTTCTTATCTTTATTTACATAATGTTTCGGCCAATGCGCCCTCCAGCCTTTTTCAGGTATTTCTTGTCAGATTTCGGAGCTTTCATGTCATAATTGGTAGCTTTCAAGAAACTTCGAACCAAACCATTTATTCAATCCACAGGGATAGACTGTTCTCATCCCATTAACCATGACTGGGTACAAGTGTTAAGCTGTGTTAATTATTCTATGTTACTATCACCCTTGACCAGGATTGAACCTGCAGCCCAATTTGGACACATAGTGCAATGGATATCTGAAGAACAAAATGAGTTATTAAAAATGTGATTGAAAAAAATTGAGTATCCATCAAGAATGAATAAAAATAAACCTTCAGTATTAAATAGTCCAACAAAGGTTGACATGCCCTAAAATTTGGATTATTTGGATTATTGTTCTTATCTTTATTGTTATCTACATAATGTTTCAGTGAATGTGCCCTCCAGCCTTTTTCAGGTATTTCTTGTCGGACTTCGGAGCTTTTATGTCACAATTGGTAGCCTTCAAGAAACTTTAAACCAAACCTTTTATTCAATCCACAGTTCTCATCCCATTAACCATGACTGATATTAAAAATATGCTTGAAAAAAATTGAGTTTTTAAAAAAAATATTGAATACCCATCAACAATGAATAAAAATAAACCTCTTCAGCATTAAATAGCCCAACAATGGTTGACATGCCATAAAAACCAACCAACATAGAATGAACTGCTTAACAATAATAAACATTGAGTTGTTCCATTCTCCTTTTCATTGGAGACTGATTGTCAATATTAACAAACTGGGTATTTCAAAATTTAAATGCAGATAATTTACCTTTTTTTGATTGTTGCAGTTGAGAAACATTCATTTTTTTTTTTTTTTATAAATTCTTTATCCACTGCAATTATTCATTGATTGTCGTTGGAAACCGTCCAAAAGTTTCTCTTTGTTAAGCTTCTATGATTTCAAGTAGATTGGTGTCCTTTTTATCTTGTTTGATTTTTCCAGACTGGTACTTGATAGTAGAAGCAGTATATATATTGGCATGTGCAGATTATAATATTAGGAAGATTGGTTGGCTGGTTGGTTGGTTTTTACAGCATGTCAACCTTTGTTGGGTTATTTTATGCCAAAGATGTTTTATTTTATGCATTGTTGATGTCACTGAATTTTTTAATAAATTTTTTAACCCATAGATTTGACCCTAACAGGTACTAGCACTCTAGATCTAAGTGTACCTGGGAGTAATGGTAATGAAGGAGGGACTCAACACTCCCAGAGAAATGAAGCCTCACCACTGGGTGCAGTTTAATGTCATACCCAGCACTCCTTTTTTGAGGAGATCCTACCCCTCTGCAAAGAATGCAGTGGGCGTATTCTAAGCTCCACCAACAGGGTCATGTGTGTGTGTGTAATATATATATATATATATATATATATAGGGTCATCCACAGACATGTGTTTCGACTTATCAAGTCTCCTCAGTGTGGCTAGACATTTTGTAAGCTACGTACAGCCGGAATTGAAATCCGATCGGTTGGGTGTCAGTCCGGCACCTTAACCATTAGGCTGTCTTCACTTACAGAATGGGAAGGGGATTTTAACTGTTTTAATACACACATCGCTTTGTGTGTAAAGGCCGTCACAGAGTGCTCCATTCCTTATATATATATATATATATATATATATATATATGTATATATATGTATATAAGTAGAGAGTGATTTACAGAGAGTGTTTCATATCATTGATAGAGCTAAGTTAGGGTAGCAAAAATGTAAAGTCAAGTGTTGTTGATTTTACTCCTTCACCACCGTAATTTATATATAAATGACATTTTCATTGAGCTTCTCCTACATCCATGTATCCTGCTGATAGATTTTCCCCTTAAAAAAATTATAGTCAGATCTGTCAATTAAGAAATATTGTTCAAGAAAATCAATGATACTTATAACAGGTGTGGAGCTCCACCCTTTTTTTATTTATTTTTTTTTTTAGTTTTCATGATAAAAAGATCCAGGGATAATTTACATTGTCAGAATTCTGCACATGGACCCCCAAGCATGTGTTTTTTTTTGGTTTTTTTTTTTTTTTTTGTTATTGTTTTTTGGGCTTTTTTTTCATGCTTGAGCAAGTATGATCATTGCGTATTGTAAACTGGTTTCTTAAAATATCAGCTATGTTTTTCTTATATAAGACAAGAAGCAGCTACCCAGCATCAACCGCATAGAGAAGGTGGGAAAACCCTGATGTATTGATTTGTTTACTTTTGAGATTTACAAATGCTGGAAATTTTCAAGTAGAATTTCAATGCTATCTATATCTTTGAATATAAATCAAATCTTCATAATTTTTGTGCAAAAAAGCAAAAACTAGTGATATCTAATGTGTATATTGTTGTGGGGTTTTAAGGGTCAAAAATAAGACAAACGACTTGGTAACAATGTATGCAAATGTATTGAACAAAAAAAGAGTAGAAATTACAGAAAAGAAAGTGAAGATTGCGTCAGACCATACAGTTACGAGCTGACTCGCATTTGCTTCGTGTCAAGCCACAATTGTTCCAATTACTTATAGTAGCCATCAACACATTCCATTTATGTCCATAGGTTATATCACCTATAACATATATATATTTACTTTGTCATTAATTGTTTTATTTTCATAGTTTCATCCAGACATATATACATATATACAAACCAACTGCCCTTTATGTATGTATTAGAAGCAGCTATCCAGCGTTGCCTCTGTCGAGTTGGGGAACCCTGGTGTATTAATTTGTTTACTTTTGAGATTTACAAATATCAGACATTTTAAAGTAGAATTTCAATGCTATTTTGATGTATATTTCAATTTTTAAATTTCTTTGAATATAAATCAAATCTTCATAATTTTTGTACAAAAAGCAAGAACCGGTAACATTTAATGTGTATATATATTTACTTTGTTGTTAATTGTTTTATTTTCATAGTTTCCTCTGGACATACATACACACACACTCACACCTTTATAAATGTATAGACTATGGAGGTCAGTACTCACTGACAAGCTAAAGCGACAATTCTTCCAGGTTCTGGTTATATCAGTACTGCTGTATGGCTGCGCCACTAGGACCCTAACGAAGCGCCTCGAGAATAAGTTGGATGGGACCTGCACAAGAATGCTGCATGCAGTCTTGAATAAGTTGTGGAAACAGCACCCAACAAGGAAGCAGCTGTATGGCCACATGCCTCCCATCTCACAAACCATCCAAGTAAGACGGACTAGGCATGTGGGGCACTGCTGGAGGAGCAAGGACAAGCTCATAAGTGACGTTTTCCTGTAGAAGCCAACACATAGGAATGCTAGTGTGGGCCGCCCAGCAAGGACCTACGTTGACCAACTATGTGAGGATGCTGGATGTCGCGCAGAATGTGAGGATGCTGGATGCCAAGCAGAAGAGCTCCCAGAGGCAAGGAGTGATAGGGAAGGTTGGTGAGAGACTGTCATGGATATCTGTGCTTCTTGCGCGACATGATGATGATATGATGAGATAAATTCATTAATTCAAGTATATATTTTTTTAAGTGGATTCTTCATAGCTTCAGCAAACATTTGAGGTTTTACATAATAAGACAGTTTTTTAGGGGTTTTTTTATTGTTTTGTTTATGTTTACCTTTAGGTTGAACAAGATTTTCTTTTTCTTTTTTTGTTTGTTCTTTTAAGTGGATCAATGAAGTCATTCTACAGATTTATATTCTTTTTTTTTTTTACTTTCTCTTTCTTTTTTCTCTTCTGCTTTTTCTCTTTCTACCTTTCTTTTTCAATTATCTGCTTTCGTCTATCCTCCTCCCACGTTTCCTCCACCTCTCTCTCCACCACCGTTTTTATCGACTTTTCCTTCTCCTTCTTCCACTTCTCTTTTTTTTTTCACCTCTCTCTCTCACCCCCTTCTTTTATCTGCTTTCCTTTCTCCTTCTCTTTTTTGTTCCCACCTCTCTCTCTCTCTCTCTCTCCTCCTCCTCCTCCTTAATTTTTTCTTTTATCTGCTTTCCTTTCTCCTCCTCCTCTTGTTTTTCCCCTCTCTCACCTTCTTTCTTTTTATTTTATCTGCTTTCCTTTCTCTCCCCACTTCTTTTGTTTCCCACCTCTCTCTCTCTCTCTCTCTCTCCCACCCTCTCTCTCTCTCTCTCTCTCTCCCTTTCTTTCTTTTATCTGCTTATCTTTCTCCTCCCCCCACTTCTCTTTCGTTTTTCAACTCTTTCTCTTTTGTTTTTAATCCCCTCTCTCCTCCTCTTTCTCTGTTTTTTTATTCCCTCCATTTTTCTTTTCAGTTTATTTTCCCATTTTCTTTATCTTATTCTTTTCCGAAATTGTCTCCCTTGTTTCTATCACCATCTCCTCCTTCCTCTTATCTTTTTCTCCTCCTCCTTTCTCTATTCTTCTTCTTCTTGATCATGATCTGATTTTTTTCTTCTTTAAATCACTGTTATTTTCACAGCTACAGGCATCGTGTTCGTTCATATCATTATCATTAGCAATTCTGTTGTATCAAATAATTTGACTATGTATCAATATTTCCCTGAGCACATCAAATTGCACCAAAGTTTACTCTTGCCATAAACAAATTATAATCATTATGTCTTTCTGGTATGATGTATAAATAATGTTTAAGATTATGTTAGCTTGTTTGTTCACTTGACTTATCAGCTAACTTTTCAGAGACAATTACATTTCACCACCATTCCAAGAAGCTTTTTTTTTCACCTCTTATGAAATTTTAAATTTCTGAAAAAATTACTGATTTTTATCTAGAAATTATCATTGAGATTGGCAAAGTTTGTAAATATCATACCAAACAAAAAAGTGTGTTTCTGAATATAGAGAGAGAGTGTGTAAGTATGTATATTTGTATATGATATTATATTATTATTAGTAGTATGTAGTATGTGTATTATCAAGTTTGCATATGGTATACAAAACAAAAAAGTGTGTTTCTGAATATATATATATAGAGAGAGAGAGACAGACAGACAGACAGACAGACAGGGTGTGTGTATGTGCAAGTATGTATGTTTGTATTATTAAGTTTGCATACAGCATCATCATCATCATCATCATCCTGCAATTAGCACAGATATCCATCACAATCTGTCACCAACCCTCTCTATCACTCATTGTCCCTGGGAGGTCCTCCGCACAGCATCTAGTATCCGCACAGGAGTTGAATGCATACCTTTCCTAAGAGGATTAGCACTACATGAAATGCAAACAGCCTCATCCAGAATTTAAACTCTGTTTGATGATTCCATTTCCTATGATTCTAACCATAGATATAGTCGGTCTGTTCTAAATCCTACTGACAGTGCTAACTTTGTGTATCTGTATACGAATATATATATATATATATATATATGCAAGGTGTGTCATAAAAGTATTGAGATTGAAGGTGTATTTACCAAGATAGAAATGAACTATGAATGGAACGTTAATTTTTTCAGAATCCAAGGTGTGTCAAAAAGTACAAAAAATCTCGATGTTTTTTTGACAAATATATATGTTTTTTTGTATATATATATATATATATAGCTTCCTCCTATCTTTCTATTACATCACTGTTGTTAGTGTTGTCAGTAAACTCACTTCTTTCAACTCTCAGCCATTTTTTCTTTTTTTCCTTTATTTTTGTGTTTTATTTTTGTCTTCCATCCATTTATTTCTTGCCAGGAATCGTTGCTTTCTCTTGGTTCCACTTTCTTTTCTTCTTACATTTCAAAACTCCTACCATTTTTTTTTTTCTAATTCTTTTTTTCTTTTTGCTCTGCCACACTTGGTTAGTCGAGTTTCGGCACATTGTCAGTTGTGGAACAGAACTGCCCCGAAATTCTCTTCTTACATTTCCTTTCTTTCTGGAATCTCCTGTCAGCCATTATTATCTTCACTGCTTAAAAATCCAAAGATTATCTACCCTAAAAGATTTTTTTTCTTTTCTTTTTACTTAGCTATATTTCCTGCTTTGCATGTTGTCAGTAGACATTTTTGAAATTACTCCAACAGGTAATTTTGTGCATGCAATGTGCACAACTTTTCTCTGCACAGAACAAAGATACAATTCTTTGCTTTTTTGTTTTTTCTTATTTTCCATTTTACTCTCTGACATACGAATGCAAATAATAATAATGATAATAATAATAATACATGTGAGAGTTTCACAAGTTTAACAAGAAGTTACAACCTGATTTGATTTGGAGATAACTAAGGATTAGGTAATATACAGTTTTGTATGATAGGTGATAATGTCTATTGAGTATTACTTGTTATATTACAAGAACTAGCAAAAATATGTGCACCATGGGTTTAAGTTTTAATATAATAAAATATGATATTAAATTAGAAATAGACTGTTGATAATGTTAATTTATATCATAGGTCGAGTGGATGAAGCGACCGGACATAGAAACAAATCATCTGGTGGATGTTTGTTTTTGCTTCAATGCAATAGTCAGCTTTATGGAATAAAATCAATTTGCTATCATGGTGCAAAAATATGGAATACATTACCCATGGACATTAAAAATTCTCCAACTAAATACTCATTTAAAAAGAAACTAAAGATACACTTAATAATTTCAAATAACATTATGTAGAGATCGTCTTCCGTGTTTAAAGTAATTATTACTACAGTATTTGCTGCTATCTTTTTTTCTTTTTTTTTTTTTTTTTCTGATTTGAAATATTACACATATTAAATTGATATTTAAGTTAATTTGATTATTATTAGAAATGTTTTATCTTTATTTTTGAACTTTAAGGGTCTCTCTTCTCGTTAGTTAAACTACTTAGAGAGCTCCACCTAACAAATGTAATATACTAATTTTCATGAATGTAATTACACTACCTTTTCGTGAATGTAATATACAAATTTTTCATGAATGTAATATACTAATATTCATGAATTTGGCTGTAATTCTATCTATCTGTAAATAGATATTTCTATTCTATTCTGTTAGTATAATAATTGTTTGAAAATGATTAATTTTCATCAGTTGTAATTTGAAATCATATAAATGTTTTAAATACTTGAAACTATAACAAATTGTATGCAGATAGTGTCATGACTCTAGTATCAGAATTAACAAATAGGAAGAAACATAATGAGTATTAAAGGGAAAAGGTTTACTAAGATATATATGTATATATTGGTGATAATGTCTGTTGATTATTACTACTTATTTTACAAGAACTAGAAAAAGTATGTGCACCATGAGTGTAAGTATTTAAGTTTTAATGTAATGAAATATTATATTAAAGTAAAAAGACTAACAAAACTAAATAAGAACAAATATAAAAAATTACTTATTTACATGTTATTTATATAAAATTGATATAATATCATACTGTTTGAGAAAAACAAGATTGTATTAAAAAACAGTAACCACAAATAATTATTTATTTTTTAAACTAGCAAAAGTATGAGCCCTCTGGGTGCAAGTATTTAAGTTTTAATGTAATAAAATATGATATTTGTAGAGTAAACATAATAATTTTCAGTGAATTGGTAAGATAAGGGAACAAGGAGTCGTAAATTAATACGGATCTAACCTTGTTGCAAGCCTACTGCAGAATGCCAGAGTATTTATGAAGCCTCATAACATCATAGAAACCAAGCCACCAATCAGGACTCAAGGAATGGAATCACCCAAATACATGAATGAACTATTCATAAATACACACATGCACGTGGAGCTCAATATAAAACCTTGTGTTAAATTAACGTTCATGAGAAGGTAAATACTGGCTGTTTTGTGGGGTTACAAGAGGTTTAATTTTTTTAGGTTTAGAGGAAGCTGGGGTTATTCCTGGAGAATGTTCACAGGGTTTGCTTTTAACCTCAACTTAAAAGGAAGGAATTCAAGGAAAGAAAAGGAAAAGACAAAGACAAAAGTTAGTTTTAGGATTTAGGCTTTATTCATGGGTCATAGCCACCACATGGTAAAGAAATATCTTCCTGGCCAGTAGTAGTGTCTCGTCCGAGTTAAGGCCTAAGTCCGAATGGCCGAGAAATTATCTTTGGAATCGGAAGTGGGTCCTTTTAATGCACATGCTTGAAGGGTTCTTCTGGTCTTGAAGGCTTATGGGAGTTTGTTATTTTTTTTTTTTTAATTTAAATCCCCACAGGTTTAACATAAGAGAAACAGAGTAGTAAGAAGAGCTATTACTTTGGTCTATGTAATTTTTTACTTTATTTTTTTAGTTTTTTGTCTGGGACAAAGGGAAACCGTCTCTGTTATTGTTAGTTCAATGGAAATTCTACTGAATGAATAATAGATCTAATTTCAAACTTTTTAAATATCATAGTAAAGAAAATCTCAGCTTATATTTCCAAAGGTCAGTATGCCTACATGAAAATGTTCCACTTTTTTTTTTTTACTGAGAATATAGGTTAACTAAAAAAAAAAAACGTTATTTTTTATATCCATATATACATATGGATTTATTTATTCTTAGAAAGGACTAAATGAATGAAAAGAATTTTGAGGACACCAAGCAAAAATAGAAAAAAAATATTGTCGAAGGGAAAATGCAGTTAAAAACGAAAGTAATTACAACAGAAGCAAAATGTACTTTGTCTTTGAAGTCTTTTGTAAAACGTGTTGTGTTCTATAAATGTTTATGCCAACAAAATAATACACAGCAAACTGAATTGGGAATGTTTTGTTGTTGTCGTTTTGAGACAGCTTCTATCCATTCTTTTACACATATGGAAGACATTCCTGTCTTTCTGGGCAGTTCTTTTTTTTTTTTTAATTCTTATTTTGATTTTTTTCTTCTTATAATTCTAATAAAGAACTTTTCCACCGTCAGCTTTCTGTATTCTTCAAAAGAAGAATTCAGAACTTTAATTTAAAATTGCATTTTTTTTTCTTTCCTTCCTTTGTTTATATTTTCTTTTTTTTTTTTTTTTCAAAAGTATTTTCTTTTGTGTCTCGTACAGATTTTTAGAAAAAAATCAAAATTAACCAATGTGCAACGATTTTTATATGCATTTGTGGGCAGACTAGAGTAAATTCACAATTTAAGATGGTGCATACATGTTTAGTGAAGACAATTAATGGGTAGACTGTGAATTCAGGAACGTAATTTTTTACAATAGTCTACCGGACAGATGTTAGTGGAATACAAAAATGTTGTATAGATGTTAAGTGTATAAAGAAGTATAACGGAATCACTAGGCAACAACTTTAAATCTATACTACATCAATTAATGCTGTCATTCGATTAAAAAAAATGAATTAACATATTATGTTATGTTTTCCTTAGTCTCATTTTTATTAAAAGTATTAATCCCAGTTGAGAAATTAAAAAATATATAAATTGAACTTCTTTTCATATTCCACTAAAATCTATCCAGTAGAATATGGTAAAAAAAAATACAGTGCAGTCGATTGAGGCTTTAGAAACTACCAACAGCACCTATGCAGAGGAGTAGGACTCCCCCAATCAGGCCACTTGTTGGCCGTATGTGGTAACCCATGATGCTTAAGGATAGAACCTTGGTGTCTGAGCAGTCCATGACATGCGCCACTCTATTTTGGCCCTTCTGATGAACTAGCAGTCAATCAGCTGGTCATGTCAACCCCTAGCACCTATATGATTTTCCAAAACTTATTGCCCTTATGGCAAACCCCAACCCTTTTTATCATATATGTGATAGATGGCAATGATTGATAGTCTTAGTGTCCTGGGTAGGACGTTAAACTCTATCTGATGGTGAAGTTCCAATTCTGAAGCTCTGGAGAATGTGGAGTACCCCTTTATCACCATTATTCATAGATCCACTCTGAGCCAGATTGGTAATACCTGTTAGGGTCTCATCTATGGGTTGAATAGAAAAAATAAGTTTAATGTGTTTAAAAGAATTGGGAATACCATCAAGAAGGAATTAAACAAAACATCTTTGGCATAAAATAAATCAATAAGGATTTACCTGCCATAAAAATAGCAAAAATAAGATCCAATTCTGAAGCTCTGGGGAATATGGAGTACCCCTTCATCACCATTATTCCCAGGTTCACTCTAGCCAGGAGTGGTAGTAACTGTTAGGATCCCATCTAAGGGTTAAATAGAAAAAATGAGTTTTAAAAAATTGAGTACCACCAAGGCTGAATAAAACAAAACCATAAAACAACCCAGCAAGAGTTAACATGCCATAAAATCCAGCCCACCAAAAAAAGAATACCTATGATAATAAGGATACTGTTTCATTTGGTTTTGGCAATAAAATCCATTTTATCTTATTCAAAACTAAGAATGGTTCATGTGTGTAAAAGATCCTGACTCCGTCAAATTATAATGTATAGACTCTTTCATAACTTAATCTTTGAATGATAAAGGAACAGAAGAATTTCCTGAATAAAAATCAATTAAAGAGACAAAAGAAAAAATGATTACAAATAAGACAAAAGAATAATTATCTTACATATTCACAAAAAGAAAATTGACTAAAATATTGTTTGTCTGCAGTAAGTAGAATTTAAATATTTCTTTCACCTACATCCCTAGTCATACATATGGGAGTTATTGATTGTAGTTGGTGTTGTAATATATATATATATATATATATATATATATATAGGTTTGGTGGTTGGTTTTGATGGCTATCACAAGTCAAGTGTAAAGAAAAATAAGGTAACTCTGATGTTGTTTGTTAACCTATGATTTATTCTTAATATTTTGAGATAAAAATCTCATCTACAGAAGATCTCTGAAAAGAATAAATCACAGGTTAACAAACAACACCATAGTTACCTTATTTTTCTTTACACTTCCATTGTAATAGCCTTCAAAACCAACCACCAAACCAATATAAACACAATGCTTCAAGCAAATCATAAAACCTTTATATATATATATATATATATATATATATATATATATATTCATGTGTACAATACATTTAAGGTGTGATTGTTACAATTGGTGACAATGCGCTGCTTTGAAACCCATGGTAACAATCGCACCTTAAATGTATTGTACACTATAATGAATAAATAAATACAGCGAACACTTTATTTTCAATTTTCAAATACTTGAAAAACCTCCCTCATCTCCCTAGCTATGGGTTAAATAGTACCACTACTGTTCTTCTCAAATGATGGATTTAGCATCAAATAATGCACACAGGTTGATATGCCATTAAATCCAGAAACCAACCAAACTAAATAGAAAGTAACATTGTTGTTTTGTATTTTGCTATTTCTAGTATTAGTGAGTAGAACTACCAGTTTAAATACTTGGTGAAGCCCTTAGAGAAATACTGAGCAGAATGTGGTGGAAGAAGAAAAAACAGTTATAGAAAATGCAGTCAAATAATTGTAAATTAATGAAGAAAAACTCACGGTTCTATGAATATCTAAATATTTCTTTTGTGACCTTTTCAGACAATTTAGAGAAATGTTTTCACATTTATATCCCAAAAGTCTAGAACTTGTTCAGTCACCAACAAAAATTAATGAACCTTACCTAATTAGCATAAACAATTAACAAGTAGTTATGCTTTTTTTTTTGGTTTGTTTGTTTGTTTGTTTAATCTTTAGTGAGTTATTCAAAACTTTGTGACGTTAGAAAAGAAAAAAAAAATATAAAGAATTCTTTTTTTCTTTTTTTTTTTTTTCAAAGTCATGCCAGTACCAAACGCTAAAAATTGTCAGTTTTCAAAAATTCTCGTCAATTCCAGAACTTCTGTGCGTTTCGTCTACTATTCAGCCATTGCCATTGTTTGAAATGTATTCTATTTTCTTAAAAAAAACATTATATGCACTGACAGGCCCCATTGCAATATGGAATCATTTAAGAATCACCATTTTAATTTTAATTACATTAGCAACCTCTAAAATGTCAGTTATTAATTCAATTAATATTCTTTGGGGAAATTAGCACTGGAAATCTTTAGAATAAAAATGCAAAAATAGCATTTCCAGTGCAGAAGAGAATCAGTGGATGAAAAGAAAATTAGTATGGAAAGAAATATTGAAATTCAAAAATACCAACCTGATGATAAGGAAACATCCTGAGAGATATCAGTATCTAATTTGGCCATAAATATTATTATAAAGAGTTTCAACGTAAATGATGGGTTACAAAAAGACTTTAACTTTATCAATTTCAGGTAAATTGCTTTAAAATATTAGTTTAAAAATGAATAAAGATGATTTACAAATAATGATAAAAAAAAAAAACTGTCAAGTCTGGCACAAGTATTATGCTATGCCTAATATAGCTGAAGGATATTGTAATAAGAATTATGTTTAAATACAGAACTTGTCTCTAGTTAATTGTATATATATATATATATATATATATATAAGTAAAGAAATAACAAAAGATTTAGAGATTTAGCATTAAGCTCCCTGAAATAGACTATAATGCTAAATCTTTAAGTCTTTTGTTATTTCTTTACTTATATATTTGCTCTGTGACTCTAACATTAAGAGCACACATTGAACTCTCAAACTGCCACAGGTTTTTTTAAATAAAACTCTTGTGTCGTAAGGAAGATTTCTTCTCTGGACTTTTGGATTATATATATATATATATATATATATATATATTTACATTTACATAGTTTTTTCTTTAAAATATTTTGCACACAGTCATACAGTATCAAGTATTCTTATTTAATACAAATAATTTACATACAGATATATCAGTATCTAATGGGCCGGGTAAGACCCGAAACTTCCCAATGACTCATGCAGATAACATCACTGACGACAACCATCAGCACCCCAAATATAGAAGACATTAAACTGTATCTAATGGTGAAGTTTTAATTCTTGTGTTCTGGGAAGTGTAGAGTACCCCTTCCAGGTCTACCCGGATTGGTAGTACCTATTAGGGTCCCATCTATGGGTTAAATATAACAAAATGAGTTTTTAAAAAAGTGTTTAAAAAAATTTGAGTATCATCATGAATGAATAAAACAAAACGTCTTTGGCATAAAATGACCCAACAAGGGTTGACATGCCATAATATCCAACCAACCAACCTAGCTCACAAGCTATTGATAGTGAGTTTGATTCTTACTGGGTGTTATATATGAAATGTACTGTCTCTCATTGATTAGAATTTCAAACAGAAAAAAAGACTTACATATTCATTCATATAATTATTTTGCCAAGGACAGAAATTCTTTAAGCTACAGATTTAGGATTTTCTCTTTAAAATGAGGGAAAAAAATTACCTTAATAAAATTTGTACATGAATATTTTTTCACAATCAGATAAAACTTGCGGATTATTTCTGTTTAGCTACAGAAATAAAAGCGTGACACAGTCATATTTTACAGGGGTTTTTGCCCAAAATATCTGGGAATCCCAATTAAGCTACAAAAACCAAAATCTGCTTTTAACTCTTTCCCTTCTTAGTGCAATGGGTCGGCACATTCTGGAAAAGCTGATTTCAGATTCAAAAAATATTTTTTTCTTTTTTTGTTTTCTTCATAGCCAAACTTGATATCTATTCTCGTACACCTCAATAATAGATTGATGAAACACAAAAGCTTTGATATATTAATATAAGTAAAAGAAAATGGAATATTTTTTCAGAGTTACGTCTAAAATATATATTGATATATTTGATATATATCTATGAATTTGGTTATATATTCAATCCAATATGCTTATATCAGTCATATCAATTCAATGTATATGCATTCTATTTCTATTGAACTCCTATATCTTCTGAAAAAAATATATATACATACATTGTACTAGTTTTTTACGCAACTTATTTTTAGTTACAGAGTTTTCAATGCTGTAGAGATTTTGAATAAATAATACTTAATAAAATACTTTCTTGATTGTATAATGTTCCATTAGAAATCTTTTTTAGAAAATATATATATATATATATATATATATATATAATATGTGGATGCTATTTCAATTGACCTCCTATATCTTCTGAAATAAATGTATGCATGTGTGTATGTAAGATAACCCAATTGACTGGTAAGTAAGGGATGATTCTATTTGGGATCATCAAAATCTCACTGTACATCCATGCTGTATGTTCTTGTAGATACAAACTTATAGACTCATACAAAGATTTCTATAAATCCCTTAGATCAATGTAAAATGATAAATTTATTTCAACCAGAAACTCAAAATGACTCTAGTCTCTTGTGATAGATTTTACAAAAAAATAAACAAATAAATAAATATATATATATATGATGGCAGCAAACTCATATTCAAGTATTGCCATTGCTTGATATAGTAACAATAATAATAATAATAATAATAACAAAAAAAAAGCTCAACCGTTCAAAGAATATAATGGTGAGCTTCAAAAAAGTTCAACAATGAGCTGCATGAAAGTGGCTCTTTAGTCCTGCCAAAGTCTTGCACACCTTCCCACAATTACAGTTATTTCCAGGGAGCATAGGGTATTTTATTAGTCCATCCCACCGATGCACAGATTGGTGACTGATCAGGCCAGCTTTGCTCATACATAGCCTTCCACACTGGTCACATAGTAGACCAATTTGAAGCCCTTGATTGTCTACTTTTATATATATATATATACATACACACACACACACACCATCCCCTCCACATGAGCAGGATGTGACATGAGGACAATTTTTTAGGTGGAGTTGAACAGATTTGAATTAAGAGTTTTCCTTCTTGTAGATTGGTTGCCTAACCAATGTTAGATATCTCAGTCCACCCTACTATTTACCCATAGCTGGAAGGGAAATAGTCGGATTAATAGTCTTCCCAACAGTATTAGTACTATGTGAAATACAATCAGCCTTGTCCAGGATTTGGACTCATCTTCCTATGACGATAACCATTACCCCACGTACCTTCACTATTGGTATTTACTCATTATCATAATTTACAAAGAAGGATAATTCTGTTTGCTCTAATCATCTGTCAAATATGTTTTCAACTTTGTATTTTGTATTTGCAATATATATATACCAGTGAAAAGAAAAGAAAAAAAAAAGTTTTCCGAACGTCAAAAAGTTTTAAAGAGAATGTTTTCTTTGACAAGATCTCGATATTCTCACAGTCACAGAAATTGCCTCAAATAGAGATAATAAAAAAGCACTGTGAGAATTGATTTGATAAAACCTAAATGAATTCTTGGACAGGCAAATATTGTTATGCCAAACAAGAGAGCTCTACAGAAAATGACAAGATAAACTTGTCATTTTTATATTAGTTTTTGCGAAAAGAACAAGGCTATTTTTCTGGCTTTTGGGGGGAAAATATCACACCATAGTAATTTTCCATCCTTCTGTTGTTTTGACAATTGTTATCTTGCACAGAAATATTCTTGCTTGAGGGTTTATGAAATGTTTGTCAAAGGAGCATAAAAATAACATTTCTTTCTCGTTTCTTTTCTCCTTCAACTCCACCCCCGAAAAAAAAAAATATGTAGAGGCTAATAATGAAAGCCAATAAGAGAAATATTTTCTGGTGTAGTCGAGTAGTTTGAAGAGAAGGCCACAAAATTGTTTCAGAGTTTATATTTGCTGACAATGCTGAACTTGTGGCATCCATTTGTTTTATTCATAAATAACAGCACGGCCCTTTCGGCCACACAACTAACTTATCTATGGGTTAAATAGATCTGTTCATAAATTGTTTGTATTTTTTACCTGAAAAATTTAAGACAAAATATTCTAATAGTAATTACCTTATGACTTCATATCTACTTTTAACCATGCTGTAGGGAAGGGCACCATTCTTTAGTTCGGCTACCATATCCTCCTGGATCTCTTAGAATGATTGTTCACTGTGACCCCATGTGGTATTATCTGTTAGTGTCCCATCTATGGGAGACCTGTAGAATACACCGACTGCACCTCTTCAGAGGGGTAATCCTCCCCCAATGGGGCTAATGTGATGCTTAAGGATGAAATCCTGGTGGATGAGCAGTCCATTATATGCAACACTCCACTTAGATCCTCACTTAGGCTAGATGGACCGTCAGAGAGCACCCCTCCAATTAATCGGCTGTTTACATCAAGCCCTAGCACCTATATGATTGTTCCAACCCTATTGTTCTTATGACAAGCCCCAGTCCATTTTATTATATGGGTGCTAGAAGGTGGTGAGTCTTCATGTCCTGGGAATTACATTAAACTCTATCTGATGGTGAGATTCCAGTTATGGATGTTTGGGGAATGTGGAGCACTCCTTCATCACCATTGATCCCAGGTCAACTCTGAATCAGAGTGGTAGTACATATTAGGGTCCCATCTATAGGTTAAATAGAAAAATCTATTAATAAAAAAAATTGAGTATACATTAAGAATAAATCTATTTCAAAACTTTGTCGGCATTAAATGACCCACTGATGTTGATATGCCATAAACCAAACCAAGCCAAGCCAAACCCATCAACAACCTCTAGCCTCTGGACTGGAAACAATGGTTTTCCGAGCCTTCAAATAACATTCTTTTCTGGTGCAAAGAAAAAAACTATTTCCAAGACTTTGTTCGCTCGTACACGCTTGTCCTATCTGGCTTGTCATTCACACATCCATTCAGGTTTAAGCAGTTAGAATAAAAGGTACCAAGACTCATTTTGATCTTTCTCAAGGTCAGAGGTCACCTGCTAAACACCTTCACCACTCTAAGGAAATTTTGACCAATGAAGTGGGGGTCACAACCTTGCCAAATTCCTGCTTGTTAAAGTCTCAAAGGTGTTCAGCCCACGCAGATTATTGATTATCGATTTCTTTTGCACCACCACCTCCTCGGACCAACAATCAACCCACCCACCCTGATTTAAAGCCTACCTCTAGGCTTCTACAGACAGAAGAATCGTAGACATGAGAGAAAGAGGAAATGTCGGCAGCAATAAATGTTTTCTTCCAGTCTGAGATTTTCAATGAGGGGAACTTTTGGCACTTCTTTCTAGCATTACAAGTGGTGACCTCTATGACCTCTGTGACACGCCCAGGTAGATTTTTAGTTTCTTTTTTCTTTTTTTTACTTTTATCTAAGAAGAAGAACAATAATGCCCAAAAATGTATTATAGATATTTATGATTTAGAACTATCTACTTTTTAACCATTTTATTGGGAGAAGCACCATTCTTTACCATATCATCATGGATGCCTTTCGATGATTGTTCACTGTGATCCTCTATGGTATTACCTGTTAGTGTCCCATCTATAGGTTAAATAGATCCGTTTGCAAATTATTTGTATTAGATTTTTTTATTTTTATGCTAGAAAAAGAAAAACTATGTCCAAAAATGTATTATGAATATTTATGATTTAGAACTAACTACTTTTAGGGAGTAGCACTATTCTTTAGTTTGACTACCATATCCTCCTGGATTTCATAGGATGGTTGTTCCCAGTGACCCGGTGTGGTATTACCTGTTAGTGTCCCATCTATAGGTTAAATAGATCTGTTTGAAAATTATTTGTATTAGATTTTTTTCTTTTTACTTTTATGCAAGAAAAAAAAAACTATGTCCAAAAATGTATTATAAATATTTATGATTTAGAACTAACTACTTTTTAACCATTCTGTAGGGAGGAGCACCATTCTTTAGTTTGGCAACCATATCCTCCTGGATCTCATAGGATGGTTGTTCACTGTGACCCAGTGTGGTATTACCTGTTAGTGTCCCATCTATAGGTTAAATAGATCTGTTTGTAAATTATTTGTATTTTTTTACCTGAAAAAATGGAGACAAAATATTCTAATGACTTCATATCTACTTTTTATCCATGCTGTAGAGAGAGAGACATCATTCTTTAGTTTCAGCAACTATATCCTCATGGATCTCTTTGGATGATTGTTCACTGTGTGGTATTACCTGTTAGTGTCCCATCTATAGGTTAAATAGATTTGTTTCAAATTACTTGATTAGATAAGAATACCTGATATCATTATCACCATACACAAAAAAACTTAAACTACACAAAAAATGTAAATAGTACAATCTATACATCAATACTCAAGTTCCTTAACAGTACTACCATTATCACCTTGCAACACCCTCTGGTTAAAAATGAGACTGTCCAAATTGTCCAAGATGAAATACAAAAACATAAATCCAGATTATCTGTTGCTCATCTGCTGAATTCTTATTAGTGTCATCACCTCAATGAAATAATGGACTATTCTGTTTTCATTATAAAGAAAGGGAAAGAAAAGGACATGCTACACAGAAAAAATATAATATGAAAGAAATAGAGAAATATAGAGAGAAGGGTGAGAGTTCAAAAGTGATAACACTAATCTGTTTCAATTGAGCATAATGAAAAGAAGGAAAGAAATTTTTAAAAGAGAGAGAGATAATTAAATTAAGATTATTATACTTTTTACATATTGAGCTATTTTTCAATAGTTCTTATGTAAACTTAGCAAATGTTGTAATAATTAAATTATTATAGTGTGGCATATCCACAGGTCCTGCTAACATACCCATGTTTATTGCATGTAAACTTGTTCTTTCATTTCAGGTCCAGTTTAAATCAGTCGGTAGAGCACCCAACTAGGAACCACTAGATTCAGGGTTCAATACCAGCTCTCGCCAACTCAGCATATGAGTAGTATAGGGATCTGTGTGCTAAAGTGAGGAGCTGATGGTAGGTTTTGCACTCTCCCTCAGATGGCAAAACAATCTCCTTGGTCTAGTACTAGTGAAAAGGTGATAGACTCCCTCACTGGCTGATACCGACTTTAGACCATCCCGACGACCTTACTTACTTTTCTTTCATTTTCATTTGGCCACTAATAATCTTCATACAATCACTGCTATTTACACAGTAGCATTGCAACCAACAAAGCCTTCATCAGATGATGACTCTGTGTTCAGGCATGGTTTCGGGGCTGAAGCATCATTACCACTAACCCAGAGCACCCCAGCAGTATCTCACAATACCACCAGACTTTGTCGGTTTGATGTCACAATATAGGACTGCCATATCCACGCTGATGCAGTTAGAGCTTTCTCCTGAATCTTTTTTAAGTATTTCCTCTTGTCTGGTGGAGAAAGTCCAAGTTTAGACAAAAATGCCAAGGTTGAGTTGGTAATAAATCCCCGGCATCCGACTTCGATGGGAAATACATTTGTTATCCATCCGTTTCTGATGCATTGTTAAGTACAAAGCCATTCTGTGAGAGCCAAACAACATAGTCTCATTCTATACTTAAAGTTTCTAAAATGCCTTAACTTTGTTGACTTATTTTGCTATATAAGGTGCGTGCTAGATGCCTGCTCCTATTTATAGACTCGGCAATAACCATGTAATCATACTCTTGGCCAGTCGCTGGCAGTAATCTGCTGCTGATACAATACTTATACCGGCAGTATCTACTCATAACTACTGCAACTTTCGTAGACGAACATAGGATTAAATCAATGGACCTTTAACAATACGCAGGATATGAGTTATACGCTTACCAAAGGATTCCATAACTCAGTATTTTCTTACTTTAAGCCTGTACAGTTAAAGTGATATATACTTGAAGATAAAACTCCGACAAAGGTTGATAGACAAAACATTTAATAGGTATACAGCACATGGATAAACAGTGTACATATCACAAGGAGGTGTACATAAACATACATATAAAAGTAGAGATTCATGAATGGTAAAAAGATAAACATAAAAGCCACAGACATGAGACTAGGAATAGTCCATGCTGTGTGAATCACTTACAGTAATGCAAGGGGGGCCAAAGCCCCAACAAGAGGCGGGTAGACCAGAGTTTAACCCATAGTCGTGTCTCGTGGGTCGAGCAACCGGAAAAGAGAAAGATACGTTCACACCAGCCGCTTAAATATAAACGGCCCCTAGCGGGAACCAGTGAACTAAACGAGCAGACAACTCCCCGAGCAAGTACGAAACTAACACCACAAGCCCTTTTCAACTGACCAAGGATGGCATTTAAAAACTTTACACATACGTTCTTTTCCTTCAGTCTCTCTTTTCTTTTATTCCCTCTTCTTTTCTTTTTTTTTTTCTGTCTTTTTTTCTTTTTTCTTTTATTCTTTCTTTTCCATTGTAACTCCCGCCCTGTCGGTTGGGGCGTTGGAATGCACCGACTGCACCTCTGCAGAGGGGTAAGACTCCCACAAATGGGACCACCTGTTGGCCGTGGGTTGTAAACCCGTGATGCTTAAGGACGGGGTCATGGTGGATGAGCAGTCCATAACCTGCAAACTCTCCACTTAGACCCTTAATTAGGCTAGACGGGCAGTCGTAGAAGTTCCTTCCGATCAATCGGCTGGTCACGTCAAGCCCTAGCACCTATACGATTGCCCTACCCTATTGCACTTATCACAAGCCCCAACCCTTTTCATCATATGAGTGCTAGAAGGCGGTGGCTGAGGGTCTACATGTCCTGGGAATGACTCTATCTGATGGTGAGGTTCAAGTTTTGGAGGTTTGGCGAATGTGGAGCACCCCTTCATCACCATTGCTCCCTGGTCCACTCTGACCCGGAGTGGTAGTACCTGTTAGGGTCCCATCTATAGGTTAAATAGAAAAATGTATTTATAAAAAATTGTGTATCTATTAAGAATGAATTTATTTAAAACATTATCAGCATTAAATGACCCACTGAGGTTGATATGCCGTAAAACAAACGAAACGAAATGAAACGAAAACAAACTTTAAAACATTGTGATTATTTTTTTTTAATACCCGGTCCGAAATAATGACAATATTTCATCTAGAATCTTTTATTTTATTTTTTTGGGGGTTTTGATATTTTTACTGCCTAAAAATATTTAAAATTATGTCTTTCGATACATCATAAAGACGCAAGTTTTAAATAAAATGACAACACCTTTCGGTTAAACGTTTTGGCAATTTGATTCCTGATTTTATTTTCCCCAAATGCTGAATGCAAAATTTCCCATAAAGACATTCAAATATAAAATTTATAATTCTTAAAATAGGTTTTGTTTCTTGTTGTTATTGATATAAAGCTGTCAGTTTTAAAGATATCAACATATTTCAAGTATCTTCATCTTTGTTGTTTTGATACTATTATTATCAATTTATTTCATACAATCTCTTTATGCTTTTGTGTAGTCTAAAATGCTGAGATGTATTATTGTTAATATCTCCTGATTTATTCAGGATTGTATCTTCATGTTTGATATTCTGGTCATAGCAGAACAGTGTCAGAGGGGCCAAGGTGAAGTAGATATCTTTATCACGTGCATTCTTCAGCCTCATACTGTCACATTAGATATTTTGATTGTGTTTTATCTGATATGGTTTCTCTAACGCATTGTCTGAAATTTTGAGATGAAATATTTCCATTATTCCATGTAATATTCAATTTAGTTTAGTCATTTTTCTTGTTTGAATCAAAACTTTTCAATTAAAGATATCAGTATGTTATATGAATAATATATATATATATATATATATATATATATATATATATGTGTGTGTGTGTGTGTGAGGGAATATATAGAACTGCATACATATCAATATGTTACGTGAAAATATATATAATTATATACAAGAATATATAGATGTGCTTACATATCAATATGTAGTATAAATATGTATACATACATATGCAACAATATATGTATATGAATACATATATATATAATGATGTTCTGGTTCCAATGAGAGAAAATTCAATATTTTATAAAAAAGAAGGTCCACAAAATGTATTATGTTTTCAGAAAAAAATTAATTCTTTTTATCTTACATACGCAACACGTGTTTCAGATCTTCTGGTATCTTCTTCAGGCTTTGATCAATATATATATATATATATATATATATATATGATGGACTCTCCCGTAGATTTCGACGTATGAGGTTTCGACAACTTCTTTCATTTAACCTTGTGTGTCAATCGCAGGTATATATATATATATATACACACACACATACATATATATATAAAGAATATATAGATGTGCTTACATATCAATATTTTACATGAAAATATATATACATAAGTAAGTAAAAAGTAAAGTCGTCAGGGTGGCCTAAAGTTGATATCAGACAGACAATGAGGGAGTCTATCCCCTTTTCACTAGTGCTAGACCAAGGAAATTGTTTTAGTATCTAATGTGAAGCATCACACCTATCATCAGCTTTACCCCTCAGATCCTGTGCTACTCATACACTGAGTTGGCAAGGACCAGTATTTATCAAAGTTACATAAATATATGTACTTACATATCAATAAGTTATGTAAGAATATATATACATATGCAAGAATATATCAAAATGCTTATATATCAATGTTACATAAATATATATATACATAAATATGTAAGAATATATAGAAGTGCTTACATGTCAATATGTTATATAAATACATATGCATACATATACAAAAATATATGTATGTGGTTATATACTAATGTTACATAAAAATATACATACATATGCAAGAATATATGTATGTGCCAATGTATCAATATATCATATAAATTATATATATATATATATATATATATATATATGAGGATTGCCACTTCTTCACAGAAATATTTTGGTTGTGAGCACTCAGGTGGCCCATGGATCCAACTTTGTTTTCTACATACCCTGTCACATATATGAGCCCCTTCCCCGGTTTCCTCTCATATGCAATTACACGTGACTTGAGAATCCCAGCTCTTGACAAGCAGGCCCTGCCACACAGATCATATATATTGTCAGTCTTAAGTGTAGGAAATATGTCCATGATGTCCGTTATGTGCCACCTACATAGAGACCGCTTCAGGATGGAGTGCTCGGGCCGCCTTATACATACATATGCTAAAATATATGTCTGTGATTACTTATCTATATGTTACAGGAAAATATATATACATATACAAGAATATATTAAACTGCTTATGGAGGTGTGTGGGCTAGTGGTTAGAGTCGTGGAAAATGGACTCGTCGATTCGAGTTCAATTCCTAGACGAAGCTGTTGGCATTTCACATAGTGCTAATACCCTTGGGAAAGGTATGAATCCATATATTCTCCCTCTAGCTATGGATTAAATAGTAGGGCAGACTGGGCCCTTCAGCCTTGGGTAGGTAACCAGTCCAGGAGAGGGATAACTCTGAATTCAAAATTCCTGAGGTCAGTCGTTGATTGGGTTTATGGCAACCCTTGATGCACCAATTCTTTCCTATCGACTGTGCCAAAAAGTGTGGATGGTCCAACACAAGCCTTCACCACTATAAACAAATCACTGTGTGGATGTTCATTGTATGAACACTCATACGCTGATCAACGGGAGAGTCCATCATCAAACTGCTTATATATCAATATGTTAAATAAGAATATATGTATATGGTTACATGTGTATTTAATGTATAATTTTGAAAAGTTTTCTGAGCCAAAGTCTATGCCATTGTGTATGTCTGTGATATTGTATGTAGAAATTACAAATGAGTTTTGAATAACAATAAAAAGATGAGATAATGAAATTAGTTAATATAATGAATATTTTCAAGAATAGAAAAATATGCTGATTTTGCCAGTGACAGAGAGTGACTTCTTGGTTGATATTTCAAAAATGATACCTTTCTTCTTTTATTTTCTGTTTTTTGGGTTTTTTTATTAACTCCTTTCTTCAATTTATATCCAGTCTTATATTACAGAATTGGACATATTACAAAATTAATGTGCATGAATATTCTTTCTCTTCCATTTTATTTTTACCTTTTGGCTTTTGTTAAATAAATATTTCTTCATTTCTGTTCGAGTTTTTTAATTTTTCCTCATTGCTTTTTCTTCTTCTTTTTTTAACATCAAAATATTTATACAATCAGCTAAATTTCTTGTTTTTAATCAAGTATTGATTACTTTGAAATAAGGTTTTTAGAATAATTTTTACGTTTTTTTTTTTAATATTCTATATTTTATATATAATTGTCTGATTGGCTGAGTTTTCACAAGATATTTGAGTGATATGAATATAAACAACATTGTTACTGAATGTGGAGAAAGGTGGTAAGAGGAATAGTAAGAGTAAATGAATGAATTACTGGTTGGAAGGGTGTGGCATTATTCTCCAATCAAGAGATGATTAGCCAAATTAAGGCCTTGTTCTTGAATTTAGACTCTTATAATCAATGCTTGTCAATAATTACCTGACTACATCACTATTACTCTATTGATAAGCTAATAAGAACAAAAGCTATTAAATGTCTGCTTTTGCTTTGCTCCTGCGTTGATGGGAGAGGAATGGCCATTGACCTCTTATAAAAAGAAACAAAAAAAGACAACAAGAATATGTCATATACTAGCAGGACCTGTGAATATATCACAGTGTGATTGTTTAATTGTTACAACATTTTCTGTGTTCACATAAGCGCTATTTGTAAAAAGTATGATAATTTTCATTAACTCTCTCTTGCTCTTTCTTTCTTTCATCTTTTCATAATGTTTGATTGAAACAGATTAGACAGCAAAAAGAAAAGAAAAATGTCATATACTAACAGGACCTGTGGATATACCATAGCTAGATAATTTAGTTTAACTGCTCTGTCTTCCATTTTTTGGAAACTGGTCTAAAGAAAAATATTACAACTGGAAATAAACACGAGTGGTTTCTTGAGCAATGTCTTTGTCATTACTCCCTACTATCAGAATCAAATACAAAGCTTTCTTCTTTAAGATATATCATATAATAATAATAACTAGCAGGACCTGTGGATATACCACAGTATGATGATTTAATTATTACAACATTTAATATGTTTATCTAAGCGCTATTAAATGTCTGCTTTGGTTTTGCTCCTGCATTGATGGCCATTGACCTCTTATAAAGAAACAAAAATAAGACAACAAGAATATGTCATATAGTAGCAGGACCTGTGGATATATCACAATGTGATTGTTTAATTGTTACATTTGCTGTGCTCACATAAGGAAGCACATGGTGTAATGGTTAAAGTCATGGGAAATGGACTCATCGCCCCTGAGTTCAAATCCTGGATGTGGTAATTACATTTCACTTAGCGCTAATATCCTTGGAAAAGGTATGAATCCTACTCTCCCTCCAGCTATGGATAAATAGACTGGGCTCTTTAACCTTGGTTAGGCAACCAGTCTAGAAGGAAAACTCTGAATTCAAACCTGTTGAACTCCGCTTAAGAAATTGACCTTGTGTCACATCCTGCTCCTGCGGAGGGGTTGGTAAATATATATATGTAAAAAGTATAATTATCTTCATTTAACTCTCTCTTGTCCTTTCTTTCTTTCATCTTTTCATAATGTTTGATTGAAACAGATTAGACAGCAAAAAGACAACAAGAATATGTCATTTTGGACAATTTGGACGGTCTCATTGCAAAATGATAACAGTCGGAAGATTAAGGAACAAGAGTATTAGTGTCATATATGGGGTTAGGTAGTTGTGGTTTTAAGGTTGTTGGTCATTTCATGCGCATGTGCACAGGTTGTTTCTTTGAAACCCTATTATATTTGGTTTTTCCTTCTTATGGGTCTTCAGGCTGAAAAGGAATTCAAGGAAGGCAAAAAAAGAGAGACATAAACAATAGGCATTTTTAGATTTCAGACTTTTATTCTAGGTTCATAGCTACTTTGTGGAGAGAAAATTTCTTCCTGTCCAGTCATAGTGTCCGTTCCTAGTCAAGACCTGAGTTCAAATGGCCAAGTAATCTCCTTTTCTCTGCAGGTTCTTCCCGTCTGAGGGCTGCTGGGATATTGTTATTTTTTATTTATTCATTTATTTTGTTTTAATTTTATTTTAATCCCCCACACATAATCATCTGTCCAACGTTATTCCCTTTAGAGTAATCAACATTTGGTTACATCTCCGATTGAATTTGTTGACTTTCACTCTCCAATTTCTATTTTGCTCCAAGGAAAAGAATATTTCATGATCTATTCAGATTTAAGCAAATATTATTATTGTTCTAATATTTGTATTTTCTACCTTAAGCCGTCGGCTGCAATCACTCATCAAATGATTTGCTTTGTCTTCTCTGAAAATTGGATATTTTTTACAGTCATTTTTTTTCTGTGCATTTTACCAAGATTTTATATATATATATTGTTAAATAATGCAGCCATTTTCTGTCTGCAAGTTTTGTCCTTTGTTTTTTTGTATTGCCGGATTATTTTTGTAATATCTGGCGAGAATTGGCTGATGTATTTGCCATATGTCATAGACCGAGTACTTTCTGCCCTATCGTGGGTCATCTTCAAGGTATTTTGAAACCGTACAACAATGGCCATTTACCATTTATATAGGTTGTGTTTATTATTGTTGTTGTTATTATTATTAGTTTTATTATTATTATTGTCATTATTATTATTACAATTTTATAGTAATTATAGGCATTTTAGAAAAGTTTATTTTGTTTAGTTTTGGATTTTTGTGTCTAATATGCAGTGCTTCTAAGAATTTTAGTCATTGTTTACATGATTGTGTTTCTATAATGGTAGTGTTATCATTAAGTATTTTCCGGAATTTATTATTGGGACAAGAGTGTGATTTTAGATGTTGGGCTATTGAGCTATTGTCTGTAAGGTGCATTGTAATAAATATAAAATAGAGCTGTTATATAATATAATAAAATAAATATATAAAGGTTTCACATATCTATTTATTTGGTGACAAAGGAACATTCACGACCATATTGGTTTCATGCGAGGCAATCGTCAGGTGAAGATGTTACAAATGCAAGGAAAATCAAAAAATTGCAGAAAATTCAATAGACATAGGATGTGTACGATTGGATGAAGTGATGTGCATATGTATGTGGCGGTATTTTGAATGTATGTGAGTGTTTATGGGCAGCATAAAGGTTATTCATGCGGGGTAACTGGTCACACACATTATACATTGTTCTATGAATGTGTAACATTTGATCAATGCGGACGTGTGAGCGTTTGTATTTGCGTGCATATGTGTCTACTGGCGTGTGTATTTTTTGGCATGGACGGATGTCGGCAAGCATTATCATGAAGTTAGATAGCAACTTTTTTTTCCACCAAACTGTTAACTATGATTTTGAGTTTTGGGTTCATTATTTTGATTTAGTTTATCAATTTTAAGTTAAAATTACTTTTTGCATATTTTTCAAATCAAAACTTTACACAGTTCCCCAAAAAGAGAATTTACATTTCTCTTAGCTTTAATTCCATTAGGTCTCAGCAGGAAATCACACAAGTATAAAATGTTAAAACCAGGTCTTGATAAAAAAAATTTCACATTTCCCCCCAAAGTGTAGAAATATTTATGAATGAAAATGAAAATTTTCCCAAACAAATAAAAAAAAAAAATTAAAAAAAAAACCAGTTAAAAAAGTTACTTCAGATATAGCAGAAGGCAGAAGTACTTAGTCCATGACCGGACTAAAAGGATTTTAGGAACACTAGTGAGTGAGAAAGAAAGGAGGAAGAGGGGAGTAAGAGGCAAATAATTTAGCAAATTCCTTATCAAAGAATTTGTCTATTACAATGTTCATTTATTTTAGGAATTTTCTTTTCTTTTTTGTTAGTATATTTTTTTTTTAGATGTAGCCCTAAACTTGTGAGTGTTTTGAAACATAATTTTATTTTTTGAAAAAACTTTATTTTTTTGATATGACAAGAATTTTAATTCTGTTCTTAATTATGTGGACAAGATAAACATGACTTGATTCCTAATGGCTAGTGTCACACAGGTATCAGACTACTCTGACCCTCCACTCAGGTGCAAGAGGAAGTATAATAACATAAGTGTGCAAATTATTCCTATTAAATAGAATTGTGATGTGGAAAAACAATATTTTATTTACATGCATGCCTATCATCATCTCTGTATTATATGCAGTTTTTGCTAGGATATATATATATATATATATATATATATATATATATATATATATATCTTATTATAATGGAGATTGTGGGTTTGTCAGTCTGTAACCGAAACTATATTACTATACAAGTCACAATTCCTTTAGTTATTTACATCATATTCTCCATGATTTTATTTTTATTTAAACCTCAATTATTAATAACATTGTTTTACATTACTTACACTGTTGACCATCTCTACATGCTAATAACATGCAATTGTATTTATATATACAACAAAATAGCAGTTCACAGTATGAATGGGAAGGCTAATTTTCATATTGATCTTAAAAAATTGATTTTAATAAATATATGCTTAGTATTATTGATTTCTAATTGTTTGGTTTTATCTTATTGAATATGAGCAAAAATCTCTTCAATAAATCTTAAATGAAATCCCTTAACAAGAAGAAATAACTGTAATATTATTCTTTACTTCCTATTTTAACTAAACAGTTTAATTAGGAAAATTTACCAATGAAAGACAGGAGTAACAAAAAAATGATGGAAGAGTTAGTTTCAAAGTTGTTCTATTTTTCAATCATACCCCCTCTGTTCAAAATCTTTTTATCTACATTCTTATTCAGTTTCATTAGCCTTTCTAATTTAATATGATATTTTATTATAAAATTTAACTAAAATACTTGCACCCGGAGGGTGCATATATTTGCTAGTATATATAATATGCCATTAAACTCTATTTGATGGTGAAGTTACAATTCTGGAGCACCACTTCGTCACCATTACTCACAGGTCTTCTCTGACCCAGAGTTGTAGTACCTGTTAGGGTTCCATCTATGGGTTAAATAGAAAAAAAATGTGTTTAGAAAAAATTCTGAGTTTAAAAAACAATTGAGTACCCATGAAAAATGAATAAAACAAAATGTCTTTGGCATAACATAACCCAATAAGTATTAACATGCCATAAAATCCTACCCACCCAAGAACATTAGAACAAAGTACACATAAAGAGACTCAGTTGTAACTATAATTTGCCAATTCAGTTTTCTGTGTTGGTAACTGTTGCCCCACAATACAAGAGCTGATGCTCTGCACCAAGCAAACTAGGTGATTGCCTTGGGTGCTAAAATCCCCTCTGGCACTAAAATCCTAATAAAAGAAGCTGTGAAGTGTGTGCCAATTGCTGTCATCCAAATAATCTCATGTAATATTGTGTAATTGCCTTATTAAAACTTATTTGTGAGAAGAAAGGGAGTATACATTGATGGGATGGCCTAAGGCAATGAATTCCCTGGTGCCAGCCCTGCACAATATATTTCCAATAATGCTTGTATTGGTGCACAAATTTCTATCATATTACCATGTTTCAAAACAGACAGATATTCATATTAAATGGATGAGATGTCTTTTGAAATAGAAGTGGGTCAATGGTTCTTTTTCAATAAAGGCCATGTTGGGTGATCGTCCATCTCCCTACCAATATAATAAGAAAAAAATATTCTAAAAACTATTTTTTATTAAATCAGAAAAGTGCTCAAATACTGACCAGTTGAGCAAGATAGAAGATGGAAATACTGCCATTTCTTTGTCATACTTATTTCTATCTTTAAGAAGAGGGCATTTCAATTTAGAAAATTTATTAACATAAAAAAACATGTATTACTAATCACATGACACTGGAAAAGTCATAAGGACAGAAGGTCAGACTCTAGCTCAGGTAAATACCTTCAGGTACCTGGGCTCCACAGTTGCCATCAACAATAGACTGAATGCAGAGCTTGATCTCCAAATTTCAAATGCTTCCAACGTATTTGGTCATCTGAAGAGGCAAGTCTGGTTCAACAGAGACATTTCCTTGAAAACTAAATGTGCAGTATACCGCGCCATAATTCTCTCAACCCTCCTGTACAGTGCAGAAGCCTGGACGATGTACAAAGAAGATGCACAGAGACTACATGTCTACTACATGTGTCACTTGCACAGCATATTAAATGTCAGTTGGTGGCAACATGTCTCAAACAGGACCATCCTGAAGAGAACTGGACTCCCTAACATACATGAAATACTTGTCCAACGCAACTTGAGATGGGCAGGCCACTTACACAGACTTGGGGATGACAGACTATCAAAGTAGATTCTATACTCTCAACTGAGAGAGGGATCACGTAGAATCGGTAGACCAAAGCTCAGGTACAAAGACATCATCAAAAGAAACCTGAAGGACTTGAATATCCCCATAGGCAGTTGGCAAGACACAACCAGAGACCGATTAAATTGGAGGAAAATGATTTGCGTGGTGTCATCATCGGATACAATGGACAGCAAGTAGTAGTAGTAGTATTAATCTTTTGGAGTGAGTTTGATCCTTGCTGGATGTTCCATACTGGCTAACTTGTGTCAAATCCTACCTGTGGCAAATGGCTTGGGTAAATACCTATTTTCGAAGAAAAGTTCAATTATATTCCCAGTGTAAGATTCAAGGTAATAATAATGGTATAACTTGTTGAAACAAAACATGTGTTAACATATAACAAGATGGACTTTAATTAAAAGCACATGAAATAACATATAACATGAAATACAAGATACATAGTAGAGAATACAAATAAGATATAATAAAAAGACACATTCATGAATGGAAATACAATATTTAGGTATAAAAGAGATACGTAAATGTACATATAAAATATAGGAGTTAAAGATAGTCCATATGGTTGAAGTCACTTACTGACTTAGTTCGTACATGGGGGGAGTAGACACAAATGTCTAACCCATATTTCCAGGTCCCAGAAGAAGAAGAAAAGAGAGAGAAGAGTTTGAACCTCGCGCTTAAATACCAGACCTCCCTGTTGGCCAGCACAGAAACCCAGCAGGAAGATAACTCTTCCAGGCAAAGGGAAGATAATTCTGACACCAGTATTAAACATGTAAGGAGACAAAAACGACTTTAACAAATTACAGTTCTGAGTACTCGGTACTGAAACCTGTTATTCTTTTTTGTTCTTTACATAGAAATCTGAAATCTATTCTAAGTTTAATAAATGAAAACAAACAAAATTCCGTGTGGTTGTGTAGTCATATGTTTACTATTTTGTTCAAAATGGCAGCAGGACTAACATAGGGGAAAGAATTAAACAGCTTAAAATATCTCATTGTAATGGAGATTTTGTGTCTGTGTGTAATCAAAACTACATCACTGCTTACGTCACAATACCCTCAGGAATAGTGTAAGTTTATTAAATGAGTATTCATTCTACAGTCAAAATCATTAATTCATAGAATAATAAATCTTATTTATTAACAATGTCCCTATGAAAAGTTTTAGGTTTTCCTCAAAACAGCCCATAGTAATGTGTTTAAGATCGTGCAATATATCTTATAAATCACAAAGAAATGAAGGTTTACATAATATATGGTGTGGTTAATTTGCATACTGGTTTTAACAAATAATTACTTGGTGTTATTGATCTCTAATATTATTGTTTCATTCTCCAACGTATTAAAATCAGTCTTATGAAGGATTTTATATAGAAAACAATTAACATATAACTAAAATAAGTGTAATCTTTTTATACGTGTTCTTATTTACTTTTTGTTAGTTTTTCTAATTTAGTATATTTCATTACATTTAAACTTAAATACTTACATCCAGAGGATGCATATTATTGCTAGTAGTATAGATGAATCTTCATTGCCTTTGAAATATCTTTGTTTCTAGATTTTTTAAAAAGTCTACAAAAAGCTAAAGAAGCTCGAGTTATTTTTCTTGTAACATCAGATGAGTTTAATGTGTTCCACTGATCCTAGAAATGTGAATTTGTTGACCTTATTATCTCTAACATTATTCACAGGAATGTTTATGGAATGAACACCAGAGATCATCTTGCACTTTTACACATTTATTTTCATCCTCCATTTCAAAGACGACTTTTTTAGTTCCTCAGTTGGACAGTTTTAGCTTCTCAAATATAACAGAGATTAGAGGAGTGTCATCAGTATAGCATATGTTGGTAATAAGGATTTCATCTCTCCCAACCACTCTCTCTCTCTCTCTTTCTCTCTCTCTTCTCTCTCTCTCTCTCTTTCTCTCTCTCTCTCTCTCTCTTTCTCTCTCTCTCTCTTCTCTCTTTCTCTCTCTCTCTTCTCTCTCACTCTCTCTCTCTTTCTTCTCTCTTTCTCTCTCTCTTTCTCTCTTTCTCTCTCTCTTCTCTCTTTCTCTCTCTTTCTCTCTCTCTCTCTCTCTTTCTCTCTCTCTCTCTCTCTCTTTTCTCTCTCTCTCTCTCTCTCTCTCTCTATATATATATATATATATATTATATATATATATATATGCCTAAGTCTGTCCTCCTGATGTGCAAGCCAAAGTAGCCCCTTAAATTATAATTATTTATATATATTTACCAACCGCTTCACATAAGCAGGATGTGACACAAGGTCAATTTCTTAAGCAGAGTTTAACAGGTTTGAATTCAGAGTTTTCCTTCTCCTAGACCGGTTGCCTAACCAAAGTTAAAAAGATTAGTCTGCCCTGGTATTTACCCATAGTTGGAGGAAGAATTGGATTCATATCTTTCCCAAAGGTATTAGTGCCATGTGAAATGCAAACAGCTTTGTCCAGGAATTGAACTCTGGTCGACGAGTCCATTTCCTACAATTCTAACCATTACACCACGCACTTCCATTATAATTATTTTGTAATTTATAGTGTGAGTAAATGCACATGTTTCTAATCATACTAAGCACATATTTATTAATATAAAATTTTTGATATTAATGACAAATTAGCCTTCACGTTCAAACTGTAAACTGCTATTTCATTTTATATATAAATACAATTGCATGATATTAGTATGTAGATATGGCTAACAGTATTAATAATGTAAAAATATTTATTGAGGTTTATATAAAAACTAAATTATGGAGAATGTGACATAAATAACTAAGGGAATTGTGACTTGAGTAGTAATATAGTTTTGGTTACAGACATACAAGCACACAATCTTCATTATGATAAGATAAATTATAGTGTGGATAAATGCATGTTTCTAAACATTTAGAAATATGTCCCTGTTTGTTTATATATTTCCATCCTTTTTATGTGCAAATATGAACCACAGTAACAATTTGGATGATTTAATTTTAACATAACAAGTGTTAGACCATTTTAGAACGTCTCAATTATTTAATATATTGCATTGTTAATCAACTTGTCTGTATGAATTAATATTTTTAACAAAATCCAAATGCTTAATATAATGCAATTCCTCTGATAATTCTAAAAGATCTTCTTCATCTCTCCAACACCCAATTTTGTGCCTTGAATATTAATCTTCAAATCTAGAACTTGCCTCGCAACACATACAACAAATATACAAAATGTACAATTTAGTTTCTGAAATTTATTAAAATATGCACTTGGCAACACAGCATATTGCTGCATTTATTTAAACCAACAAAAACAAAATTCTTCTTCTTCTTTGAAAACTGAAAAATACATCAGATGTCAGGATGAATATGAAAAGATTTTTATTGCCGGGTGGAGAGAGCTAACCAATTCTGCAGTCTGGATGGCAGCATTTTACATTTTACATGATAAAACACTCCATTTTGAAATTTAAATGAATTAGAACTGATTGCATACCTTACTGACATTAAAGGTTTTACAATGTGCAAAAAGCGGCCTATTGAGTTGAGCTTATTTCATTCGATTCAGGAATCAGTTTGCTGCTCTAAACCTTTTCAGATAGATTTTTTTTTATTTTACTTTGTATTGTTTATTTCCAAGAATTTCTCAAGCCTTTAAATTCATCAGAATTTCTTGTTGGACATCATATATATATATAGATAGATATTGATATGTATGTAGATTTTTAAGAATTTTTAAAATTATTTTTAAAAGGCTTTTGAGTTTATGGTCAAAATAAATTATTACGGAATGACAGTTTGTTAAGTTTTTCTTTCTTTGAAAGTTAAATATTGCTCATTATTTAATCTAATTTATTGATTATTATACATTGAGCTCTCTTTAGGAATTTATAAAAATCCTTGTATGAATATATGTTTGCAACTACAAAAGCATATAGTATGGTTATACAGTGAGATTTTGAAGATCCCAAATAGAATCATCCCTTACTATCAGACATTTGGATACCTTATATATATGTGTGTGTTGGCTGTCAACTTGTGCACGAGTAAAATCATTTCCTGTTCCTTCTATTTTCAAACTTGAGTGCCAGTAGCATTTGACACTGTGTTCTTGTGTTTTCTCGGATGACTTACCAGGCCAGCCCTAGAGAGACATACTCTTCCACATAA
>CM042139.1:13561768-13591768 GCA_023376005.1 Doryteuthis pealeii
TGCACTGCTATTTACTTATAGCTGGAGGGGAGAGTAGTTGGATACATACCTTTCCCAAGGGTATTAGCACTATGTGAAATGCAAAGAGCTTGGTCGAGGATTTGAACTTGGCTCGACGAGTCCATTTCCTAAAACTCTAACCATTACACTACATGCCTCCACACTACACAGAGGACCAGCTTCATTTTGATGTATGATACATGTTCCTGTGTTGGTAATTATACATGTCCTAAACTAAATGGCATTACTTTTTGATCACCTTTTTATTAACCCCTTACCTTTTGGGTATGTAGGAATCAACACCCACCCACCCACACATGATCAGGCGTACAGACTAAAAACTAAATTCTACATTTTTTGCATTTGTGTTTTTGAGGCACTATAAGGTGGGGGGGGTAAGGGTTCATATCTCAGCCAATTTTTCGAATTGAGCACTTTCTTTGGCATCAATGAATTCTCTGCATCAAAATCTATCAGAAAAACCAATAAGATTTACTCCTTAAATTTTCAAAAATAGGTGCTTTTTAGGGATCTTTCAAGCCTGATATTCCACCAATTCAACATAAAACAATTCCGTTGGTACCATTTAATCTACACATTGAAATCTATCAGAAAAGCTAACAAAATCAACACCTTAAATTTTCACAAAGATAAGAAAGAACCAAATTCAAATTATGAATAATACAATTGGTAATTCCATTGAAGAAACATAGTCCTTTCACAAATGCGTCACTGCAATTGGTTGGTAAAAGGTTAATATGACTTCAAATCATATTCTTGTGAATACACACAGTTGCACTATCAATAAAAGTTTCCATTTTAGGACATAGTTGCATGACAATAGAACATTTCTTTTTTTTCTCGTTATATAATCATTGTTAATCCAAATTTGAAGCAAATCTTTCCTTAATCAAAAAGAATTAAAGAAAGAAAAAAGAAACACAAGGTTTTTCTAAAGTATTTCAAAAGGAAATGCAGTGAAAGAATATAATTGCATGTATACTTATATCGAATATAATGGCGGAGATTCAGCAAAGAAAATCCTTGAAAAATCAACTAGAACTCTTTTTTTTTTTTTTTCCATTCTTTTTTTTTTCTTCTTAGAATAAGACTTGCATGCCGAGTACATTTTATATTCCAGACTAAAAAAAAAATAAAAAATAAAAATCTATGTTCAATGATAAAATTCAATCAGTGGGACAAAAGAATTGATAAAAACGAAAAAAATATATATATATATAAAAACTGATTTAAAAAGAAAGTAACATACGAATACTAGAAGATTTTTGACAGATCAAGATCAGTAAGGGCTGTGAAGCATCAAGCGCAGTCTATAGTTTATAAGCCAAAAATAATGTTATTCAAAAAAACAAAAACTAATCAAATGAGCAGATATACTTTTTTTTTTTTAAATCATTCATCCATAATTCAAGTTTACAAAAAATAAAAAAATTAAGAAATAAAAAATTTTTTTAAAAATCAATAAAGCATATGACCCAGTCATAATTCAAATAATAAAAATTGAATAAAAATAAATTAAATGAAAATAATAAAAAGATAAAGAAAAAAAATGAGACACCCAGAGTTGTAGAAAAATGAATAAAAAATTGATTAAATGAAGAAGAAACATTTTTTTTTAAATCCAAGCCTGTGTTGTCTTGAAATATGAAGTCAATGGAAACTGAATTTTAAAAAATCAAGACTGAAAAAATAGTTGGAAAATATAATTGAATATCCAAGTAACTGAACACACACACACAAATATATATATATATTCACACACACGTACAAATGGGAGAGGGAGATTGATGGATAAATAAAAGATACACAGGTAAGTTGGGAATGATTCTATTTGGGATCATCTATATCCTCTATATATCCACAATGCATTCCTATGCAGATGAACACCTATAGATTTATACAAGGATTATTTCAAATCCCTAAGAGAGCTCAATGTAAAATAATTGATAAATTATTACATAGCAATATTTTTCTCCATTTTAGTATATTTTATTCTCCATTTTGTGTTGGCTATTTGAGAACATTGAGTTCATTTATAGAGTTACCAGCCAAAATAAATTTATAGACAAATGACTGTTGAATTTTTATGTCTTATTAAAAGAGTATATATATATATGTATATATATATATATATACCAAACTTGTTGGTAAATCCTTGCGGTGAGAAAAAACCCGGCAAATAGTTTGATTGTAAAAATATACTACCAAACATCACCTGAGGAGAAAAAAAATTTTTGGAAAAAATAAAATACCAAGATAAACGTACCAACCAAACATAATCTATTGATACAATAATTGGCCAAAAGAAAAAACAATTTATGTGTATATATATATATATATATATATATAAGATATATATATTCATACAAACACCGCTAGGATATACTAAAGCTAATAAGTAAAGAGTGCTCAATACCTAAGTAGAGAAAATAATAAAGATAAACCTAATGAGTCAGATAAATCTACTTAAAGTTTCGCTTAGTGCTCTTCAGGGCTAAGATCCGACTAAAGAGAAACTTTAAGTAGATTTATCTGACTCATTAGGTTTGTCTTTATATATATATTTTTTTTTCTTTAATAAGGCAAATACAAAGATCATTCAATAAAAAAAGTCTTGTTTTTCACAATAAGTGACTATATATATATATATATATATATATATATATATTATTTACTAACCTCAGAGGATGAGTGGGATGTGACACAGGTCAATTTCTTAAGTGAAGTTTATCAAGTTTTAATTTAAAGCTTTGCTTCTCCTAAGACCATAATCAAGGTTAAAGAGCCCAGTCTGCCTTAGTATCAACCCATAGCTGGAGGGAGAATAGTTGAATGCAAAGTTATTAGCACTATATGAAATGCAAAGATCATCATCCAGGATTTGAACTTGGGTCGCTGAGTCCATTTTCCTACTTACAATAACAATAACACCACGTACCTCCAATGAAATATGAACAAAGTCGACAGCTTTTAGTGGATTGTATGATTATGATAATATAATTGAACATGATGGCTAATCTGAGATCTATCTGAATATGAGCAATGGTAAATAATCATAAATGTTTTATTCCCTGTGCACCAGAATGACCAGATAAAAAAAATAGACTTTATATAAAACAAGGATAAGATTAATCAGATACTCAAATGAGATTTTATTGTTGTTGTTTTTAATGGAAGAGGTTGTCAAAAATTTGATGAACCCTCTTTTGGTTCTGAAAGTTTGAGACCAATGAACTAGCTGAACCCCTAATTCTGATAAGCGCTGAATAAATGCATGTATTTCTGTGTTTTGTAAATACTTATAAAATAGTGTATTCACAAGTAGAAAGAATGATCTATTAATGATATTATCTACTAAGATTTGCTAAGTCTGGCACAAAACCATTTATTCCCCCACCTCACCAGCTATGGGTAAATAGTAGGGTAGTCTGGGTTCTGTAGACCTGATATGGCAACTAATCTAGGAGAAGGAAAACTGCTAATTCAAACCAGTAGTGCTTTGCAACAAAAAGTGGGTACAAGAGATAACCTACTCGAGTTTCACCATAAGGATCTTCAGGGTTAAATCCACTGAATTAATCGAGACACCAATTAATAGCAGTCGATATCACGTGAAATCGACTGCTATTAATCGGTGTCACAATTAATTCAGTGGATTTTACCCTGAAGATACTTATGGTGAAACTCGAGTAGGTTATCTCTTGTACCCATTTTATAATAAATTTGCTCTACTTAGTATTGAGCGCTTTGTATTTGTTATATCGCTAACTTACCCCCCTGTATTCCACACTTACTAACCATTGTGGCCAAATTCACCGGTAAGTCAACTTTCTCTTTATATATATATATATAGGTAAACTTTTGTAAATGCACCAGAATGACCAGATAACAATATACTTATTATAAAACAGGGATAAGACTAATCAGATACTGAAATGAGATTTTCTCTCTTTCTTTCTCTCTTCTTTCTTTCTTTCTTTCTCTCTTTCTTTTTGATGATACCAGCAGAAATTCCTGGGATCAATGTACTATGTGAACCACACCCTCTTCTTACAGATCCTGATAAGCTTAGCTTACCCATCATTAATAGACTTTATATACTTATACATAAATACATAAGAAGCTAGAAGACAAACACTTCACAAAATTTATTACGTGTCTAATACACTTACGCAAACCATCACAACCGATTACAAAACCTGGATGAGAAGCTCTTGTCTCTACAAAGAAAAAGGATATAAAAAAAAACTTGGGTACACATTACACATGAATTAGAATTAGCAGAATTCTTAAAGCTTAAAAAAAAACTATCAAATATCAAAATTAAGATAACAATTCTATAATAAACTATTCTCTATATTAATACTCGTGTTCCTAAAATTGTCCGGCCATTATCCTGTTGCAACACCTTCCGGTAAAAAATGAGCCTGATTATCTAGTATTGCTTATCCACCAAATTCTCTTTTCTTATGTGTGTTGTCACCTCAGTTAAATAATGGACCATTCTGTTTTTATTACAAAGAAAGAAAGGGAAGAAAATAACATGCTACACAGAAAAAATATAAGAAAGAAGGTAAGATGGTAGGGAAAAGATAGAGAGAGGGGGTGAGCATGCGGAAGTGATAACACTAATCTGTTTCAATCGGAAATGACGAAAAGATGAAAAGAAGCAAAAAAGAAGAAAAAAAGAGTGAGAGTTAAATCAAGATTTTTATACTTTTTACATATTGAACTATTATGCAATACCTCTTAAGTAAACTTATCAAACGTAATAAATAAATTATCATACTGTGGTATATCTACAGGTTCTGCTAGTATACATACATATATATATATATATATAAAGTAAAAGTAAAGTCGTTGGGGTGGTCTCAAGTCGGTATCAGCCAAACAGCAAGGGAGTCTATCCCCTTTCACTAGCACTATACCAAGGAGATTGTTTTTGCATTTGAGGTGGAGTGCCACGCCTACCATCAGCTCTGTACTTTACCGCACAGATCCCTGTGCTACTCATACTCTGAGTTGGCGACGGCTGGTATTGAGCTAGGAACCATGTGGTTTCTAGTCAAATGCTCTACTGACTGAGCTAACCCAGCCCTTCATATATATATATATATATGCTTATATTAAGAAAGGAGATGAATAGCATAAAATGAATTCACTTGACCTAGAGATGCCATAAGTCATGCTAGTTGCATCCTCTAACCCACACCTAACCCTTACCCTTCTCGATGAAACTCATTCTGGTCAGGGATTTCACACTGCTGTTGGTGCCTGTCTTATTACTTCCAGATTAGATGCACAGTGCAAAGTGATTCTCTGTGCCTAGACGATGCTATAAAGAAACTCTGTATATTACCGAGACAACACTTCAGATCATAGGAACAAATAATGAACCTTATACAAAGTAAAAGTTTCGGTCTTTACAGGGATCATATAACACACAAGATACTTTTTACCCGAATTAATTGGGTAGATATTTATCACTTCTTAAGAACTCAATACCATATATTTATCTCTTAGAGACAACAATTATATTATTGTCAAAAATAATAATAATAATAATAATGAATACAAACATTTGATAAAAGTTATGAAATTATGTTGAACTGAAGCTATTCAATAAAATATCTATTGAAGTATCTGTTGGCTCTAAAAGTACATCCCAAGAAAATTTGTTTCTACTATTCTTAGTGAAGATGTCCATCTTGGAAATATGACATCTTTATTAATATCTGAAGTAAAAAGAATCATTTTTATAAACTCAGTATGAGTTTATATAAATATTTGCTTTTATGTTTTCCTATCTACAAGCTATTGTCACAAGAATTCTACATCTAGAAATTCTACTTGGGTCAGATGGGAACTTCTAAAGCCTCCAGACATTGGTATTTTTGTATTTTTTTTTTGTATTTTATTGTACTAAAAAAAAAAAGGAAAAAAAAAAAAAGAGATATAGTCTCGTCAGAAAGACAATTATCTCACGAACACTCAATGCCAAACAGGAAAATCTAGCAAGACACAAAGGAATATTTTCTATGTATATACAACATGTGTAAACCCAATAAATATAAATACGAGCAAATTAAACAGACAAAACCACGACTAAAATATTTGCCTCCTGGTATGGTTTTTTTTTTTTGGGGGGGGGGTCTGCTAACTTTTTTTCTCACCTTAGCCATCTTTATATTTTTATATAAATCATCATGATTTTTGTTTCTCTCCATCTCTGTAGATTTTCAAATGGTGACTTACTGGTTAAACACTGATACCAAGTCTTAAAACTCTTAACGTCCTATACCACCTTTTTCTGTCCAGCTGGAAGTCACATTCATTTTTATTAATCCACTCCAAATGATAGTCTTTGTTTTAAATGTAATATTAAACATATTTGGAAGTCTTTAATTCAAGGGAAATAACTAGTAATTTTAAATGAAAAGGTCATTTTTAGCCATTTGTTTTTTTTATATAAATCCTTATAGGAATGAGGCTCTGGACTTAGAAAATTCTCTACAGGATGTTAAGAGTTTTAACTCTTAACATCCTGTAGAGAATTTTCAAAGTCTCAGAATATTTGAATATAATTTTTCTTCTCTGACACTGATTATAAATATTCAGTGATCATAGTTAAGAATAATCTATTTATCAATACTCATGTTCCTTAATTGTACAACTGTTATCATCTTGCAACACCCTCTGGTTAAAAATGAAACTATTCAAATTATTTTTAGTTCTCTTCTTCTTCTTCTTCTTATTATTATTATTATTATTAATTATCAATTCTTCCTCAGATTGCCAATTCCTCCAGTCTGTTTTCTAAAATGTGGGGACCATTCCAAGTGCACCAACTACAATTAGTGTCACTTTCACCATCATATTCCACTTTTTTTTTTTCAATTCCTTATCAAGGACCAGATACTGCTTCTTGATTGCAATTATATAACTTTTTGATAATGATATAGTTAACAAGTAGAAAAGAACTTGTTATCTAGCTGACTTCACTGTGCCAACAGACTACAGAGTGAAATTTCAGGAAGAAAAAAAATGGATGAACACCTAGACCTTGCCAGAGAACTTAAAAAGTTTTGAAACAGGAAGTCAAAGCACTTGGAATAATTCCAAAGAACCAGGAAATAAGAATTGAAAGACCTGGAGATCTGCTGAAAATCTCTGGCAAACCATGGCAATGCTGAGATCAGGTAGAATACTGAAAAGTGTTCTGGATGCCTGAAGAGACTTGTTGCCACTCAGACTCCAGGGAAGGCAACTAGCTAGTACTGGTGTGATTACTTGCAAAGAGTACATTAATAATAATAATAATAATAGTCCCCAAGAACCAGGAAATGATAGTCGGTGACCTGGAAACCAGAGGAAGAATCCCCAGCATCCAGATCACAGCTTATATCAGCTGAGATACTTACAAGAGTACTGGAGATTTGGGGAGACATGATATCATTGAAACTCCAGTGAAAAAAACCCAGTTAGAATTGATGTGAAAATCTTGCAAGTAATAACAATAATAACAGGATATACCACAGTATGATAAATTAATTAGTCCAATGTTTTATATGTTTACTAAAAAGCTATTAAAAATAGTTTGATATGTAAGAAGTATAATAATATTGATTTAACTCTCTCTCTCTCTCACTGGCTTGTGAGAAATATAATTTTAAACTATTGGAGGTTATGGGTTTTAGGAAATGTACTATTCAATAATGATAGCAAAAATTACTAATTACAATCCTTAACTATAACCTTAGAAAGCATATTTCCAACAAATTATGAATTCCTCATATCAAAAGATAAATTCTTATCCACATTAGTAGGTAAACTGATTCTTGGAATATATATATATATATATATATATATATATATATATTTTAAAATACTTAATTCCTATTATTTTATAAAATAATTCCTGACTCACATTTTCTAAGTGTCCATTTCTTAGAATTTTCAATATGGCAAAGGATAAAACCTAAAAAAAAAAAAAGAAATTAAACTGATTTTTGGAGTCATTTTTTTTGTATTTAAAGAATAAGGTAATATAGTCATTAAGTTATTGATGGAATAAGGTTTATTTTGGTTTGGTTTTCTTGTTTAATGGTATATCAACTACTGATAGTTTGTATTATTTGGAAAATTGCCCTCATCTTTATTGTTATATACATGTTTTGGATGATGTGCCCTCATGCCTTCTTCAGCTATTTCTTGTCCAACTCAGGAACTTCTCTTAGAACTCAGGAACTTCTCTTAGAACTCGGGATATCTTCTCTTAGAACTGTGGATATCTTCTCTGGATATCTTCTCTGAGAACTCAGAATATCTCTTAGAACTCAGGATATCTTCTCTTAAAACTCTGGAACCTTCTCTTAGAACTAACCTTCTCTTAGAACTTCTCTTAGAACCTCTGGAACCTTCTCTTAGAACTCTGGAACCTTCTCTTAGAACTCTGGAACCTTCTCTTAAACTCTGGAACCTTCTCTTAGAACTTCTTCTTAGAACTCGGTATATCTTCTCTTAAAACCCTGGAACCTTCTCTTAGAACTCGGGATATTTTCTCTTAAAACTCTGGAACCTTCTCTTAGAACTCGGGATATTTTCTCATTGAACTTGGAAACCTTCATGTTTTTGGGGGTTTTTTTTTACCTCTTGTCATAATCAGGAGCATTCACAAAACTTCAAACTGACTCCTTTATAGTCCGAATAAACGAAATTATCAAGCCGCATCTCAAAAATTCAAAGACACTACAGATAGGTTACATATATATATAGATGATAAAGGCAGATCAACTCTTCATAGGTTATTTAATGCTGAAATTTGATTCATTTTTAAATGTTTGGAATCCTCTTCTTATTTTATTCATAGTTTTATAAAAAGAATTCTTGACACATAGCAAGGTATGTTTTTGTTTGATATTCTTTGTCAGCTTATTTCTATTTTATTTTATTTTTTGTAAGTGTCCATTTCCTAGAATTATCAATATTGCAGAATATAAAACCTAAAAAAAGATTTTAAAACAAAAAGGAAATTAAAAGAATGAAACGGTTTAAAAGTTAAAGAACAATATTCAAAAAACAAAGTTGAAGGGACACTTGAAAAAGTTCAGGTAAGACAATTGCAAATAATATTGAAATATCTCAAGTAAAATATTTGTGAAAGAAAAACAAACAAAAGGGGAGGAGAAGATATTCACAGCTAGTTTTGAAAATCCCCACGACAATAAACACATTAGATTATTGTAGGTATTTTGTTGGTAAGTCAATATCTTTCTTTGCTCTCCCCTTCGAGACTTTCAGAAGTTTACATTTATCATTCTGTCTGAAAAGGTTTCCATATTTCTTTTTTTTGGGGGGGGGGTGCTTTTTTTTTTGCTTTTTTTTCTTTCTTTTTTTTTTTTTTTTTTGTTTTTGTTACCTCAGTGTGGAGATTTTTCTTAGGTTATTGAAGAAAACAAAACAGAATTTTGGGGGGTTATCCTCATTTACTAAGATTGGATTAGTTTGGCATAGGGCCATATCCTTTGAGCACCCAGTGAGAATCAAACTTCCTTTCTTTTTTTTCTTTTTTTCTTTTTTTCTTTTTTTGGGGTTTGCTTTTGTTTTTTTGTTTTTATTTTTTACCTCAATAGGGGAGATTTTTCTTAGGTCCTTTAAGGAAACAAAATAGAATTTTGGAGGGTTATCATTATTCAATAAGTTTGGATTAGTTTGGCACAGGGCCATATCCTTTGAGCACCCAGTGAGAATCAAACTCCCTAAAAATAATAGATAATCTCAAAGATTAGTTTGGTATGTGGACACCCACTGTATATATTATAATCTACAAAACTTAGACAAGTAAAATACAGTCTGGTACAAGGCCATATCATTTGGGCACCCAGTGAGGATCAAACTCACTAAACAAACCAATGATTTCAAAGATTAGTTTACTATGGTTGACACCCAATGTATATATTATAATTTACAAATCTTAGACTAGTAAAATCCACACTAATTTAATAAAAAAACAACTTCTATGCTTCTCTACTTCCATTTTTCTTTCTTAAATCTCAACAAAAAGAGTTCCCAAACTAAGTGGAGACAATTGTTGTTCTGAAGTTGTTGTTTTTTATTTTTATTGTACTATTTTATTGTATGGTCAAAATTTAGTTTTTTTGCACAATTTCCAGTGGATCACCTTTCCAACCCAGTCATGCTTAGACTTGTATTCTTGTTGTGCTAGTTTGCTACATTAAGAATTTGTCTTTCTTATTATTATTATTAGTATTATTATTATTATTTCCTTATTCATCTCTCTCAATATTTTCTGCTTCTCTCTTTCCAAATCCTTATTCCTCATTGTCTTTAGCTTCCAGATATTAGATATTCTCAAAAATAAATACAAAAACCAACAACAGCAAAAACCAAAGAACAAATAGACTTGTTCATATTTATGTATACAATCAGATTGCCTTAAAGCTGTTTCATAAAACAAACTTAAACTTTTTTTTTTGGTTTTTCGTCCCTTGCAGCAGTTCTCTCTTCTGATGTCATTCAAGAGTTCCGGTTTGGTCTGTTTTCCCAAAGTCTCTTTTGTTTACAACTCTCAGACAATGCCTAAAAGATTTTTCAAAAGAGTTCTTTAGATTTTTTTTTTTTTTTATCATCTGTGTCTTTTCTGTTGAAGACGCTGATTCTTCTGGGTAGAGATATAAAATCTCATTTAGAAGTTGAATTTATTTTACCATTCCAGGTCACCTGTCACCAGATGAGCTTATCTCATATACTTAGAAATATTTGCATTGCACAGTTGGTGAAAATAATTGCTGGAACCAAACTCATTTTTTTTCTCAGTCTTTGAGATAATAGAGATTTGCATATAACAAAAAAATAAAGAATTCAGAGTAACTTTAAAGTTTGCAGTTGAATCATCAACTTATGTCTGATAAGGGGTTGGTTTAGCTCAGTCGGTAGAGTACCAGTTTAGGAATTACTAGGTTCTGGGTTCAATACCGGTCCTCACCTCGGAATCACTAGGTTCTGGGTTCAGTACCGGTCCTCACCTAGGAATCATTAGGTTCTGGGTTCAATACCAGCCCTCACCTAGGAATCACTAGGTTCTGGGTTCAATACCAATCCCCACCTAGAAATCACTAGGTTCTAGATTTGATACCAGTCTCCTTCAAGGAATCACAAGGTTCTGGGTTCAATACCAGTGTCTTCCCAGGAATCACTAGGTTCTAGTTTCAATCTCACTCCCCTCCAGACTCAAAGAACAGAGAAAATGTCAAAAGTAATGACCTTACATACACACACTCCAAATAGATCCCGCTACATTACATATATAAATTTACCTACAACGTAATTTATTTTAATCGAGCCAGCAATGATTGTGACATTACCCATTTCAAATTTGGTGAGAATTTATTTTGTAAAATATCATCTAATAAGAAATCAAAATTAATTCATTTTCTAATTTTCCTTTTTTCAGTTAGATGTTTTATACAAGTTTATAATGTAGGAAAAACTTGAGTTTTAAAACTAAATATGAAAATGACATTTACAAATGTTTGGATATAATACATTAATAATGGAGATTCGCTTCCAGTTTTTGTCTGTAACAAAAACTACATCACTGCTTACATCACACTACCTAAAATCGTCATAAAATAGAATACATTTGTGCATTCAATGTTAGACAGTCCTCATTGTTTTTTAAACAAGTTTTAATAAATATATACCTGGTATTATCTATTTTTTTTTTAATATATGTTTAAATCTATCAGAACTAAGTTTCCATTTCAATTTTTTTAACTTTTTACTCCTTTAATAAATTTATTTTATTTTTTACTCCTTTAATAAATTTGATGATTTTACTTTACTTATGATACAAACTCTCTGATATTAAATTTTCAACTCCCATCCCCTCGGGTAATATTTATTTTACGTCGCCCAGAGGGCGTTTTTTATTTTGCTAGTAATACATTATTGAAATAAACAAAATGCAGAAGATTCTTTTTTTTTCTATACATAGATATATAATACCAGTCATACATTTATTAAAACTTGTTTAAAAAACTAATGAGGACTGTCTAACATTGCATGCTCAAATTTTGAGTGTATTCTATTAGTGACGATTTTAGGCAGTGTGACGTAAGCAGTGACATAGTTTTTGTTACAGACAAAAACCGGAAGCGAATCTCCATTATTAATAGATAAACGAAATGCAAAAGATTTTTTTTTTTCTATTTATTTTCTTTTTTTTTTTTTCTTTGAAAGGTCAAAGATCTTATCAGAAAAATTTGTCTTTTCTTTTATTGCAAATAACTTTGTTAAAATATCTGTTTTGTTACTAAGATTTGTTTTCAACACAAATGACAAGACATTCAATATATTCTAATGTATCATAAAAGATGTATTGACCATATGATCTAAAGTAATTAATCACAAAAACAAAAGATATAAGAATATAAGAAGTGAAAAATTTGATGATGGAACTTTCATTCTGATGAGACTCTACTTCTACACAATCACAGAATTATAACACATATACATTTCAGTGCTATTATATATATATATATATATATATATATATATATATATATATTTACCAACTCCTTCGCACGAGCAGGATGTGACACAAGGTCAATTTCTTAAGCGGAGTTTAATAGGTTTGAATTCAGAGTTTTCCTTCTCCTAGACTGGTTGCCTAACCAATGTTAAAGAGCCCAGTCTGCCCTACTATTTACCCATAGCTGGACGGAGAGTAGAATTCATACCTTCCCCAAGGGTATTAGCGCTAAGTGAAATGCAATTAGCACGTCCAGGATTTGAACTCAGGGCAACGAGTCCATTTCCTATGACTTTAACCATTACACCACACGTTTCCTATATAGCTACAACTTCTTTTTACCTCCAAACATACTTATAAAATCCATCATGGTTAAATGCTGTATGCTCCCAAACCTGGTAGAGCTCTTTGGAAGGAATTTAGCTGACAGTTGCTGTGTACGCTTATGCAAAGGCTCTCCTATTAACGGATATGAGCTCTCTGGTGGCCTTGACATATACAGCTATGCATGTATTTATCAGTTAAAATTCCGCTTCTCGCTTGTAGGTGCTAACGGCCAAGTGGTTACAGACAGACTGCTGAAAAATCAGTCAGATTTTGACCCCTGCTGGAGGTAGTCTAACCACACCGAGGAGACGTGATATGCTGAAACACAGTGTCTGTGGATGATATACTATATATAGAATCAGTTTAAAATTTTGGAAGGAATTTGTCCTATTAGGAATTTTGTCTTAGTAATCCCTTAAACTAATTACAGCCCAAAGTATTTCACGGTGTTATGAATGTTCAATAAAAAATTTTTATTCATGAATCAGTCAAATCTTGGGGTTTAATTTCTATTATCATCAGGGGGCTGCTCCCCCACTTCTTTTTACCTCCAAATATACTTATAAAATCCATCATGGTTAAATGCTGTATGCTCCCAAACCTGTTAGAGCTCTTTGGAAAGGAATTTAACTGATAATCACTGCATACACTTAAGCAAAGCCTCTCCGATGAACTTAACATATATCCTTATGTGTTTATTAACTTAGGGTATTGTGATGTAAGCAGTGATGTAGTTTGGTGACAGACAGACAGACACTGAATCTGCTTATGCAAAGGCTCTCCAATGAACTTAACATATATCCTTATGTGTGTATTAACTTAGGCAATTCCTGAGGGTATTGTGATGTAAGCAGTGATGTAGTTTGGTGACAGACAGACACTGAATCTCTATTATATCAAGATATAAAAAAAGAGAAAAGAATTGTCTAAACCAAACTCAGAAAGGAAAAAGATTTCAGATTTTTTATCTTTTTTTTTTATTAATCTCTTTTGTTTTCATTAATATAAATATAATAATAATAATAATAAGAATAAGAATAAGAATAATAATAATAATAATAATAATAATTAGAAGAAGGAGAAGGAGGAGGAGGAGGAGGAGGAGGAGGATTATTTTCACGCATTTTTTTTTTTTTTTTACAAAAAAAAAACACAACAAATGATTAATGCGTGGGGGATGATCACTAATTAGGACTGAGCCTATTCTAGTAGTGATCACCTCTGCTATTTCATAGTTTTTCAGGTTTAAAATATTTTAACATATATTATTTTTTTAAAGAAGAACAAAGAGTATTAATTTTAAATATACAGTAGAGACTTGGTCTCTTTTTTTGTTGGCATTTGATTACTTCTCTATCTTTTAAACCAACCGATAGTAATTCCTCCATTAAAGTGAGTCGAGTCTCTTTCGAGTCGTTGTCAATTTTGTCTTCTTTGTGATGTTGGTCGGTATTCTGGACGTCTGGGTCAGAATTATCAGAACCCTTGACATTTTTCCGTTGTATCAGGCGAACATTTTTCTGTATCACTGAAGTCATGGCTAGTGCAGGTCTCTGTCAGCTGGTAAAGGTTTAGTTTCGTAAATACTGCCAACCTCTTGTTTGTCATTATATTCCATTACCTCAAAATATGATTTTTAAAAATCTCTTTATCAGATGAGCTTTTCTTTCTTTTTTTTTTTTTTCATTAATAATTAATCAAATATTTCATTCCCCTATTTGTTTGCTGAATGAATGTCCAGTAATTAAGTATGAATATGGCACAAATTACTGAAAACTGAAAAAAAGTTAATGAATTCATTGAGTCAGAAAAAAGAGAAAATGTCTGATAATATTGTCAATACAAAAGCTTTCTAAGAAATCCATTGGTGTTTGCAAATCTTGGCTTTAATCTCCTTTAATCCAGGATTAACTAAAGGGAGGTTTTGTCTGGATTAAAAGCTAAATCTGGCCAATTTATAGCCATCCAGATCTTAAGTACAGAGTTATTATTATTATCATCATTATTATTTTTATCAATATTTTTCACACCAGCATTAGCTGATGGTCTTTTACTGGAGTCTGAGTGACAACAAGTCTCCTCAGGTCTCCAGGAATCTTCTAAGTATTCCAGTTGATTGCAGCAATGCAGTTGTCTGGATGGTCTCAATTCTTCCTGATTTCCAGTTCCTCCAGTTTTTTTCCAAGCTTTTTTTAAACTGTTCCAAGTGCACCAAATGCAATTGGTATCTCTTTGACCCTCATGTTCCACAGCTTTTTCAATTCTTTGGCATGGTCCATCTTTTTGTTTTCCTTCATCTTCACCCTGTGATCTGGTGGAACCACAAAGTCCACTAGTTGTCAAGTTCCCTTTTTCTTTTTTTTTGTTAATCAATTCTATGTCTGGTCTTCTGGCTAGAATAGGGTGATCTGTCTTTATTTCGAAGTCCCAGAATATTTACCATTTTCAATATTTAAATAAAAAAAAATGTTATATTATTTTATGAAAATGAAACAAATTAAATATGAATAGAATTCAAATTGAAAATGTGTCAATTTTCTAACCAATTTCTAGGTCAAATGTTGTAAAAACAAAGATTTTTTGTGAATTTTAGCAAATGATCTTTGATGCTATTTCCTCAAACAATGGTACAACTAAAAGATCTAATTTTTTTACATCAGTATTCAGTATACTAACACACAACTTTCGCATAGATGGACACTTTGATATTTTTAAAAAGTGTAAAATCAACCTACTCTAGTCTACAGTTCCTGAATTGTTCACAAAAATCCTACTCATAATATTAAATATTCATATACTTTTAAATATCTGCAACTGTGAAGAGAAACAGAGACAGAGACAGAGAGAGAGAGAGAGAGAGAGAGAGAGAGAGAGAGAAAGAAAAATTTGGGTTGTTTCCCTTGTGCACACAACTTGAAGCGAAATTCTAATAATACATTCTGGCTTTGGTGTTCGTAAATCAAAACAATTTTTTTTTCTTCTCTCTCTCTCTCTCTCTCTCTATGTTCAAACATACAGAATTATGTGTGGAAAGCTCTATCTCATGAATAAAAAAAACATCTCTAGTGTTTGAATTATTATCAGTGCTGGAAAGAAAAAAGTTTTTTTTTCTGGTGCTGTAGTCAAAATATATCACAAATATACAACTTAAAAATATAAGAATTTAACGTCAAATAATTTTTTTTTTTTTTTTGTTAACTGAATGAATCTTAATAAGTGAAGATATAGAAAATTCTCTCTTGATAAATATAGAGGACAATTTCATGTTATTTTTACAAGTACAAATCCGTGCAAAAAGGAAATCACAGACGAATATTTTGGATTCCAATATTAATCTTTTCTAACCAATCAAAAAACAGGAATAGGATTAGCCAATCAGTGCACAGCTAAATTAGACACTTTTTGCAGCCAATCATTTTCCTATAAACAGCTTTTGCATGTTACAATTCATGAAAAAGTCATAAAGTGTGAATAGACCTGTAGCTAGAAATATTTAAACTAAGACCTGTTAACTTTAAATTCTCTCTCACTTAGACTTTATATTCTAGCTTTTATATAGTTCTTGTGGCATTATTCTGGGCTGCGATAAATGGTGATTAATTTTCTCTCTTTAGGTTTCCTCTGCACAGCCATGCCCATGTTGTCTCATTTTTTTAGTTTTGTCTTCTGACCATACAAGACTTTAGTGAAAAACCAATCATATATCTAAAGATGCAAAGAATTTTAGCTTTTGATTAATTTTCTCTCTTTAGGTTTCCTCTGCACAGCCATGCCTATGCAGTCTCATTTTCTTAGTTTTGTCTTCTGACCATACAAGACTTAGTGAAAAACCAATCATGAATCTAATGATGTGAAGGATTTTAGCTTTTGATTAATTTTCTCTCTTTAGGTTTCCTCTGCACAGCCATGCCCATGTTGTCTCATTTTTTTAGTTTTGTCTTCTGACCATACAAGACTTTAGTGAAAAACCAATCATAAATCTAATGATGCAAAGAATTTTAGCTTTTGATTAATTTTCTCTCTTTAGGTTTCCTCTGCACAGCCATGCCCATGTTGTCTCATTTTCTTAGTTTTATCTTCTGACCATACAAGACTTAGTGAAAAACCAATCATAAATCTAATGATGCGAAGGATTTTAGCTTCATTGCACTCCCTACAAAAATTAACATATTTCAATAACTTATTTGCAAAAAAAAAAAAAAAAATACTTCGTTTTTCTTTTTATGTTGGTAAGATCTGAGTGATTTATGTAAGATTAATTTGGGTGTTACCCGTCCACTGTTCTGCTTATAGAAAGTAGAAAATAGAAATTATTCAATGTCTGCTGGTTTGTTAGCTTGCAAATCAAGCATTTTCTATCAGATGCAACCACTGACCAATTGATTTATATTCCGATATAAATACTGACCATAGTTTTGTATTCAGATCTAGACACTGACCAGTTATTTGATATTCAAATATGGACACTGACCAGATATTTTGTATTCAGATATGGATACGTTCTAAGTTGATGTTTTATATTTAGATATGGACATTGACCAATTGTTGCATATGCAAGCATGGACACTTGTCGTATGTTCTATATACACGTATGGATGTTGAACAGACATACCATATTTAGTTCAAAATACAAGCCAGATGTTCTCTATTTGAATATACACACTGGCTTGTTGTTCTATAATCAGCTAGAGTAGAGAGGTTTTGATATTTCAGGTATAAAAAAAGGGATACTAACCAATTCTTTTATTTTATTATTATAGTAGGCAGGACCTGTGGATATACTACAGTATGATAATCTAATTATTACAGTATTTGATATGAGGAGTGAAGGATTGAGTGAATCCGAGAAACTGTGGTTGAAAATAAAGGAATAAGTGGATATAACAACACAGCAATTAAATTCAATTGATATTTCGCGTCTGCATTTAGTGAAGCTTTGTCAAAAATTTATTGTGAAAACCAAAAGCTTTTTACAGCTTGCTTTTACACTGAAAAGGTAATTTGGGGGGGTGAGTAGGCGATCAGTGGGGAGCTACTCATTCCTCTATTTTCAAACACAGTATTTGATATGTTTATTTAAGAGTTATTGCAAATAGTTCAATATGTAAAACGTGTCATAATCTTGATTTAACTATCATTCACTCTTTTTTTTTTCTTTCCTTCTTTTCACCTTTTCATCATGTTCAATTGAAACAGATTAGCATTATCCTTTCTGTCCGCTCCCCCCTCTCTCTATCATTCGCTTATTCTCCTTCTTTCTTTCTTATATATTTTTTCTTCATGGCATGTCCTTTTTCTTCCCTTTCTTTCTTTATAATAAAAATGAAATGGTCCATTATTTAGCTGAGTTGATGACACTCATAAGAAATAAGTGTTTGGCGATTAAGCAACACCAAATAGTCAGGATTATTTTTTTTTTTTTTTTGCATTTCATTTTGTATGATTTGGACGGTTTCATTTTTAAGCAGGGGTGTTGCAATTTTTTCTTGGATTGGAGTAGAGTTTGAGGGGAAACAAGGAAAAGGTAGAATGAAGAGCAGAGGCATAAAACAACAGATGATCTTTATTATCAACCACCATGGAATTTCCATGGGTTGAGCTAGTACTAAATAATTATACTGCCACATGTGACTACATTGTAAGGTTTGTATTCAAATAGAATAAATTATCAGTTTGAAATGTTGATATCTAATTGAGAAACCGACACCCCCCCCCCCGTGTCCCTGAAGCTTACACAAAGTTAGAAATTACTAAAATACAAATAGAAATCTACAACAATTTATCTTGGAAGTTATTTTCGTGATATAATTAAATCGAAGAGTGAAAGAAAAGGATGTGACAAATTCAAAAGAAATCCTTTTAATTTTTTTTCTTGGGATGGGAGTAAGCAAAATTAGAAAGAAGAGCAGAGGCAAAAGACGACAGATGAACATTATTATCAACCACCATGGAATTTCCATGGGTTGAGCTAGTACAAATAGATATACTGTCACATGACTACATTGTGAGGTTTGTATTCAAATAGAATAAATTATCAGTTTGAAATGTTGATATCTAATTGAGAAACCGATAACCCCCCCCCCCGCGCCCCCGTGTCCCTGGAGCTGTAAAACTAGCCAGAGATCAGCCATTTTAATAGGTTTTGCTTTAAGCACTAGAATATTTTTCTATAGCGTTCTGATGAAATATTTAATCTTCTCATAGGAGTTTAGTCTGATATTTTGGAAATGAGCAATTATCATTATTATCCTCTGATGTACTCAGACAAGTGTCTTCATTTTGGATTGTTATTAGAGTCACGTTTCAGTCGTTCTACCCTCCAGCGTTCTTCAGGTACCTGTCAAAGTCAGGAACCTTCTGGGATTTTCTAACTATACTTTTTTATTCTGTCCACGGAAGTAGATTGTTCTCATTCTACTGTCTATGCTTAAGGGATATACTGTATCAGTTAATTCTTCCCAGTTGATTCAGCTTTGTAACGTCAATTCTTTGTTTCTTCTACAGAACTGGCGTATATACGACTTATATGTATATAACAATCAACAGACTAAACAATGAAGATAACGATACTAGCTTAAGTACTTCACTATATAATAATCTATTAATAATGGAGATTGGCTTCCGTTTTTTTTGTCTGTAACAAAAACTACGTCACTGCTTATGTCACATTATCCAAAATCGTCATAACATAGAATAAATACACTCAAAATTTGAACTTGCAACATTAGACAGTCCTCATTGTTTTTTTAAAACAAGTTTTAATAAATACATGACTGGTATTATATATCTATATATAGTTTGTTTTATTTTAATACATATTTAAAGTTTACATTTCAAATTGTTTTATTTTTTAATCCTTTAATGAATTTGAGGATTTATATATATACACATACTTGTGTTAGAATAGCATTGAGTTAGATTTCGTCTGGTGACAGTCAACAAGCACATTTGTCTGTCTATACTGTCTTAACTCAGATATATATGACTGATATTGAGCACTTTATTAATTTAGATATAGCAAATTATATTATTAGTACTAGCACATATATGCACCCTTCGGGTGCAAGTATTTAAGTTTTAATGTAATAAAATATTGTATTAAATTAGAAAGGCTAATGAAACTAAATAAGAATACAGATAAAAAGATTTGAAACAGAGGGAGTATAATAAAAGATTTGAAACAGAGGGAGTATAATAAAAAATGGAACAACTGAAACTTACTCTTCCATCACTCTCGTCTTCCATTGTTATTTTTCTAATTTAAGTATTTAGTTAAAATAGGAAGTAAAGAATAAAATGACAGTTATTTTTTCTTGTTAATGGATTTCATTTAAGATTCATTGAAGAGATTTTTGCTTATATTCATTAAAATAAAACCAAACATTTAGAAATCAATAATACTAAGCACATATTTATTAAATTCGATTTTTTTAATATTAATATGCAAATTAGCCTTCCAGTTCAGACTGTAAACCGCTATTTTGTTGTATATATAAATATAATTGCATGTTGTTAGTATGTAGAGATGGTTAACAGTATTAATAAAGTAAAACAATTTTGTTAATAATTGAGGTTTAGATAAAAATAAAATCATTGAGAATGTGATGTCAATAACTAAGAGAATTGTGACTTGAGTAGGAATATAGTTTCGGTTACAGACAGAAAAACACACAATCTCCATTATAATAAGATATATAAAGAAAAAAATAAACAAAAACTCCAAATACTAGAAGCTCTATACATAAAACAATACAAACCATCCTTAAACAAAATTAATTTCCAATGTAGTACACACATTTTAAAATGCCTATAACACCTTTCTCATCAATTCTTCTCCTTCCAGCCTCCACATTAATATAATTTTTTTTTTAAAACTGGAACACATCACTCCTGATGATGGCACTTCGAAGTGCCAAAAGTACTCAGACCTGAAGTTTGGAGGACTAATCCACAAATTCCACCCAAATATTAAAAAGTTGGCCAGAAAACTCAAAAAGATCAAAAATAAAATTGTTAAATAGATGTTTCTTTTGTTTAATTCTACATGTATATATATATATATATATATATATATACATGGGTAGGTACAGACGAATATAAAGATATATAGATAGATATAAAGAGACTGATATATATGAATATGATTTTTTTTTTTTTCGTTTTTTTTTTTTGTTTTGTTTTTTTTTTTTTTTGTACATAAGATAATTCTTACTTCTTTTCGGAAATGAAATACTCGAACCAAACACAGAATCATGTTTTCCACAAAGTAAAAAATCGATTTTCTGCCAAAAGATACACACACACACACACACATACATATATATATATATAAATATGTATGATAATATGCAAATTTACTTAAATTATTCGCTAATCTCTCATCCCTGTGTTCTACTCTCTGCTACCTTTCTTCTCTTTTCTCTCTTCATCAAAGTGAACACTACTATTTCATTTTTACATCCCGATAACGGTAGCCACATTATCATATTGTTATGCAAATGATGATATTGTATCCAATTTCCAAATTTCCCGACTATTTTGTGGTCCGTTTTATTCCAATCTTCTGATGAATGATAAATTCTGACTAAACAAAAAAGCAATTTTCTCAACAAATTGCCAAAGCAAATGATATTTTGCATATCCTTCACATCCTACTGTTTAAACAATCAAACATATATATCAAAAGATGTCACAACAGTAAGATGTATGTATAAAACATATATATATATATATATATATATATATGAATAAGATATAATGAAAAAACAAACAATGTTTACAACTGAAATAGGCTCATCAGAAGAGAAAGTGTGCAAACCGTTTCGGGGCCAATTCTCTTGACGGTTTAAAAAGCAACACCCGGCCCATCCTCAACTAATATGAGGACCCTATTGCATTATAATGTATCAACCACACGTGGGTCGGTCATCAACAAAAATAAGACGGGAAAAAAGACCGTTAGTAAAAACAGAACGCTGCTAGTCAAACGTTGGAATTAATAAAAAAAAAAATTTAAAAAGATTGTGCTGTCTGTATTAAAAATAATATGAATTTTATTTAAAAATAAAATAAATTTTATTTAAAAATAAAATAAATCTCATTTTTAATCGTTCTGTTTTTACTAACGGTCTTTTTTCCCGTCTTATTTTTGTTGATGACCGACCCACGTGCGGTTGATACATTATAATGCAATAGGGTCCTCATATTAGTTGAGGATGGGCCGGGTGTTGCTTTTTAAACCGTCAAGAGAATTGGCCCCGAACCGGTTTGCACACTTTCTCTTCTGATGAGCCTATTTCAGTTGTAAACATCGTTTGTTTTTTCATTATATCTTATTCATACTGTCGGATTAATTTCCATTTTATTTTCACATATATATATATATATATATATATATATATATATATATGTGTGTGTGTGTTTATGCATACATCTTATATATGGAGGCGTGTGGTGTAATGGATATTGTTGTAAGTAATGTGAACGATGAAACGAGTTCAAATCCTGGACACGGTTATTTACATTTCACATAGCGCTAATACTCTTGGGAAAGGTATTAATCCCACTAATCTCCCTCCAGCTATAGGTAAATAGGACAGATTGGGCTCTTCAACCTTAGTTAGGCAAGTAGTCTAAGGGAAGGAAAAGTCTGTTAAATTCCGCTTAAGAAATTGACCTTGTATTGCATCCAGCTCGTGCGGAGAAGTTGGTAAATTCATATGTGTGTTTATATATATATATATATAAATGATATATTTATTTTGTTTTTCCGCTTACAATGTTGCTTTGATAAAGACATATTCATAATGTCGAAACAGATTTCTGTCTGCAAAATTTTAACATCTTGTTGTTTTTTCTACAAAACTTTCTACATATATATTTTTTTTTCTTGGGGGAGGGGGGGTCTTATATGAATCAATGGATACCATGGTTCAGATATAAATTTATTTCGGCATTTCTTTGCCTCCTCAGTGTGATTTTTAGTAATTTGAAGACCTCATACCCGGTCTTATTGGTAATATCTTCCTATTTCACTGATTTTTTGCTCTTAGGAAAGACATGAATACTTCTTTTCTCCCCTCACCAACTATGGCTAAATAGTAGGGTTGATATGCCGTAAAATCCACCAAACCAAACCAGCCTTACTCTCCTTAAAAAATGACCTTGTGTTACATCCTTTGAGTAGATACATAGATTACATTTGTTGCCACAAGGCAGGAAGTAACAATTACATTAACTGGTGCCAGAACACCGACCTTGTTAGAGATAAGTTTTTGGTAAGACTCAAAATTACATGGCCTTTTGCCTTGGGGAAACCATGGTTATCTCTCCCTGCTATACTTTCCCAGCGACCCTTTTACAATTTGCCATCGAAACTTGCTTCTTTGATAAGTAGATAGGGGAAGATCAATATAGGAGTGTGAGGGTGTATGTGTTTGTGTATGTGTGTGGTTACTTTTATGATTATAATAGTTGCACACCTCTCTGACAAAACCTTTCAATTCCACAGGAGAGCCAGTCAAGTAATTTTTTTGCAAATACCCAAGGAAGAAGAACAAACTCCCAATTACAACTCCTGCAAATATACGCATATAGACTCGAGGCAGTGTTATTCCATTTTCTGTTATTTTACCATCAAAGTGCTGCCACGAGCAAATAACGAAAGAATGAGGAGAAAAAAGGACAGCAGTAGTTGCAGAAATTCTTAATAATCCAAGTAATGCACTGGCTTTCTGCTCCAGGGAATATTAATATGGTCGGCAAAACAAGTGACCGAATGCATGAGAGCTTTCAGTTCCAAGAAACGATTGACATGATTTTTGGAGCACATTGTGACTGCTTACCAGTAAGTATATATATAATTTTATATATGAAAATGGTGACTTACCAGTGAAATTAGTCACAATGGTTAGTTGATGCAAGTTTCAAAATGATATGACAGCGATATAACAAATATAAAGTGCTCAATATGTTAGTAGAGCAAATATATTACTATTGAAGTCAGTAAGTCTACTGTTGGTTTGAATAACAGCAGCTAACTAAGTACAACTTAAGCAGTTTCCAAGACAGTTGGTATATATAGAAATCAAGAATGACCCATTCATGAATTTGGGTGATTTGGGTCATTTCATTCCTTGAGTTCTGATTGGCTGCTTGATTTGAATGACATTGTGGAGTCTTAGATATATCCTGTCATTCTGCTGTAGACTTTGACACTCGGGTTTGTATTTCAGTTACAACCGTTTGTTGCCTTGTCTTCCTAGTTCGATAGTAATTGAAACTTTAATTATTCTTCAATTACTATAATGGTATACACAAGAATAACCTACTCGAGGATCTTCAGGGTTAAATGCACAGAATTAATCAAGATATTGATTAATTCAGTGGATTTAACCCTGAAGGTCCTTATGGTGAAACTCGAGTAGGTTATTCGTGTGTATACCATTATAGTAATATGCGTATATATATATAGATATATATATATACACACACACACACCAACCTCTCCGCACAAGCAAGATGCGACACAAGTTCAATTTCTTAAGCAGAGTTTAACAGGTTTGAATTCAGAGTTTTCCTTCTCCTAGATAGGTTGCTTATCAAGATTGAAGTGCCCAGTCTGCCCCACTATTTACCCATAGCTGGATTCATACCTTTCCCAAGGGTATTAGCATGATGTAAAATGCACACAGTTTCATCTAATAGCTGGAAGGAGAGCAGTTGTATGCATACCTTTCCCAAGGGTATTAGAGCTATGTGAAATATAAAGTCCAGGACATTATACTAATTAGAATAATGATATCACTTGGCGACCTGTGATGATTAAGGACGGAGTCTTGGTGGATGAGCAGTCTATGACATGCAACACTCCACTTAGACCCTTAGGCTAGACGGGCAGTCAGAGAGGCCCTCTTTGATTAATTGGCAGGTCATGTCAAGCCCTAGCACCTATATGATTGCCCCAACCCTATTGCTCTTATGGCAAGCCCCAACCCTTTTTATCATATGGATGTTAGAAGGCGGTGGCTGAGAGTCTTCATGTCCTGGGAATGACATTAAACTCTATCTAATGGTGAGTTCTGGAGGTCTGGGGAATGTGGAGCACCCTTCATCACCAGAACCAGAGTGGTAGTACCTGTTAGGGTTACATCTTTGGGTTAAATAGAAAAATGTGTTAATAAAAAAAATTGAGTATCCATTTAAGAATGAATTCATTTCAAAACTTTGTCGGCATTAAATGACCCATTGAGGTTGATATGCCGTAAAACAAACCAAACCAAACTTTTACAAGGCACTGAATACTTTTATTAATAATAGAAGCAGCTACCCAGCATGACCTGGGTAGAGGAGGGGACCCTAGTGTATTGTGTATCTTACTTTTGAGATTTACAAATGCAGGATATTTTTAAGTAGAATTACCAAGGATATTAGTGCTATGTGAAATGCAAACAGGCTCATGACTTGTGTCACATCCTGCTCGTGAGGAGGGGTTGGTAGATATATATACGACAACTTACCTCCCATCTCATAAACCATCCCAGTCAAATGGAATCTGCTGGAGAATTGAAAGATAAACTCATAAGGAACATTTTCCTATGGACTCCTACTTATAGACACACCAATATTGGCTGACCAGCAGAAACTTACTTTAATCAGGTGAGTGCTGACACTGGATGCCATCTTTAGAACTTACCAAAAGCAATGGCCAATAGGGATGAATGTCAAGAGAGAGTAAAAAAAATCCGTAATGTTGGCATGCCTTGATGATGATGATGATGATGATGATATAATAGATATGATAATGCTTGGAATTTTTTAAATAAATTTCAAATAATTATTTTGTCAGAAATAAAAACTGAAGAAAAAAAAAATGAATCAATCTGTTTTGCACTTCTGATTGTGTTGTATAGCGCCTTCTTTACCGGCACTAAATAGGTATATGTTATATACTTCTCTTACTTCTTATTCTAGTCGTCTATTCTTCTGGCCAGCTTTGCTTCTTCTATCTATCTTCTATCTTGGTCTGGTATATCTTCTAAGGTCTCGTCTGGTCTTCTATTGAGGATTCCGGGTCTGGTTTCTGTTGGGGTTTCTCGTTATCAGAAGCCCTGTGCTATTGTTAGTTTTTGGTAATAAACACAAGACTTCGATTTACTTTTGATGTTACTTTATTCATAAACCCCCAGACCAGACAATGCGTGCGGATCCTTACATCTTGCTAGCTTGGCTTCTAACTGACTAAGTTACTTACTTAGTATCCTTAAACCGGAAGGGGGCCTTCTATGGGGTTCCAGTTCTCACGAACGTTCTCCCAGAATGCAAGGTGAGATCGAGGTCAAACGCTGTCACTCACCCTCAAGGCTATCAGCTGCACTAATATGATTTCTACACTATTGTCATAATCATTAGGTATCTAATGATTATGTAACAATTGTAGAGTTAAAAAAAATGTGCAACAGGATTTGAACTCTGGTCGACGAGTCCATTTCCTATGACTCTAGCCATTACACCAAGTACCTCCTTAATATATGTTACTATTAGTACAAAATGCTTTCTGGATTCTCTTATGACCGACTATAAAAGTGCACCAATGGAAAATGAAAATTTGACAGTGGTGATGAAAGACAATACATGGAATACTGAATGAAATAAAAAGGACTGGCATTTTTACTTATACATAATTCTTTTGTATTTGTGGAAAAGTAAGTCTTGCAGAAATCGGTAAATTCCATTGCTTACAGACTCGGATGCTGTATTTAATTATCATCACATTGTTTACATTGTTGTTTGTTTTTCTCATTGTTTTTCTACAAACACACAAATACACACACGTATATATATATATAAAACAACAAAAAAAGAAAATAAATCAAAAATAATCTACTCAATATGATTGGTTGCTACTGCACTTAGGCCAACCAATCAAATCATATTTGTGTTATCTGCAAGAAGCATTCTTACAGTTATAGAAACTAGGCCACTGGCAAGTAATGATTTTCAATCCCGTCCACATTCTTTCTGACATTTTCTGACACATTGCCGATGCCATTTGTTTTAAGCAAAGAATTGCTTTAAAATGGTCAGAACAGATTCTTTTCTACACTGTGAGCAACCAGCACTGCCTTTTTCTTCCATTTTTGTTTTTGACATCCATTTTGTTTTTTTCTTTTTTTTTTGCCAAACAGTTTGTTGTTTATTCAAACAAATTATCTCACTGATAATATCTACTTTTGTAAGAGTGAAGAGGCAACGACCATTTTCAATAACACAAAGGAAATAGAAGACTTGCAAGGAAAAGTAACTCACAGAGACAATGATGAAACAAAACAAAAAATAATAATACAAACTATTTCCGGGCAGCCATTTTATTTTTGCTGTAATTTCTACTCAATTTGCTATAATTCTTTAGTTGTCCTTGTAATTTGATAAAAGATTTTGAGGGAATAATTTTTTTTGTCAAAATAAAGGATCATTATCTCCAAGATCCAGGTTAGTGAGTCTCATTACCACACTACCAATTACAAAAATCTACATTTTCAGATTGATATAAATATCCTTGTATAAATCAAAGTCCTTGGGGTGGCCTAAAGTTGGTATCAGCCAGATAGTGAGAGAGTCTATCCCCTTTTCACTAGCACCAGACAAAGGAGATTGTTTTGGTGTCTGAGGTGGAGCACCACACCTACCATCTTTATTGAACTCTTTAATCCCATAAGCATTATTTTCCAAGTCGTACACTATTTGAATAAACACTATAAACCTAGTATTTATTATAAATTTATTATTATTATTATTACAAATCTTTGTTGTAAAATTTTCATCAGAGAAAAGTCTTCTTAATAAGAAACAAGTAAAGTCGATGGAATAGCTTAAAGTTGGTATCAGTCTGACAACTTTGAACCATGTTTCTTTGAGAATCTGTGTTATGCCTCAAAGATATGTTGTTCAAAGTTAACTGACTTGAAAAAATATCAAAGTTTTTAAATAAAATAACTAGTGCATTATATCTTTTATTCATTGATATATCAATATTGAAAATTTCCTTTAATTCAGTTAATTCTTTGATTTTTGGTATTTTTTTTCTTTTGGTGGGGTGACATACGATGGTGGAATTTAGGTCTGTTAAGTTTGATCCAGCCCATTCATTATTCACAAGATGTTCTCTGCGCATTTAAGTTTTTAAATTTATGTGCAGTACTGTATATATACAGAGAGTCCCCCCCCCCAAATGGTATACACACTTTGATTTACAATGTTTATTGATATAAATGAACAGAAAATTTGTCGGGTCGGACAGCCAGATCTTTCCACTGAAAAAGACATTCTCCTAGCGGCCAAAGTCCCCTGACCAAGTTTGCCACCTGCAACAATCTTTTCTAGCAGTCCTCTGCCAATGCTCACTCTCCTCTTTTTCCTCATCGTATGTCAGTGCCCTTGTCAGCAAGATCAGAACGCAACTGTCTCGGTGTGGGAAGGCAGGCCTTAAATAATCATTAACTGCCCTGACTAAAATCCCACATCCAGGTCAATCGGGCAGTGTAGGAATTTGCATACGCGTCAATGAGGTAGTCTGACGTCGAACCATGACTCACAATCAGGAGGATGCGAGTTCAATCTCTTTAATCGTTTGCTACACTCTCCTCTGATCTCATTTTGCATGCCAGACATGTTCATGCTCACTTTGAGCTACCATGTGCATAATTTCTCTTGCCACAATTAAGATATATTTAAGTTTTATAATCTAAGTTAAAGATGGAAAGTATAGAATATTTAGTGGTATCTTTTGAGGGATCCGTGTATATAGAAAGTCAACTTAAACGAGTTTAAAAGATTAATTTTACTTTTCACATTCCTATTTCAAGAATTACAAATATTTTTAGTCAACAACATTATTGTCGTGCAATCTCCGCACCCCCAAGAAAAATCTCCCGGCACAATAGTGATTATAATTTCTGTTTTTTCAATGTGTGGGGACCAAAAATGAATTTCTTTTGACAGCTAAAATGCCAGAGGCAAAATATTGATTAATTTTGTTTTTGTGGGGGGTTTTTTTTTGTGTTTTTTGTTACCCTCTTCATCTTGCAGTAAATATCATTCATATGTGGGTAATTGTCCCTGGCAATAATTGGTTTACCCCAAGCAGTCAGTTGTGTTTATTATTATTCAATTGCCAACACCCCCACCCCTCCATTCTTATCAATAGCAATTAAAGAAAATGATTTTCTGCAAGTGCAAAGCTTAATAAAATCAATGATAATTTAATTGCCAGACAGAAAATTAGGTTTTGAAAAAAAAAAAAAAATAGGGCGGGGGAGGAGGGTTTTATTTAGCACTGTCAAGGTTTATAATCAGTTTTAGATATAGATGTATATATTTTTAAACAAATGAAAATTTAATTACATATACTTTTATATATATATATATATATATATATATATATATGAGAGAGATAGATAGATGCATATATCTGTTGAGTATTTGGCATTAACTTATGTTTAAAAAGAAGAAATGTTGGGGGGGAAAAAGGGTTTTATTCAGCACTGTTAGGTTTTATAAATTTTGGATATATATATATATATATATATATATATACATACTACAGTTTCCATTTTTTTGGATTTGACTCCATTCGTTCTTTCTTCTGAAGCCAAAACAAACCCAACAAAAATGCTGCCTGCAATTGTTATCCTTGCTAAGGGAGCCGAAGAGATGGAAGCTGTCATTAGCATTGATATATATATATATATATATATATATATATATATACACACACACACCAACCCCTCCACACGAGCAGGAGGTGACACAAGGTCAATTTCTTAGGCAGAGTTTAACAGGTTTGAATTCAGAGTTTTCCTTCTCCTAGACTGGTTGCCTAACCAAGGTTAAAGAGCCCAGTCTGCCCTGCTATTTACTCATAGCTGGTGGGAGAGTAGGATTCATACCTTTCCCAAGGGTATTAGCACTAAGTGAAATGCAATTACCCCATCCAGGATTTGAACTCGGGGTGACAAGACCATTTCCCATTACTTTAACAATTACACCACGCCCTTCCTATATATATATATATATATATATATATATATATGTGTGTGTGT
>CM042139.1:13594268-13614268 GCA_023376005.1 Doryteuthis pealeii
TATCTTTTTATACAATGTAGTGGGGTTTGTTTTTTTTAAACCTTTAGACAAAGATTTAATTCTACAAAATGGTCTCTCCATAGTTGGATACATTCTTTTCTGTTTCTGATTATCATTACAACATTTGATAAAGGGCCAAAAATTAGTATCGAAAATCTCCCAGCCCTTTTTGGTTTTTCTATATTTATGATCAAAGTATGGTATCTAATTGTCTTGCACTTTATTTAAAATAAATCCGAGATGACCTCTAAACCAATTAATTACTTCTCTAACATTTTTAATATTGATGTTTCTATTAAAAATGAGTGGAGGATTCTAATTAGTATTTCATAATTATTTTTATTATATCAAGAATTTAATTGGTTAAAAACTGAAAGTTCTGTTTTCTCTTTAAAGAATGAATTGGCTGAAACCGATTTGAACAAACAGATAGGTTGATAAATATATATATATAGAGAGAGAGAGAGAGACAGGAGTCATGTAGTCTAATGGTTAGAGTCATAGCAAATGAACTTGTTGACCCGAGTTTAATTCCTGGATGAACCTGTTTGCATTTACCATGTCACTAATATGCTGGGGAAAGGCATGAATCCAATTCTCCCTCCAGCTATGAGTAAATAGCAGGGCAGACTGGGCTCTTTAACCATGGCTAGGTAACCAGTCTAGGAGAAGGAAAACTCTAAATTAAAACCTGTTAAACTCTGCTTAAGAAATTGACCTTGTGTCACATCCTGCTCATTTGGGGTTGGGTAGGTTTGTAAATATAGATGGATAGATAGATGTTGACATATATTGATATCAATAGACGTATATAGATATATATATATATCAGATTTGTAAGGTGCTTGTGGTGTAAAAGTTAATTTGGCCTTGTGCCTGACTAAGCTTAGCAAGTATCTATAGAAATAAAAATTAGTTTGATAAAATAGGATAAACAGAAAAGGTTAATGGTAAAGCCAAAATAATTTATCAAAGAACCTTTAGGGAATGAGTATAAACACCCTTGAGATAGAAGCTGAAAATTAAAAGTTTTACAGAAAGCATGAAAGCCATCCAGTTGGAGATAGGGCAATTGGAGTTGCTAAAAAATGCAAAAATATCTCATATTTATTGGCAAAAGAAGATCCTCAAGGGTATTTGGATTTTTTTTCTTCACTTCTGAGATAAGATGATGCTTAGTGTTTTGAAGGTGATGCTGGGCAAGTTGCATAAAAAAATTATTCATACAATTCTTCTGATTTTTAATTATAAAATAAGGTAACATACATACATACATACATATATAATACAAAAGAAGGTCTGCAAAAATAAATTTTGTTTTTCAAAACTTTTTTTTATTTTACTTCAGCTCAAGTGAAATTACAAGTCTTTTGAAAAACAAAATTTATTTTGCGAACCTTCTTTCTTATCAAATATTTAATTTTCTCCCATTGTACCCATGACAATACTTTTTATACACACACACACACACACACACACACATATATATATATATATATATATATATATATATATAATATAAATTTTGCATGTTGAAGTTCTTTAAAGTTAAACTCTTATTTGATTAAATTCACAATAAAAAATTTAAAAACTCAAACAATGTATCTTAGCAATTTACAAACAAGGGAACCTGGTGAAATTCTTAAATCTTTATTAATAATGGAGATTGTCTATATTTCTGTCTGTAACAAAAACTATGTCATAATTCACATCACAATATTCTTATGCTATATACACCCAAAATTTGAGTAAGCAATTTTTAAAATTGTTTTTTACTCTCGTTTTTTTTTGTTTTTTTTGTTACAGTAACAAGAAATTAACTAAAAAGTTTACAAATAAATAAATACCTACGATTTTGTGGAAAATTGATGTGGAAAATATTCAAAATAATTGTTTGATTATTACATAACACACAACATTTTATTTGAGAGGGATGGGGCTCAGTTTTCATTTAAAACTGTTTTATTTTTTTTTTACTCCTTTAATAAATATGAGGATTTTCTTACTTATGATACAAACCCTCTGACATTGAATGTTTAACTCCCACCCTCTCAGGCAATGTCATTCAAAAATTAATTTTTACGATGCCTGGAGGGTGTTTTCTGTTGCTAGTTTTATTAACAAAGAAAAAAGAGACCATACTATTTACCCTCTGAAAATCTCTCTCTAATAGGAAATATTGAATTTTCATGACAGAAAAAGAAATATCATTTGTCTGTATTTTTGAGGTGAGGCGTGAGGTGAATAATTTTGATTTTTTGGACTATTGTCCTTATCTTTATTATAACTTTATTTATAAATACAAAATGCTGGCTGCTGTATCCTCGGGCTTTGTTCAGGTACTCCTTGAATAAGATGAGAATGTTTTTATAATATGTTAGAAGGCTCAGAGTAACCTTCCAATGTGGGTATATATATATATATATATATATATGTGTGTGTAGATGAAATAATCCGACAAAGAAGTCATATATAATAACAAATGCAGACTTTATTTTTTGAGCACATGGAGAAAATACATACATGACAAGGTATAGATATAGAAAGAGATACATAAAGATACACAGATAAAAAGCATCATAGATAAAGGGGTAGAATGGACTAAGTCCTAAAAAGTGATACAAATGTTCATGAAGTAATGTCACTTACTCCTGGTTGGTTGAGGAGCAAAGCCCCTCACCTAATGGACATAGACATCATGTGTTTATGCCATGTGTAGTCATTGCTGGACCGAGGGAAAAAGACTGAGAATTTTCAGGCTACTGCTTAAATACCCCAGCCACCTCTAGGTGAAAACCTGGCAGCAAGGGAAGATAACCCTTTTGGACTCATGTCCATCACAGCATCGGATGACAATAGCTACACTTGTTTACCTTCGATTTAAGTCTTCATCAGATGATAACCCTGACTTCAAGCATGGTTTTTGAGCTGTAATATCATTACCATTAATTCTGGGCACTCCTAGCTGCATAAAATGTCACCAGACTTATTGAGAAGGTGTTTATTGTAAAATATTTATGAATGTAACACATGGCTAAAACTACAGAAACTGATGCTATTATATTCACTTCTTGACAAATAACCTTTGAAAAAAGTGTGAATTACCTCATTCCCCCTGCTATAGGTTATATAGTACAATTACTATTCTTCTACAAGAATGTCTTTGGTATTAAATAACCAACAAAGGTTGATATGCCATTAAACAATGAAACCAAACCAAATCAAAACACTAGGAGCAGAAAATAAAGTTCTTCATATTTTTACTCAAATCCCTTTCCGCCCTGTCGGCTGGGGCGTTAGAATGCATAGACTGCACCTCTGCAGAGGGGTAAGACTCCCCAATGGGGCCACCTGTTGGCCGTGGGTGGCGACCCATGATGCTTAAGGATAGAGCCCGGGTGGATGAGCAGTTCATGACATGCAATACTCCACTTTGGCCCTATCTTGGGCTAGACGGGCGGTCAGAGAGGCCCCCTCCGATCAATCGGCTGGTCACGTCAAGCCCTAGCACCTATATGATTTTCCCAACCCTATTGCCCTTATGGCAAGCCCCAACCCCTTTTATCATATGGGTGCTAGAAGGTGGTGGCTGCGGGTCTACATGTCCTGGGAATGACGTTAAACTCTATCTGATGGTGAGGTTCCAGGTGTGGGGAATGTGGAGCACCCCTTCATCACCATTGCTCCCTGGTCCACTCTGACCCGGAGTGGTAGTACCTGTTAGGGTCCCATCCATGGGCTAAAATAAAAAAATGTATTTATAAAAAAATTGTATTATCCATTAAGAATTGATTTATTTCAAAACTTTATTGGCATTAAATGACCCACTGAGGTTGATATGCCGTAAAACAAAAAAAACCAAACCAAAATCAAATCCCTTTACCCTTCTGTTATATCCCAAGATCTTAGAAATAACAAAATATAACAAAACAGTTAAATATATTTTTAAAATTCAACATATTTGTTTTTATTTCCTCACCAACCAGTATACAACAAGATGGCTTGGTTAAACAATTAACTGTCACCTGTTAAGTAGTGTATTCAACAATAGCCATGTAGTTGTCTGATACTGCATTTTTCTTTAGTGAAGAGTGAACGTTTGTAAGGGGAGATAATTATCCCTAACACCTTCAAAATTTTTTATCCAACACCAGAATAAAAATTATTTGGAAATTTAAAATAAACTTGACACCCAATACCTAGTACTGTATGAAGAAAATGCATTTTGCAGTTCAACAATCGATAATTTTACTGGGTGTCTTCATGACAAGTTCTGTTCCCTAAGCAGAAAATAGTTTCATGGTTTTGTTTTGTTTTTTGTTTTTGATTTATTTTTTTTTTTTTTTGACAGCATAAAATGGCACACGTTCTTGAGTCCTTGTCAACAATCGTTTACTTTATGAGATTAGTTGATATTCATTTTGCACTGAAATTATGACATCTCACTTGATGTTACCTTTTTTGAAATAATCTGAATTCTATCTTTGTTTTTTGGTTTTTTTTGGTTAATTAGTAATAAATAATCCTTTTGTTTCTCTTTGTTGAAACTGATTAAAATTCTTCTCTCTTTCTTTGGGTTTTTGTCTATGACTTCTTCTTCTTCTTCATTCTGGCAGTAGATGAATTTAAAAAAAAAAAACATATTAATAATGACACAGATTTAAAAAGCAAAGAGTCTCCTATGAATCTTTAGTATTTGTAATATGACTCTCTTGAGAACCCCAATTTCGAGATTCAAATGATTGATTTTTTTTTTCTCTTCTGACTTCTTTATCCTTTTTCTTTTTTTTTTTTTCTTTTTTTTTTTTCATTTGCAGCATCAATAATTTACACACAGAAAGAAAAAAAAAGATTTTTTTTCTTTTTTCTTTTCTAAATCTGCATGCGGAATCAGTCTGTCTAAACCATTTCCAGTGTATTTCTTTGATTAATACGTAATTACGTCTGTCAGTAATCAGACTCCCGTCCTCCACCTACTCAATTTGGGGGGGAGGGGGTACGTGAGGGGTAGGAGGTGGGGGGAGGGTTTCTTCCTTCTCTCATTAACTCTTCTTTTCCCTTCTTTCCTATAACACCAGCCTTTGCACACTTCCTGATTACCAATTGATGCTCTTTACTGTTATTCAAAAAAAAGAAAAGAAAAACCACGCACTCATTACTCGCTATTATCATTTTCTATGACACAATGCTTGTTAGAATTAAAAATTGTTCACCATAACATTAACATTACTATTATTTATGGCTTTTTAGTCCTGTTATTATCATTAGCAATTATTGTCTTCATATTTATTTATGAATATCATTATTAGAAATTTTCCCTTTCAAAAATTTCATATAACTTTTGTATATATGTCTACATTTAGAAACTAGTTCACTTTTTTGTTTAGAAAAATATATCACTGAACAAACGAAGTGAACTAGTTTTTAAATGTAGATATATAAACAAATTTCTCATGTGTCACCTCCTACCTGACCTTAATTAATCCCATATTTCATACCCCTCTCTTATTTTGAATTTTTTTATATATCTAAACACCAACAGAAACTAGTTCAATTTTTTGTTTTAGAAAAATATATTGCTGAACAAAAGAAGTGAACTAGTTTTTACATGTAAACATATAAACAAATTTCTCTTGTGTCACCTACCACCTGACCCAAATTAATCCCATATTTTATACCCCTCTATTATTTTGAATTCTTTTTTATATATCTAAACCCCACTAGAAACTAGTTCACTTTTTTGTTTAGAAAAATATATTGCTGAACAAAAGAAGTGAACTAGTTTTTAAATGTAGACATATAAACAAATTTCTCTTGTGTCACCTCCCACCTGACCCTAAATAATCACATATTTTATACCCCTCTATTATTTTGATTTTTTTTAATAAATCTGAACACCACATGTATTAAGACCTAAGCATGTTATGTTATGGTTTTAAGTATAAGTCTTGCATGATAAGATTCTATCACATGAATATGCATCACGTTATACAGTCGCTTCTTGTTATTCAACTGTCTGAGGATTGTCTAGTAAGCATGAAACTTTAGTTATGATAAATTAGTACCATAATATTATATTTGAGATTTTAAATCTGCTCTGCTATCTAATTATGGAGCACTGGGGAATGTGGAGTACACCTTGATAACCATTACTCCTAGGTCTACTCTGACCTGGAGTGGTAGTACCTGTTAGGGTCCCATCTATAGGTTAAATAGAAAAATGGGTTAAAAAAATTGAGTTTAAAAAAACAATGAGTACAAATTAACAATGTATGAAGCAAAATGTCTTCCGAATAGAATAACATAACGTTGACATACCATAAAACCCAACCAACCACCCTTCCCTATCAGCTGGGGCGTTAGAATTCAATGACTGCAGAGGGGTAAGACTCCCCTAGTGGGACCACCTGTTGGTCGTGGGTGGCAACCCGTGATGCTTAAGGATTGAACCCAGGTGGCTGAGCAGTCCATGACATGCAACACTCACTTAGGCCCTTACTTAGGCTAGATAGGCGGTCGGAGAGGCCCCCTCCAATTAATCGGCTGGTCACACCAAGCTCTAGCACCTATATGATTGCCCCAATTCTATTACCCTTATAACCTTTTTTATCATATGGGTTCTAGATGGCGGATGCTGAGGGTCTTCATTTCCTGGGAATGACATCAAAATCTATCTGAGAGTGAGGTTTCATTTTTGGAGGCCTGGGGAATGTGAAGCACCCCTTTATCATCATTGCTCCCTGGTCCACTCTGACCTGGAGTGGTAGTATCTGTTAGGTTCCCATCTATCGGTTAAATAGAAAAAAGAGTTGTAATAAGTAATTGAGTTACTTCCCCTATTTTATTATTATCTCCCCTTTGAAGAACTCTTTGGTGTTTCTAAGAGTAAATAAGCTCTCAGTAAACTGTAACATTATTCTAAGTAGAATAAAGCTTTCTTAAGCCTATCTGTGTGTTCATTCATCATTACAAGAATTTATAAAAAATTGAATATCCACTATTATGATAGGGTTAAAAGCAAACCCTATGAATATGCACCAAGAATAACAACAGCTACCCTTAAACCTATAACATGAATTTATTTCAAAACTTTGTCGGCATTAAATGACCCACTGAGATTGATATGCCATAAAACAAAACAAACCAAACAAAACCAAGCAACCATTATACATACATTATAGATTAAACCCCTTGTTTAAAAACTTTAAATATTTTAGAATTCAAAAGAGAAGTGATCTGCTCTAGGTTCACATAAATAACTGCACAAATTTAGTGATTATATCTCCAGCCATTTTACTAATAATAATTAATAATAATATTAATAATAGATAATATTTAATAATAATTAAATAATAATATTAATAATATATTTATAATATATTAAATAATATAATATAATAAGATAATATTTAATAATTAATAATAAATAATAATAATATTTAATAATAAATAATAATATTAATATTAATATAATATTTAATAATATATTAATATAATAAATATAATAATAATATTAATAATAAATAATAATATTAATAATATAATATAATAATATATAAATAATATTAATAAGATAATATTTAATAATATATTAAATAATAATATTAATAATGGATATATTATAATATATAATAATAATATTAATAATATAATAATATATATTAAATAATAATATTAATAATGGATAATATTTAATAATATATAAAATAATAATATTAATAATTGATAATATTTAATAATATATTAAAATATAATTAATAATAGATAATATTCAATAATAGCTGGACACAGAACAAAAAAAGCATTTGGTGAATTATACTATAATTATAATTGTACATTAGATTTTATATATTATGCATCGGCATTCTTATATATATATATATATATATATATAATCTCTTCTATAGGTGCCATAATTATTATTATTATTATTCCTCTAAGAAAATTATCATAAAAATGTTCAGAAATTTGTCATTATCATAATTAACGTTAACGTATTGCTCTTTCTCTTGTAGTAATTGCTCACACATGACATCACAAGCGTTAGTCGTTTTTTTTTCTCTTACAGACATGAACAATTCCCAAGTTGTTATTGCTTCAATTATTATTAGAACATGTTCATTACTCTTGTCAGAAATGTCTCATTACCACAGAAAACTATAAGTTATTCCTTGTTATTATTATCATTACTAGTACCAACTGAATATTATTATTCTAATCAATTAACATTGAAGAGGAAAGATTTTTCCTGCAATCAAATCTAAGTAATAATACAGGGTGACCAAAAAAAAATCAGATCCCACAAATTTTGTAATAAAACTATTAATTTTAATTTTTTTTCTTTCAGTATATACAGTCAACTTGGAGCTTAGAATATTGTAAAAATAATGATTGTACTAAGACTGAAGTTTTAGTTCAACTAGTTTTTTGAAATTTTATTTTTATATATTTTTATAATTTGATAAGATTAAATAAAATTTATTTGGGTTCTGTTTTTTGGGGGGTCCTGCTGTATATTTTCTGAATATAATCTGAATATAATGTATAATAGATTTTTTTTTTCACTTAAAAATAATTTTTGGGTCATCATTAAGAAATCTATTTATCAATACTCGTGTTCCTTAATTGTATAACTGTTATCATCTTGCAACACCCTCTGGTCAAAAATGAGACTGTTTAAATCATTCAAGATGAAACTGAAAAATGTAAATACTGATTTATATATATATATATTATATATATATAAAATGACAGGAAATTTATTATTCATTTAACTGTTTGTATATATATATATAATATATATAAAATATTATATATATAAAATATATATAAAATATTATATATATAATATATATATAATATATATAAATGTAATGTTTACCTGACGATTGTTAACGCAAGAAACCAAAATGGTTGTGAATGTTCCTTTGTAACCAAATAAATAGATATGTAAAACCTTTATATATTTATTTTATTATATTATATAACAGCTTTATTTTATATTGAGCACTCTACCAATAATACTGTGTTTGGCTCACCATTCCAGTAAAAGCTGAAACAGTGACAATCCCACACTATAGTATATATATATATATATATATATATACGAAAGTAATAAATGTAAATGTACTTTCTCACTTGATAATATTTGCTATTGAGATAAACTTTCAAATTTCTTGCTACTCTTCTTGTCATTTACTCTTCTTTCATATTCCTTCTTAGTAAGTCTGCGACATTTGCACCGACTAACATTTGCAACCAACTTTGTGATATAAATAACTAATAAGTTATTTTTTGCAATTGGTAACCATAATTATTCACTACTCAATATTTTTTTTTTTTATCTATTTTATATTTTATTTTTTATTTTTTTACTCATTTTTAATGATAGGCTGTTCTTGTTAACAGTTAATTTTTTTTTTTTTTTGCTTATTGTAACTCTAGGTATTATGCATTATGTGTCCTCTCATTAACATTTGCTTCTTCTTTCTTTTTTTTTTTTTTACCCAGCAGCACTCAGTTTTCTTATTGGAAAATACTTATCCATCTTTTTGCTACTTTTAGCAGCTGCTCATGACTTATTATTGTCTGCAACAGAAATAGCCGCTTGCCATTTATAATTATTCTTACATTAGCATTTATGTATTAGTCATTATTTTTATTATTAAAATTGGAAACTACAACTTCACTCTCACTAGGTTTTAGAAAGTTGGAAAATGCAGACCTGCAAGAGGTCAGAGAGGGCAGAAGTATGCAATTCTGATCTCCGTATAATGTAGATAATAATTAGAAATAATTAATAATGGACTTAATTAAACTCTCTACACAAGCAGAATGCAAGACCGGGTGAATTTATGTATTAGTCGTTATTTTTTACATTAAAATTGTTGATTTTTTTTTATTATCAGTTATTGTTAATTTTTTTATTATTAAAATCTCGGAAGATTATTATTATTAAAATCTCAGATTTTAGATAGTTGGAAAGTAAGGCTACAAGAGGCAAGAGTTTATATAGAGCAGAAGGATGGAATTCTGGTTTCTATATAATGTAGATAATAATTAGAAATGATTAATAATGTATTTACTTAACCTCTCTACGTGAAGCTATGACGTAGTTTTTGTTACGGACAGAAATACAGACAATCTCCATTATTAATAGATAGATGTAGATAATAATTAGAAATAATTAATACTGTACTTAATTAACTTCTCTACACCAACAGAATGTGAGACAAAGTCAATTTATGTATTGGTAATTATTTTTATTATCAAAATTGGAAACTGCAACTTCATTTACAGTTAGAATGTTAGGAAATAAGGTGGCAAGAGGTCATATAGAGAAGAAGTATGGAACTCTGATCACTATATAATCTTGTTAATTGTTTTATTATTAAAATGATTAAAATCTTGGAAGATTATTATTATTAAAATCTCAGATTTTTGATAGTTGGAAAGTAAAGCTACAAGAGGCAAGAGTTTATATAGAGCAGAAGGACGGAATTCTGATCTCTATATAATGTAGATAATAATTAGAAATAAATAGTAATGGACTTAATTAACCTCTCTCAGGATGCAAGATAGGGTTAATTTATTTATGTATTAGTCATTATTTTATTAATAATTATTGTTAATTTTTTTACTATTAAAATCATTAAAATCTTTGGTAGATTTTAGATGGTTGTAAAAAAAGGAGACGAGAGGTTATATAGGGCACAACTAAGGAGCAGAGACCTGTCAACCTCCACCACCGATGAGAATATTCAACAAGCTCGAGAGATGGTATGGCAGACCACCAAGTTATCATCGATGAAGTAGTTTGTTCTCTGCAGATTAGTCATAGTTATAGCTATCAAGCAGTGTCCAGTACGTCTCATTCATCTTACCTGGATTGTTTGAGTGATATGGGGCAAGTGGCTGTACAGCTGTTTTCTTGTAGAGGTGTTGTTTCCATGACTTATTTAAAATTGCACATAGCATTTTTGTGCAGCTCCTGGAAAAGCAAGGATAAACTCATAATTGACGTTCTCCTATGGAAACTAGCACATAGCCATACCAGTGTAGGCCATCCACCAAAGTCGTAGATTATATATACTAGCTAGAATATGCACCCTCTGACGGGTGCAATTAAGTTTTAATGTAATGAAATATATTAAATTAGAAACACTAACGAAATTTAATAATAATGCATATAAAAGGATTACACTAATTTTAACTATGTTTTAATTGGTTTCTATATAAAATCATTCATATAATTGATTTTAATACGTTGGAGAATAAAAGAATAATATTAGAGATCAATACCACCAAGTAATTATATAACAAACCTGGTTTTATCAAAACCAGTATGCAAATTAACCAAACTATATACTATGTAAATCTTTATTTCTTAGAGATATATAACTCATATTTTATGATTTTATATACATTAATATTATGGGCAGTTTTGCTAAAACTAACTCAGCTAGACTTTAATACAGACATCGTTAATGAATGAGATGTTAATTAAGGTTAAGTAATGGCTATTTTATAATTGTTGAGAACATAACTTATATAAAGAAAGAAATCATAACGTCAGTGGTGACGTAGTTTCAGTTACAGACTGTCAGTTACATAATCTCCATTATTATATTATATATATATATATATATATAAATAATAATGTAGATAATAATGGGAAATAATTAATACTGTACTTAATTAACTTCTCTACACCAACAGGATGTGAGACAGTCAATTTATGTATTAGTAATAAGTTTTATTATCAAAATTGGAAACTGCAACTTCATTTTCAGTTAGATAGTTGGAAAATAATGTGGCAAGATGTCATATAGAGAAGAAGTATGGAACTCTGATCTTTTCATCATTGAGTTATGTTTGATTGAAACAGATTAGCATTATCATTTCTACATGTTTACACCCTCTCTCTATCTTTCCCTTAGTCTCATTTTTTCTTTCTTATCATAATTTTTCTGTGTAGTATGTCCTTTTTCTTCCTTTTCTTAAGTAGTGTCCAAGACAGTTGGTATATCTAGAAATCAAGAATGACCCATTCATGAATTTGGGTGATTTGGGTCATTCCATTCCTTGAGTTCTGATTGGCTGCTTGACTGCTTGATTTGAATGACATTGTGGAGTCTTATATGTATCCTGTCATTCTGCAGTAGACTTTGTGACATTCGGGTTTGTATTTCAGTTACAACCGTTTGTTGCCTTGTCTTCCCAGTTCAACGGTAATTGGAACTTTAATTATTCTTCATCTTTCTTTATAATAAAAACGGAATGGTCCATTATTTAGCTGAGGGGATATCTTTCATAAATAATGATTTAATGGATCAGCAACAGAAGATAATCAGGATTTACATTTTTTCATTTCATCTTGGGCGATTTGGATGGTCTCATTTTTAACCAAAGGATGTTGTGAGATGATAACGGTTGTACTTTTAAGGAATACTAGTATTATTTTATAGATTGTTATTGTACTGAGAAGTTGGATGATTAAAATCTGATTTTATAATAACTAGCAATTATATACACCCTTCATTCAGGTGCAAGTATTTAAGTTTTAATGTAATGAAATATATTAAATTAGAAAGACAAATGAAACTAAATAAGAATGCAGATGAAATGATTTGAAACAGAGGGAAGTATAATTCAAAAACAGAACAACTTTAAAACTAACTCTTCCATTATTTTCCATCACTCCCATCTTTCATTGCTAAATTTTTCTAATTTAACTAAATAGTTAGGAAAATTGAGGTACGAAAGACAGGAGTGAAGTAAAGAATAAAATTACAGTTATTTCTTCTTGTTAATGGATTTCTTTTAAGATTTATCTCTGAGATTTTTGCTCATATTCATTAAGATAAAAACCAAACAATTAGAAATCAATAATACTAAGCACATATTTATTAAAATCAAATTTTTAAGATCAATATGCAAATTAGCATTTTTTTTTGTATATATAAATACACTTGCATGTTATTAGTATGTAGATAAGGCCAACAGTATTAATAATGTAAAACAATTTTATTAATAATTGAGGTTTAAATAAAAATAAAATCATGGAAAATGTGACATAAATAACTATGGGAATTGTGACTTGAGTACTGATATAGTTTCGGTTACAGACAGAAAAACACACAATCTCCATTATAATAAGATATGAGAATGGGAAGAATAAAAGGTATATTTAAGGTTTATACATGATCTTTTGTTAATCTAATAGTTTTGTTTTCAGCTGGTACAAATAAACAGACTTGTTGAGCCTGGAGCTTATTCTTTCAGTCTAATCTACACTGTTTACTAAAAAATATAAACTGATGGTTTGGGTAATTGCAATAAAGAGCAACTGAAATTAAGATGAAAGAAATTAAGAATGGCTGACATTAATTCATCAAATAAAAATTCAAGATAATATTACGTGTTTACTAATGGTCTAATTGGAAAGAGAATATACCAGTTTGACTTTGCCGGTTATTTGGTGCTAGAAAACATATTTGTTTTTTTCTTACTCACTCAGTTCCAACATAAGCATTTGTGTATCTATTGGTACACTAACATTGAATAAATGGACAGGAAAAATTGAAACAAACTCATTTGAATAATATATATAACATTTAATAGGTACATAATGGACTCTCTCGTCGATTTTCGACACATGAAGGTTCATCCAATGAACAACATACACAGTGTTTTGTTTATAGTGGTGAAGGCTTTTGTTGGACCATCCGCACATTTTGGCACTGTCGATAGAAAAGAATTGGTGCACAAGGAATGCCACAAACCCAATCAACAACTGACCTCAGGTTTCCAAATTCAGAGTTTTCTTCTCCTAGACTGGTTACCTGGGTTAAAGAGCCCAGTCTGCCTTACTATTTTACCCATAGCTGGAGGAAGAATATACGGATTCATACCGTTCCCAAGGGTATTAGCACTATGTAAAATGCAAACAGCCTTGTTTAGGATTTGAACTTATGTCGACAAGTCCATTTCCTACGACTAACCATTATACCTTGCACCTCCCTACAATAGGTATATATATATATGTAAACATAAAACTAGTCTTGTAATAGGTAGTGATGAATGTAACTAAAATTAAGATGAAAGAAATACTAGGAAAAAAATTAATAATGGCTGACATTACTTCATTTAATAATTATAAAATTCAAGATAATAATTTGTTCATGGTTAGAAATAATACATCGGGGAAACCACGTTTAACAAAAATATTTAAACTAGCAGAAATGGTTGAATATTTTAATTTCCTGTTCAGAATGGATTTTTTTTCCTTAACTGTTGGAAATATGAGAAATATTTTTATTAAGTGAAGTTTTAATGAATATAATAATATCAGTGGAAATAGATTAATATTAGAATATCAAGAGATTAATTATAAACTATTAAGTATCATGTCAAAATATCTTCTTAGAAAATAGAAAACTATAATTTTCCAGATATTCATTTAAAAAATTGATTAATACAGTCTAAAAGATTTTTCAGATTAAAATGTACAAGAGATGAGTTAATAATTAGATGGAAGGCCATTTTAAGGTTATGGCTAATTTTGTACAGAGGAATGACTTGTGTGTTTGATCAATCATAATAAAATCATGAACTTTACATTATAAAAATTAATTAGGATAATAATTCAAATAAATTCATAAATTCTCAACATAATATAAATAAGTATTCTATTTCTTGTATGTAATTCAACATATGTATTCAAAAATGTATTTCTAAGTCCAAAGTAATGTTATTTATATAAATTAATATTATATATTGTATATATGCAGTAGTAAAATGAAAATGTTGAATAATCTTGTGATAAACTTAAGAGGAATTATGGGGTTCATAGGGAGCTCTTATTCTCCCGGTGGTCGGCAATTATTTCGGATGAAAGAAGACAAACAACACAATGGAATTAAAACACTTGTATTATAAAGGTACAAAAATTGCTTCAAATTTGATGGCTTTGCTACTAGACTCATCTTGAGAGGTGAAATTAACAGTTCGTTGGTGAATTGGCTCTAGAAAGGATTTCTACTAGCCGTCGTTGTAGAGTGCTGTTGAGTCGTTTCTTGTCCGATAAGTAAAGTGTTGGGGAGTGCTTTTTTTTAGTGACTCGCCTAGTTAACTGCCCTTTTTAGTGAGTGGTGGAAGGAGCACTTGTTAAGGTGACTTCTCAGGTCGACAGCCTTCAGATAAGTGATGGGGTTTGGTTTTGCCACCAACATCGTAAGTTGGCGATTCGCTCCCTAGCGGCAGGGGAAGATAATTCTATATCGGATTTCCAATACTATCTGTACCTCTTATTCTCTAAATAATGGGTTATAGCATAGAGATATATACAATTTGAGTGAAGAATCAGAAAGAACATATAATTCAAGTTGATCTTAACCAGTGGCAAATATATCATCTGATTGACTATTTGTTTAATCATGAAATTAGAAGAATATCTTATAACACAATCTAACATAAAAACCCATAAATATGGCTATCAAATTATCCAGAAGTTTCAAATATTCATTTATGATTGATTGATTATAATGGCATGTTAAATTCTATGAAAAATCAATAGTCAATTTTTCATGGACATTTCGATACTTATTCACCTTTAGATGAATTTATCTTTAAAATATATTTTTCCCAATATATATTAGGGAAAATATTTTTACTAGGTCTGCCACCTTATTTAATTTGATTAAATCTGAACAAAATATTTTTATTGTACGATTTTTACAGTTTTCTCATAAAGAGTAGTGTCTGAATAATTAAATCAGACATTTTTATAAATCTTTTGGATGCTCCTACTGTAGCAAAACAAAACAAGTAGTGAGTCCTTAATATCTCCATTGCCCTTCTGCCATCATCTCTTGCTTCGCGCATTACAAGTGAGAGACTCCAGTCATCCAAGCGTTGGATTAATTCTGCATATATTGTAGCATTTTTGTCTACGAAAATTGGGTCCTCAGGTTGGTCAGATGGTGTATTGATTATGTCATGCAGCTGAAGGGTTCTCAGATACCCATGGAACTTAGTCTCCCAAATTTCATAGCCGGCCTCGTCGCCATTGAAGAAGATCCGAGCGTACCTTGGCTCATAACCTGTTAAGTTTCTGACCGTCATCCTTGGCAAGTTGAAAAAGACTTAAAGTAAGTAATTAAGTCCTGAGTATAAAATACTTTGGTAAGTGAATAAGTCCTAAGTTATGGAATCCTGCATAGTGTCAAAGGTCCAGTGATATAATCCTATGTTCCATTGTCCACGAAGGTTCACAGCAATGTGCAGGTATGACCAGAACAGCCAGTATAAATAACAATATCAGCAGCAGAGTACTGCCAGTGATTGGCCAATAGGTTGGTCACATAGTTATCGGCGAGTCTATAAGTAGAAGTGGACATCTGGCACACACCTTATAATCAAAAAACGCGGTGGTGTAATGGTTAAAGTCATGGGAAATGGACTCGTCGCCCCGAGTTCAAATCCTGGATGTGGTAATTGCATTTCATCTTAGCGCTAATACCCTTGGGAAAGGTATGAATCCTACTCTACCTCCAGCTATGGATAAATAGTAGGGCAGACTGGGCTCTTTAACCTTGGTTAGGCAACCGGTCTAGGAGAAGGAAAACTCTAAATTCAAACCTGTTGAACTCCGCTTAAGAAATTGACAGCGTGTCGCATCCTGCTTGTGCGGAGGGGTTGCTAAATATATATAATCAAAAAATGCCAACATAATATTACTTTAATTTAAGAAAAAAAAATAATGTTGACACTTAAATCCTCTATTTATTTTTTTTTTTTTAATTAACCTTTGAAAAAAATTGTTTTTATCTTTTAAGGTTTTGTAAAAGCAAATTTTCTTTTTAAGTAGCATAAATATTCTTTAGCAATTCTTTTTAAGTTTCAGCGTCAAAATGTCTTTGATATTTTCAGAGAACTTATTAATAATCAATGTGTCCTATATTTCAGATAAACCAAGTTTGTTTGTTTTTTTATTAGGAATGGTCTCTTTCTTTTGTTGACCATACTGTGAGAACTTCAGTAAAAGACTGTTTATCAGTCTTGCATAATACAATTCTATCCAAGTGAAGAAGAAAGTTTTCAAATTAAAAATGTATGAAAAAGAAAGAAGAAAAAAAGGTTTCCTAACTTTTATAAATTGTATCTGCAAGGTGGCACATTTTGACATTCACTCAAAAAAATGTCTGTTTAACCTATTTCCCATTAAATTAAAATCTTCTTTTTATTTTATTTTTTTTTGCCTCACACAATGAAGGAAATCGAAGAAAACCAGTTTTCTCCAAGAAAGAAGAAAAAATTCATATGATTAAAATAAAAAAAGGAAAAATAACCCATAATTTTATGATATAAAAAAAATATAACCCTAAGAGCATAGTTTTGCGAAAAAGGGAAGATATCCACAAAATACATTTCCTAATGCCATGCAGATATGTATACATACACACACACATACATACATGTATATATATATATATATATATATATATGTGTGAGTTTTTACATATTTATGTAAATAAGTGTGTGTGAGTGCACATGTATAGATATGTTTATATATATATATATATATATATATGAGAGTTTTACATGTTTATGCATATAAGTGTGTTTGTACATGTATAGATATGTTCATATAAATCTGTATATATATATATATATATATATATATATATATATATTTAAAACATGTTTGAGATTACACATATTTATGCAAATAAATGTGACATTATTCATATTCAACATAAGATTTTCTGTATATATATATATATATATATATATATGATGGACTCTGCCGTCGATGGACGTATGAGTGTTCATACAATGAACATCCACACAGTGATTTGTTTATAGTGGTGAAGGCTTGTGTTATATATATATATATATATATATATATATATATGTGTGTATATATAATGTGTGTGCATGTATTTAAATGTATATGAATATCTATAAACTTGATAAATAATTGAATGCGTGTGTGAGTCTTGCAATGTATTTGCCCTTAGAAAGGCTGAAATAGAAGTAACAAAAAATAGTTTAATTTTTGCTGATACGAAATAAATTGTCCTGCTTCATATTTAATAAATCTCTATCTCTCTCTTCTGGTTGATGTCATAATTTTTTTTTTTTTTTGTGGCAGTTTTCAATGGAACTTAACAAATTACTTTCTTTCTTTTGACAGAGCATTTTCAAAAGTTATGAATCATTCCCATGATACAGAAATTTTTAATAATAATTTCTTTTTTTTTTTTTACAAGTATTTATTCTGCCATTTATTTTCTGGGTATATACATACATACATACATACATACGTATATATATATATATATATGATTTTGACCATCTGATAATTTACTATGGAGTTGTAGAATTTTGCAGAGTAAAAAAAAGCTGTAGGTTTGTCGATCTTGATTTTAGATGCCTGTATTCTCTGGTTATGTATAAAATCCAATTTATGGATTAAAAAATAAACAGACATTTAAATTTGTTGTGGATTAAGGATATAAGAAATTGTAAAGATAGGAGCAGATTAGGTTGGTTGAATTTTACAGCATATGAACTCTTGTTGGGTTATTTTATGCCAAAGATGTTTTGTTTTATTCATCCTCGATGGATATATATATATATTATTTGGACCATCTGATAATTTACTATGGAGTTGTACACTTATGCAGAGTAAAAATAAATGTAGGTTCCTAACTCTTGATTTTAGATTCCTGTGTTCTCTGGATATGCATGTAATCCAATTTATGGATTAAAAAATAAATAAATTGTTCCAATATATTGTAATTTTTTCTGGATTAATGATTTAAGAAATTGTAAAGATAGGAGCAGACTAAGTTGGTTGGATTTTAAAGCATGTGAACCCTTGTTAGGTTATTTTATGCCAAAGACGCTTTGTTTTATTCATTCTTAATGGATATGTATGTATATACATATATATAATTTTGATGATCGGATAAATTACAATGGAGGTGTACACTTTTGCAGAGTAAAACAAAAATTCTTAAATTTTGACTTTAGATATCTGCATTATCTGCATATGTGTAAAATCCAATTTATAGAATAAAAGATAAATAAACATTTAAATTTGTTCTAAAATATAATTTGTTTTGGATTGTAGATTTAATAATTAAATTCTCTTGTAAAGATGGGAGCAGATTAAATAGTTTAAAATAGATCATCAAAATAAAGTTAGTTCCACACTTCAGTATTTCATAAAACTCTCACATTGTATGAATTTCAAGTCCATTTGTAAACTCTGGAAGAACCTTTTGTAGTATGATAAACTTTTTATTCCTCACTAATTTTTCTGTGTTTTGTACTAAGTTAGTTTATTCCTGTAAACATATATTCCCAAAAATGGTTTTCATTTAACTATCTTGGTATTATCAGGAAGAATCATCCATTTTAGTAACTAAAGTTTTACATTTTTGGGGTGAAGAGCAATTAAAGTTCTGCAAATATACTTAATGTGTGAGGGTATGATGCAACTTAAGTTTGCATTACTTGAAAAAAAAAAGGGGGGGGGTCTTATATGATATACCCCCTGAAAGTGCCTCTTGTTTGATATAACCTGGCCCTAAAAAAAATTATTGAATTTCCTAAGAAAGAAATCAAAAAAGGAGAGTCAATAGAAGAAATAATGAAATAAAGAATGAAAAAGAAGAAAGAGACCTGAAAGAGAGGAATAAAAGAAGAAAGAATGAAAGAGAGGAATAAAAGAAGAAAGAATGAAAGAAAAAAGGAAGAGAAAAAAAAGAAAAAGAAACAAAATGGAGGAACAGAAAAAGAAATGCCAAAATAAATAAATCTGAAATAGAGGAAGGAAATCAGAAAGAACGAAAAATCTGAAAAGGAGAAACTAAAGAAGAATGAAAGAAAGAAAGAAAAAAGAATTAAATATGTAAAGGAAGAAAGAAAGAAAAAGAAAAAAATCTGAAAAGAAGGAGCAAAAGAGGACCAAATAAAAAAAGAATTCT
>CM042139.1:13621768-13624268 GCA_023376005.1 Doryteuthis pealeii
CTCGATTAATTCAGTGGATTTAACCCTGAAGATCCTAATGGTGAAACTCGAGTAGGTTTCTATTGTATCCATTTCTTTAATAAATTTGCTCTACTTTGTATTGAGCACTTTGTATTTGTTATATCGCTGACTTAAACCCCTGGATTTTGTGCACCTCCAATCGTGCCCATATTCACTGGTAAGCCACCTTTTATCTATATATATATATATATATATATATATATATATATATATATAAAATTGGAGGATGGTGTAATTAGAATTGTGGAAATGGACTCATCAACTCAAGTTCAAATCCTGGATGAGGCTGTTTGCATTTCACATAGTACTTGGGAAAGGTATGAATCCAACTATTCTCACTACAGCTATGGGTAAATAGTAGAACAGACTGGGCTCTTTAACTTTGGCTAAGTAACCGGTCAAGGAGAAGGAAAAAACTCTAAATTCAACCTGTTAAACTCTTGTCTTCTCTCTTTTTTCTACTGCCAGTCGGCTGGGCGTTAGAATGCACCGACTGCACCTCTGCAGAGGGGTAAGACTCCCCCAATGGGGCCACCTGTTGGCCGTGGTGGCGACCCGTGATGCTTAAGGATAGGACCCAGGTGGATGAGCAGTTCATGACATGCAATACTCCACTTTGGCCCTATCTTGGGCTAGACGGGCGATCAGAGGCCCCCTCCAATCAATCGGCTGGTCACGTCAAGCCCTAGCACCTATATTTTCCCAACCCGATTGCCCTTATGGCAAGCCCTAATCCCTTTTTATCATATGGGTGCTAGAAGGCAGTGACTGAGTGTCTACATGTCCTGGGAATGACGTTAAACTCTATCTGATGGTGAGGTTCCAGTTTTGGAGGTTTGGGGAATGTGGAGCACCCCTTCATTACCATTGCTCCCTGGTCCACTCTGACCCGGAGCGGTAGTACCTGTTAGGGTCCCATTTATGGGTTAAATAGAAAAATGTATTCATAAAAAAATTGTATCATCCATTAAGAATTGATTTATTTCAAAACTTTATCGGCATTAAATGACCCACTGAGGTTGATATGCCGTAAAACAAAACAAGACAAACAAACAAAACCAATGACTTTGGAAGAACTTGAAGGATAAATACGAGAATTTATTTCTGCCATTCCACAAGAGTTCCTGGGAAGATCAGTTGATGAGATTCCCAAGTAGCTTAAGAGACTGTTGCAAATACTGGTGCAAATATAGAATTTTGGATAAAACTCCATGTTATACATGTTCTTTTTTTTTTGTAAAAATAATGATTCAGAAATGAATTATATATATATACACCAACCCCTCCACACGAGCAGGATGTGACACAAGGTCAATTTCTTAAGCGGAGTTCAACAGGTTTGAATTCAGAGTTTTCCTTCTCCTAGACCGGTTGCCTAACCAAGGTTAAAGAGCCCAGTCTGCCCTACTATTTGCCCATAGCTGGAGGAAGAGTAGGATTCATACCTTTCCCAAGGGTATTAGCGCTAAGTGAAATGCAATTACCACGTCCAGGATTTGAACTCGGGGCTACAAGTCCATTTCCCATGACTTTAACCATTACACCACGAGCTTCCATAATTCAGAAATGAATTATAAGTTTATTAAAATAGAGAGTTACTTTACAATCCCCCTGTATGTTAAAGAGATAGAATTCTGCATTAAATAACCCACAAGAGTTGATATGCCATTAAACACAAAACAACCAACCAACCAAACAACCTGATATTATTTATAGGGTCAGATAAGGATTGTTATAAATGTTAATAATGAAATTAGATCTCACATTTGATTTACTGACACTGATATCCTTTAAGCCGATATCACTTGATTCTGTATCCATTTATATCGTATCCAATACAATATCAGCTTTCTTCTTTGTCTTTTTTTTTTGCTCTCACTCAATACACTGGATCAAAGACACAGATGGTATCTCAAAATTCTCATATAGAAATGCACACATTGTTAGAGTCAAGAATGATTGACAAACGTCTTCATCTATTCGCCTGAAGTAATCAAAGAGGGATAGGCATAAGAGAACAGAGTCTTTTGTTTGATTGTCTAATGTATCATCCAAGCTTGCAAAATTGCTAGGATGGGTTCTAACTTACATTTCTGATGTGAGCGAAAAACATAGGAATGGGCCTGAAAGGGTTAAGTTATCTAAAAAGCTTCTGCTGGAACCATCAAGTTTTGATTTCAAAACTCTGATGTTAAACCAGTGTGTTGTCCATCATATAACAATGTTTTAATGTTGGGACTGTACTTGTATATACGTTTACAATTGTGGGTAGCATTGGGCATTGTCCTTTTTGGTTGTCCATACTTTAGCTGTCCCTTGAGATGCTTACAGATTTAAGCAGGATTTAATTTGATATTGGTAAGGAAACCTAAAACTACAGCATAACATAACCTTTTTTTTCATAACAAAGTCACAGACACTAGCTTATATATATGTATGTATATATTTGTTTGTATATATATATATATAATATATATAT
>CM042139.1:13626768-13654600 GCA_023376005.1 Doryteuthis pealeii
CAGCACTAAGCGAAACTTTTAGTAGGTATATCTGACTCATTAGGTTTATATATATATATATTATATATATATATATATATATATATACACACACATAGAGAGAGAGAGAGAGAGAGAGAGAGAGATATGGTCAAAGAGGTAAAATTCATAAAACCTGTCATAGTATATAAGTTTTAAGATGTTTAAAATTAATCTTTTTTCTGGTGTATTACCTTTAAATATCTCCTAAATTAGCAACTTTTACTTTTTTTATGAATTATATGTTCCAATATGATTGTCAGCTAGAAAAAGAAAACATTTTTATTTTCTCATTATTTTTTTTTTTTTGTCTAGGTACAAATATCTGTTTGGGATAATACCAGATAATGACTAACTACTTCACAGATAGAAAATTCTCTTTCTCAGTCTTATACACGGACAATGTTAACCATGGTAACCAAACACTCTCATCCCCTCAGCTGAGGCTTTAGAATACACTGACTGCACCCTCTGCAGAGGAATAAACCCCCACAGACACAATGGGGCCACCTGTTGGCTGTGGGTGGTGACCTGTGATGCTTAAGGATGTAACCTTAGTGGGTTGAACAGAACATGACATGGGAAATTCACTTTGGCCTTTACTTAGGCTAGACGGGTGGTCAGCTGTTAACTTTGTTTACTTTTGTACCCAACCCCTCCATCATGGGCAGAATGTGACACAAGGTCAATTTTTGGTACATCTTTCACTTTTGTACCTATTGAAGCCTACTGTTGGTTTGAATAACAGCAGCTAAGTACAACTCCCACAGTGTCCCATAGACAGTTGATATAAATAGTTGGGTGATTCCATTCCTTGAGTTCTGATTGGCTGCTTTGACTGCTTATTGAATGACATTGTGGAGTCTTATATAACTCTGTCATTCTACAGTGGACTTGTAGCTTTCGGGATTGTATTGGGTTACAACCGTTTGCTGCCTGTCTTCCAGTTCGACGGTAATTGGACTTTAATTATTCTTCAGTACCTAACATGAGCTGAATGTGAACAAGGTCAATTTTTGGTACATCTTTCACTTTTGTACCCAACCCCTCCATCATGAGCTGAATGTGACACAAGTCAATTTTTTGGTACATCTTTCTGTACCTGAACTTTTTTTCCTACCATAAAAAAGAAACAAAAACAAACTCCTAATTTTGATATCTATGCTAAAACAGATTTGCATATAGATATAACACTAACTAATCATGATGTGTGGTCAGATAAAGTTAGTCATTTGACATGACATGTGACCACTTGGGACATAATCATGTGACCTGAATGAACCTTGTCATCTGCCAGATTTGACCTGGTGTATGTTCAACCAAGATTTAAGACATAACTTCAGCCAGAATGCCACGCCTAATGACAGCTTCAATTTGACCTGTCATATTCCGAGCCGTAATCACATAAATCTAACATGGAATGACTTTTTGACCTCTACTTTCCCTTTGAGGCAAGAGACAGATGTTGATATCTCAGAATTTTTTTTTCCTATTCTATATAAATGACTTACTTAAAGGCTACCTTAGTCACTAATTAAAACTGGACGCCGAGGCAAAAGTCACATCCATCTATTTATCAATACAAATACGGGGTGTTCCATTTGTTTTCAACTGTTACATCTTATAACACCCTCTGGTTAAAATGAGACTGTCCAAAACTATATGTTAATACTTGTGTTTCTTATTATTCAACTGTTATCATCTTATAAAAAACTATATACTGTTTCCTTAATCAACTGTTATCATCTTATAACACCCTCTGGTTAAAAATGAGACTGTCCAAAACTATATATTAATACTTGTGTTCCTTAATTGTTCAACTGTTGCATCTTAACACCTCTGGTTAAAAAATGAGACTGTCCAAAACTATATATAATACTTGTGTTCCTTAATTGTTCAACTGTTATCATCTTATAACACCTCTGGTTAAAAATGAGACTGTCAAAACTATATATTAATACTTGTGTTCCTTAATTGTCAACTGTTAATCTTATAACATCCTTTGATTACAAATAAAGACAAAATATTATAAATCTATATATTAATACTCATGTTCCTTAATTTTACAAACCGTTATCATCTCTCCAACACCCATTGATTAAAAATGAGACTGTCCAAGATGAAAATGCAAAATGTAAATTCTGATTATCTGGTGTTGCTTATCTTCTGAATTCTTATTTCTTATGAGTGTCTTCACTTCATCTAAATAATGGAGGACACTAGAAAGAAGGTTGGTTGGTTGGTTGGATTTTACATCATCATATCAACATTCTTTGTTTATTTTATGCTGAAGATATTTTATTTTATTCATTCTTCATTTTCTTATTTAAACGTTTTCTAAACTCATTTTTTCTATTTGACCCATAGGTGGGACCCTAAAAAGTACTACCACTCCGGGTAAGTGTTGACCTAGGAGCAATGGTGATGAAGGGGTACTCCACATTCATTAGAGCTCCAGAACTGGAACTTCACCATCAGATAGACCCATCTATGGGTTAAATAGAAAAACATGAGTTTATAAACAAAATTGTATTATGCATTAAGAATAAATTTATTTCACAACTTTGGTCGGCATTAAATGACCCACCGAGGTTGATATGCCATAAAACAAACAAAACCAAACTTCACCATCAAATAGAGTTAAACATCATATCCTGGACATTAAGACCGTAACTGCCTTCTAGCATATATATATATATATATATATTAATATTATATATATATATGATAAAAAAGAGTCGGTGCTTGCCATAAGAGCAAAGGTTGGGACAATCCAATAGGTGCAAGAGCTTGACATGATCAGCCAATTGATTAGAGTAGGCATCTTCGACTGCTTATCTAGCCAAAATAAGGGCCAAAGTGGAGTGTTGCATGTCATGGACTGCTCAGCCACCAGGATTCCATCCTTAAGCATCATGACTTGAAAGGAGGAGGATAATAATGAAAACTAGATGCGACTGAATTCTGATAACAGGCTGTTACAGGAAAACTTAATATTTTTTATATGAATTAAACACGTTTTCAAGTAGAAAGCGCGTGGTGTAATGGTTAAAGTCATAGGAAATGGACTCGTCGCCCCGAGTTCAAATCCTGGACGTGGTAATTGCATTTCACATAGCGCTAATACCTTGGGAAAGGTATGAATTCTACTCTCCTCTAGCTATGGGTAAATAGTAGGGCAGACTGGGCTCTTTAACCTTGGTTAGGCAACCGGTCTAGGAAAAAAAAACTCTGAATCAAACCTGTTAAACTCCGCTTAAGAAATTGACCTTGTGTCAATCCTGCTCATGCGGAGGGGTTGGTAAATATATATATGAATTAAACACAAACTAAATTCATCAGAAAAAGTTGTTTTTTTTTTTATTGTTGATTTGATTATAAAACTCATAAAATATATTTTAGTTATTTATTTTATTTCTGCTATGAATGTCTTTCAAGACAAATGATTTCGAAAATTATTGTGTCAATTCATTCCTGTCTGTGGAAATCTCCTCCAAATCTAAAATGCAAATCAAGAAATCACTAACTCCACCTAACCTAAAGATAATTTTTAGCAAAATACTAAAAAAAATTTTTTTTAGTTCTGATAATAAAATAACTTACAAACAAAACCAACGCCTTATAAAAATTTTTAAAAATAAACAAAAAAAATAAAAATAAAAAAAATAACAATATTTCTATGAAATGTACAAAGCTCATTTTTTTTCTTCTTGATTGAGTGAAAGAAAATAATAAAAAACATTAATGGTTTTAAGTGAATGAACATTATTTTTTTTTGTATTTAGAATTTATTGTAGTATTTTTTCATTAATTTTCTCTATTTAAATGTCTGGAGTCAAGTCTCAAAATTGCTGGTCTCATGAATGTCAAACTTCAAGATCTAAACTTCAGATTGAATTATACTTGTATTATGTGGAGTAGTAAGCTTTACTTAATAAAAAGAAAGAAATCATTTTCTTTTAATGGTCGAATAAATAGATACAGATATTCACTAAATTTCTATTAACATTATTTGTATTATTTGGACTATTGTCCTCATCTTCATTGTTATCTGTACAACATTTTGGCTGATGTGCCTCACGAGGGCACATTTTTCTGTTACCTGCTGGTTGGCCTTCTTCGGGTATTTCTTGTTGGACTCGGGAACCATCTCGAACTAGGGAACCTTCTTGTAATAATTGGGAACCTTCTTATCGTAATCCGGAGCCATCACGGATCTTTGAACCTAACAATAGTCCGAATAATACAAATAATACGAATTATCAAGCCTCATCTCAAAAATTATAAAGAAATAAATTTCTATTCTTGTAAGATTTTTTAAGATTTAAATCATTGGCATTAATATATCTAGTTTTCACATAGTTACATTAATTGTGGGTCCCATTTTACCAGTAGGAGATCTGATTTAGTACATATTTACCTTACATCCCACATGTGTGGGTATGACACAAGGTTTTTTAATATGTGGGATCACCCACAGTCAAAGCTCATGGGATGGTGAGTGCAAAAAATGCATCAATCCTGTTCGACTTCCTCTTCAAGGTGGGGGCGCCTTAGGCACTGGCAATAAACTCAGGGTTGGCTCATTTAAATCAAGGGGGCAGGTGTTGCTGAGGGGGTAGCCCACTGGGATCACACCATTAATTAACAACACATCAATTCCAGTGGCCAAAGCCACCAGACCTGCCCTGAGGAGTGGGTTATTTGTGTATTGTGTTTAGTATCCAGATATTCAATTAATTTCTATTCTTATATAAATTTTAAAGAATAAAGCAATTAGCATTAAAGCATACATAGTTTTCACATAGTCACATCAATTGTGGGCACATTAATGGTAGGAGATCTGATTTAGTATAATAGTTATATGAAATGCCATGAATCTGTTTCAACCACCACCATTGTCCAATGCATTCTTATAGTAAAAATCATTGTCCAATGCATTTTATAGTAAAAATATTGTCCAATGCATTTTTATAGTAAAAAATCAATGTTCAATGCTTTTTATAGTAAAAAATCATTGTCCAATGCATTTTTATAGTAAAATCATTGTCCAATGCATTTTTATAAGTAAACATTGTCCAATGCATTTTATAGTAAAAATCATTGTCAAATAGTAAAATCATTGTCCAATGCATTTTTATAGTAAAAAATCATTGTCCAATATTTGCATTTTTATAGTAAAAAATCATTGTCAATGCATTTTTATAGTAAAAAATAGCATTGTCCATGCATTTTATAGTAAAATCATTGTCAGCATTTTTATAGTAAAAAATCTGTCCAGTGCATTTTCATAGTAAAAATCATTGTCCAATGGATTTTATAGTAAATTGTGGCGTACTTTAACTGGTAGGAGATCTGATTTAGTATAATAGTTATATGAAATGACAACATAAAAAAGACCCTAAATTTTTTCTTAAGTTTTTTTAAATAAGAAAAATAGCACATAGGGTATAAAAACACAATAAAATAGAATTTGATGAATTATCTTATTTGATGGCATATAAGACACACCCCCATTTACGCAGGTCAGATTCAGGAAAAAAAGGTTTTTAGTGTATTTAAGCATATATTGTTGAAAACAGTCTAGCTGTGCATTACACAAACAGAAACATAGCTGTATAAAAGCAATTTGGCAGTAAGGCAAGCAATAAGCATACACAAGACATCTCAATAGCAGGAAATAATAATAATAATAATAATAATAATAATACTAGCCTAGGTCTATGGAGGTCTCAAACTTCATCACGATGTATAAGACACAAGGCAATTTTTTAGCCAAAATTTTTTGAAAAGAAAGTGTGTCCTATATGCCTTCAAATACAGTATGGTGCTGTAATATGTTTTAATGTTTATTTTTTTATAGATAATTTTTTCTTTGGTGTAGTAAATTTGGAAACTTACATGTCTTTAGTGAACTTATTAACATAAGCATATCTGAAGCTTGCTCATACCTCAAACATCTACCAAATGACAACTTGTAACTCAGGGTACTCATCACTCAAAGTAGAATAATATAACACTCAGCCCACAATGTTTGGGCTTATGGTATATTGGTAAAATTGTGCTCAGTATTGAGCTGGTAATTATCTTCCTTACAAAGAAAGTAACATTTAAAACTTTATATTCTTTCGGTTGGTTCTCGTTGCCAGAAAACATTGACTAATTCCAGTACAAGGTCACATTTATGAATGATAATGGAAGACTCAGTTCTTAGTGACTTATAGATCGGCCATCCAATTTAAATAATCTGAAATCAATGCACTGTAATGTTAAAAACCAGAATGCAAACACAAAGTTAAATTTAATTTTAAATTGCACACATAAAAGAATCAGAACAGGTTATGTGCTTGCTACCAAAAGAATGATGTTTATTCTTAACTTACTGGCTTATATAAATAATGAACTTTCTAATGTGGTATATATATATAAACTCAATATAGCCTAGAAAAATAATGAACTCTCCAATGTATTATATTATATATATATATATATATTATATACAATATGGTTTAGATGTATAATGAATTTTCTAATGTGATACATATATTTATATAAAGACAATATGGTTTAGATAACTAATGAACTTTCTATTGTGGTGTAATATATATTTATATATATATATATATATATATATTTTTTGAAGTCAGTAAGTCTACTGTTGGTTTAAATAACAGCAGCTAACTAAGTACAACTTAAGCAGTGTCCAAGACAGTTGGTATATATAGATATCAAGAATGACCCATTCATGAATTTGGGTGATTTGGGTCATTCCATTCCTTGAGTTCTGATTGGCTGCTTGACTGCTTGATTTGAATGACATTGTGGAGTCTTATATGTATCCTGTCATTCTGCAGTAGATTTTGTGACTATTCGGGTTTGTATTTAAGTTACAACCGTTTGTTGCCTTGTCTTCCCAGTTCGACGGTAATTTGGAATTTAATTATTTTCAATATATTATATATATATATATATATATATAGGTAATATGGTTAGATAAATAATGAACTTCCTATTGTGGAAGTATATGTTTATATAAAGACAGGCTTGTATAAATAATGAATATTCTAATGCGGTATATATATTTATATAAAGACAATCTGGCTTAGATAAATAAAGAACTGTTTAATGTGGTATATATTTTTATAATTACAATATGACTTCTATAAATAACTTTCTTACAATGTAAAAATAAACAAAAAAAACAAATAAAAAAATAGCAGAGGTGGTCACTACTAGAATAGGCTCAGTCCTAATTAGTGATCATCCTCCACACATTACTACAACAACCAACATTAGATTTTTTTTGTTTGACATTATTTATATTGTGTAATGTGTGAAAATAACCATTGTTTTCTTCTTCTAATGTGGTATATATATATATATATATATAGACAATATGGCTTATTATAATGATGAACTTTTAATGTGGTATATATATATATATTTATATAAAGACAATATGTAAATAAAATTGACGTTGTAGAATTTCATATTAGGTGATCAGTATTCAGCTGTATTGATCAGCACTTACCCAACACATGGCTATGTTATGGTAGTTAGCACAGAGTCTGTATTGGGTAATTGCATATTTGACTTCCAAGAGAGTTGAATACTGATCACCTAAAACAAAATTCTACATGATGCAGCGAACAGGATTTGAACCATGTTTTACTATAAAGAAAGTATCATAATAAAAGATATATTTCACAAAAATAATATTTCACAAAAACAACCTCCACATATGACCAGGAGGAGACAAGCATGCTATATATTTTTCTTTTCTTTAACTCTCTGTATTTACTACTCCCTCTGCATGGGCAAAATGTGACAAAAGGTAGAGTTTAACAGGTTTGAATTCAGAGTTTTCCTTCTCTTTGACTGGTTACCAGACAATTCTATTTCCTATGACTCTTACCATTACACTTACACCTCCCTCTCCCTCTATATATATAAAAGTAAAAAAGTAAAGTTGTCGGGGTGGCCTAAAGTTGGTATCAGCCAAACAGCGAGGGAGTCTATCCCCTTTTCCCTAGCGCTAGACCAAGGAGATTGTTTTTTGCATCTGAGGTGGAGTGCCACACTACCGTCATCTCCTCACTTTACCACACAGATCCCTGTGCTGCTCATACACTCAGTTGACGAGGGCCTGTATCGAACCTGGAACATTGTAGTTCCTAGTCCAATGCTCTACCGACTGAGCTACATATATATATAGTGTCAAAAATATAGGCTTAATAGGAACTAAAAGTTTCACACATTCACAGTAATTGTTAGGCAATTAAAAACTGTATTGGTGTATAATTTTGACAAGTTTTCAAATTTCTAGATATCCTCCCTAATGATGGGTAATCTATGATATCAAATTGAACAAATATACAATCATACTTGTCTTTTAGATTACAAAAATCAGTCTCTTGCTGATTTTAGTATTTTTCCATTGTTTCTTGCAAACTCTCTCTCCAAACATAGAATTGGTATTTTACAATATTATTTTGCTGATTTTTGACTTTTTGTACAATCTAATAACCAAACATATTCTTTTATTCTTGAAATTATCCTTGTAATTTTACAAACGTTCACTTTTGACAAAACGGTTTATTAGGTTATCTAGCTTAATTTTTCTTATTTATTTTCATATCTATTCCATACCATTTGGTAATTTCTTGTATATCTTATTATAATGATGATTATGTGTCAGTTTGTCTGTAACTGAAACTATATCACCCAAATGTCACAATAAGTAAGTAAAGTCGTCGGGGCAGCCTAAGTTGGTATCAGCCAGACAGCAAGGGAGTCTATCCCTTTTCAATAGCGTTAGACCAAGAAGATTGTTTTAGCATCTGAGAAGGAGCGCCACACCTACCATCAGCTCCTTACTTTACCGACATATCCCTGTGCTACTCATATGCTGAGTTGGCGAGGACCAGTATCGAACCAAGAACCTTGTGGTTTCTAGCCGAACGCTCTACCGACTGAGCTAACCCGGCTTGGCAATTTCTTGTATATCTTATTATAATGGTGATTATGTGTCAGTTTGTCTGTAATTGAAACTATATCACCCTCAATGTCACAATTCCCTGAGTTATTTATGTAATATTCTCAATGATTATTAAATAATCATTACCACTATTTAATCTTAATTAACATCTTGTTTATTAATGGCATCTCAATTGAAGAGTAGCTGAGTTAGATTTGCCTCAAAACAACCCATATTTTTTAATGCATTTAAAATCTTGCAATGTGTTTTAGATAGCACTATGAATAAAGGTTTACATTATTATGGTGTGGTTAATTTGCATACTGGGTTTAACAAATCGGGTTAAATAGATACTTCTTGGTGTTATTGATTTCAAATATTATTGTTTTATTCTTAGATGTATTAAAATCAATCCTATGTATAATTTAATATAGAATAAATTAATTAAAATAATGAAAATAAGTGTAATCTTTTCATACGTATTTTTTATTTTTATTTAGTTTCGTTAGTCTTTCTAATTTAATACAATATTTTATTAGATTAACATCAAGATACTTACGCCTGGAGTGAGCATATTTTTACTAGTTTTAGTAACCCTCTCTTCAAGCTTAATTTTTCTTATTTCTTTTTGCCTTGAGTTTTTATATCATGTTTCCAATTTTGTGTATATTTTAGTAATACTCTCTCTCTCTAAGTCATTTGTTTTGTTTATTTGGTTCCATTTCATATATTTTCCTGTTTTATCTGATGGCAAAAACACATTCACAGTTCCTAATTGTCTTTGAATCTTCTTTAAGTGTCCTTTGATAAACCAGACGCTTCTATGTATACTACTTATACTAATTATATTTATACAACAAATATTATGTTACATATACATGTAAGTAAAATGTTACTTACATTTTACTAATGATGACCACATGGTCAAAACTAATCAGAAATAATATTTATGGAAATTTACATTTCTTAGTTTTGTTTATCTTTATATGTTTATTTTAAATGTATGTATGTTTATTTGTGGTGTATAAATGTAAGACAAATATATGAGTATGTGTGTCAATTGTAATGCATAGATAATATAATCTTAATTGCTTTTCTCTACTGATTTCCTAATATGTGTGTTTGTGTATATATATATTATATATAATATACCCTATAAAAATAAACACACTAACCACCAATTTGAAAATAACAACTCTCAAACCTAATTGAAATTCATTAGCCAGGTGCTCTCACCATGGACACACATATGCACACACACACACACACACACATATATATATATATATATATATTTTTTAATTCCTCATGTATATATAAAAATGATTTAATCAAACTTAATCAGAAGATGGTTTTCACTGAACAGATGGACTTGCGACTTCTAATACATTTTTTAACACAAATTTTTGTGGCTTGTCAAACACTTAGAAAACTTATTTAAAATTTCTAAAAACTCTTTGACGGTTGAAACTAGTTGAGAACAATTAAAAAATAAAAGAAATATTCTGTTTCTATTTTCACTTTTCCATCTTTATATATATAATATATTATATATATATTGAATATATTTTACATTTTACTCTGTCCGTCCACTCACTGGCACTGGGAACATTGAGCTCTCCATACGGTTTACAGGTTTCACTTTGGTTAAACCACACATGGAAAATCCTAACTACCAGGGGAAAAAAAGTATATATACCTTACTTACATACAAATGTATATGTATGTATGTATGTATGTATGTACATTACTTCATATATTCTATGTATGTACATTTTCTGTATACTTATTTGCACTTATATCACAGAGATTTGGAACCTTTAGTTAACATTTAGTATATATATATATTTTTAGTGATTCAGGTTAGAATATCTCGCTTGAAATATTAAACACTTTGATAAAGTAAAGTGCTGCAATCTAACAAAAAATGATTTTAAAATATATGATTAAAATATTTACATCACATTTTTAAATGCATTCTTTATTATACTTATAGTTTTTTAAAATTCTTTATTGAAAATATTATCTATCTCAGTCTGTTCATATCTATCTCGGTCTATTCCTATCTATCTATCTATCTCAGTCTGTTCATATCTATCTAAGCCCGTTATATCTATCTATCTCAGTCCGTTCATATCTTTCTATTATCTCAGTCGTTCATATCTTTCTATTATCTCAGTCGTTATATCTTTCTTCTATCTCAGTCCGTTCATATCTTTCTATCTATCTCAGTCCGTTCATAATCTCTATCTCAGTCCGTTCATATCATCTATCTATCTCAGTCCGTTCATATCAATCTATCTATCTCAGTCCGTTCATATCAATCTATCTCAATCCGTTCATATCTTCTATCTATCTAAGTCTGTTCATATCCATCATCTATCTATCTATCTCAGTTATTCATATCTATTATCTCAGTAATATCTATCTATCTATCTCAGTCTGTTCATATCTATCTTTCTATCTCAGTCTGGCCACATGATCATAACTAGTACAGAAAAAATCAATTATAGACTGTTTAATTGAAAATAGTGCAGAAAATATTTTTTTTAAATATATATTATTGTCTTATTTTTGTATATTTATATGTGTACATGTGGAATATAAACATATATTGATGCAAATATATAAGTGTGTATGTATGACTTACATATGTTTAAATCTATTTTCTCTCTCTTCTGTTCTGTGTGGACATTTTTTGTATACTTATATCATATATTTATATGCACTTATAAACTTAGTTATACATCTCTGAATGTATGTAAATGTTACACACTTTCAAAGTTTTGTGCATCACATTAACACATATGTAAATATATTATCAAAAGGTGATGGGAAGGGGAAACATCCTTGGGCCAAAAATTATCTATTTTAACATCGAAATCCCCAGAGTCGAACTAGAAAGTCCTTGGCCTTTTTAACTTTATTGATAAGGTCAGAGAAACAGTCAAAAGGTGGAAACAAATTTAAAAGGCTTGAACTTTCCGAAGGAAACACTAAAGGTTTTTAGATGTTTCCAAATATTTCCTGGTTCTTGAAGGATTCGGTGATGGTGGAATTTTGTTCATCAGTCCTGAAAAATTATTTAAAGAATTTCTTTTTAGGGGAGAGGTGCTTCAATCTTCCAGGGAAACTCCCTCTCACCAATGCTATTTGTTTAGCAATGATTCTATTAAATTACATACTTAGAAAGTGTTACAAATTTACAAAATCATAGGAAAAATCAATCCCCTCATGGACATGGGTGATACAAAGATTTTTACCAAAAATTAAAATATCTACAAAACTTGTACAAACCATAAGAATATACAGCCAGGATATAGGAATTGAATTTGGCACTGAAAAGTATCATGCTCATTAGGAAAAAGGGGAAAAGAGAAGCAACAGAAGGAATAGAACTACAAATCAGGAAATGTAAGAAAAAGAGAATTATAAATAGTTGGGAATATTAGAAACAGACACCATCTAACTGTAGAAATTATCCCACCAGATAACATAAAAACAATATAATACTCAACTGTCGCAATGGAATTTTAACTACCATCGAGTTAGCAGACAAGAAAAACATGCAAGTTGTAACTTAAATACAGTCCTTGCATGTTGTTGGCTCAGTGCAGACTGGGGGCTGAAGAGTGGGTACTTATCCATATCTCTACTCATCCTGAATACCATCAGCCAATCAAAACCCAGGAAGTGAACTTGCCAGAGTTCATAATGGAATAACCCAAAGCTTCATATAAACTACCTGCCAACACTCTAGAGATAGTTTTGTAGTCAGCTTGTAACAGAGCTGAATACTTGACAAATCCAACACTAACAAACAAGAGATGAAAGAATGTAAGAAAAGAGTACCTCAGAAGGACTGGAAAACTTTGCAAAATCAAGCTCTGCTGCAGAAATCTCATCAAGGGAATAAACACAAAGACAAGGAAGGAAGTCCGACAAAAAAAATAAGCGACAATTTTTAAAAAGGCAATTTATATATGCTAAAATAATGGTCGGAATATTTTAAGCTCTTCACTTAGATACTTTACCAAGATGGCCAAACATATCACGAAGGTTGGAATCTGTAAAAAGTATGGTACTAGATATGGTGCCTCTCTCAGAGAAACTGTGAAGAAATGAAAATCTCACTGCATGCTAAGGTACACATGCAAATTTTGTGGAAAGGATGCTGTAAAGAGAGAAGCTGTTGGTTTTTGGTCCCACAAATCTTGTAGAAAGGTTGACTAGGTGCTTGGTCTTACAGCATGACAGCTGCTGTTACAGTTCACGAGCTATCAGACGTCTCCATGAGATGAGGAATTTTAAGTTATAACTTTGGGAGCCAATAAATTTTTGAAAGTGTAATTACCTGATGATAGCTGCTGAAGCATGAAACTTTTAGTTGAAATTAAGTCTACTATTTTTTTCTTTGTTTTTTACTGATTTAGAAGATGTTTCTTGAAATAGTTTAGATTTCTCTTTAATAATTACAAGATGTCTCGGCTGCATAAGGAGTTTAGAAAAAAAAGTGGAAATTATAATCAGAGCTGGGTACTATTAAACAAGAAATCCAAATTAATCTTAAAAGGTTCGCATGAAATAATTCCAATACACTAATCCTGACTAATAAAGAATAAGTTACACATAATTTTAAAAAGCTGTTATATTATATTTGGTGAAAGTAAGATAGGAATATATTAATTATCTAATGATGGCTACAGAAACATGAAATTCTTACTGATTTTAAGTTAGTTTCGAAATCTTTCTCAAAATAAGTTAAATTTCCTCTTAATAAGAGCTGAAATCTAAACAAATGAAAAAAAAAAAAAAAAAGATAATAATTTTAAAAAATAATCTACACATCACATTATTAATTCCATTCTTTATTATATTTTTTATAGTTTGTCCTTTTTTGAAATTGAAAAACTTTGATTATTTTCCTGATGTGAGCGCATGGTCAAAACTATAACAGAAAAAATAATTATAGATTCTTTTAATTGAAAATATTACATTCTCTTGTTTATGATCATATGTGGTCAAAATAATATGAAAAATATTTTATAGAAAATAGATTGTTATTTTTATTATTTTTGTTAATCTTAATATATTTATTTTAATTTTATGTATGAGTACATGTAGAATATAAATTTGATGCAAATACATGAACATAAATTTTCTCTTCTGAAATTCTGAATGTATGTTATATAAAAAAAAGTATCGAATTTTATGCGATACATGCGTTGTAAGTGCCTTCAAGTAAAAACTTAATATATATATATATATATATATATAATCTGACATTATAAAAAGAACTCCCGGCTTTATAGTTTGTAATTACACAATACAAACTTTTGCCTGGAGAAAAAAGAATATAAAAAAAAGAAAAGACCAAATCATATGCACTTCCAGAAAATAATCAGATGGTACTATAAAAATGTCCAAAATAAAAGAAATACTCTAAAGAGTTGCCTAACTTATATATACTAAAGTGCTTAATACAAAAGTAGAGCTAATAATAACAATAAAGTAAGCCTAATAAGTCAATGAATATCTACCTAGGTTTTTCCTAATGGATCATCAGGATAATTCTGACTCTAGGTAGGTATTGTTAAAGACCATGGAATATTTCTTCTTTATGATCTTCAGTTGTAGATGTTCAAGTCTTCTAGTAGTTTTTGTAGATCAGGATCTGATGGTGAAGAAATTGTCCCATATTTTTTACCCAAGCACTTTCAACCATTTTCACTGGTCTTACTCAGAGAATTGTTGGTTGTAGTGTTTGATTCATTTGTATTTATTTATACATTGTTTAGGAGAGTCTGTTGTTTGGAGGGGTGCTAAGATTAGTGTGTTAGTTATAAAAGATGCTTAGTATATTATTGCTGGTGTTAAATGCTATTTTATTTATTTTAGGTTTGTTGCTTTTTATGCAAATTGCCTCAAGAATTTTGTGGGCGTTTTTTTATAACTACTAAAAACTTGAACATCTACAACTGAAGATCATAAAGAAAAATATTCCATGGTCTTTAACAACACCTGCCTAAATATATATATAATATATATATATATATATATATAAGGTAGACAAACACGGGATGTTATGGAAACTAGATGTTTATTGTCGACGATGCAACGTTTCGGTCATTTAGACCTTCTTCAGGACTTGGATATAGTTCTTGCTTCAATGATGGACATTCTCAAAATGCTGAAACAGAAGGTCATCAGTATTTTCAGCATTTTGAGAATGTCCATCATTGAAGCAAGAACTATATCCAAGTCCTGAAGATTGTCTAATAGACCGAAATGTTGCATCGTCGACAATAAACATCCAGTTTCCATAACATCCCGTGTTTGTCTACCTTTCTCCACATACTGTCGGATTAACCTCCTCACATTTCTCCATAATATATATATATATATATATATATATATATATATATTTATTTATTTGTTAAATTTTTTAAACATAATTGTTTTCCATAGGCAACTACCAGGTTTCAATCTATATTGCTATCATCAGGTCGCCAATAATTCTTCCGGTGTTTATGTGAAGAAATTTCTTGCTGTTATGTTTTTGGACCGCAAATTACGTCGGTTGATTATTGTGGACACTCTTTATGTTTTAGATTTTGATTTTGAATTTTTCAGTTTTTGCATTTTTTTTTTTTAAATGCTCACAAAGTTATCTTTTAAATAACAAGTTATTTTTTTTTAAAATGCAAAAACTGAAAAATTCAAAATCAAAATCTAAAACATAAAGAGCGTCCACAATATCAACTGACGTAATTTGCAGTCCAAAAACATAATGGGTAGTTGCTATGGCAAAATAAATTTTTAAAATTCACAAATAATAAAGCTCCTACATTTTGTGGTTGAGCACTGTGATTTTTTGTTTCATCTCAAAATTTGTTTAATATATATATCTATATATATATATATATATATTATTATAATAGTAAAGTCTAAGGAGTCAGGAACTACTATGTTTTACCTAATCAGGATAATTCTGAATCATCCTGATAACCGTTAGGTGAAACCTAGGTAGGTAGTTTTTGACTCTTTAGACTTACTATTATTTTGCTCTACTTAGTGTATTAAGCACTTTAGCTTATTTAACTTAGGCATCTTTTCGGTATTTTTCTTTGTGCCATTACATTAGTGGCCAGGTGATCATTTTTTAAGTCATGCGCAAATTTTGGACTTTTTTTTTTATGTACTTTTCTGCTGGCACAAATTTGTATTTTGTACTCATATATTGTAGAGTTGGGAGTTTTTTTCATGCATCAGAGTTTAAGAATAAACAAAAACAATATATCTATATATATATATATATATATATATATTATACACAAAAGAGCAGTTGTATGTATGTCGGAGAAACTTCGAAAATAAAATAATTAACATAAAGTAAATATTATACACATTAAATATCACCAGGGCTTGGTTTTTGAGCAAAAATAATAGAGATTTGATTTATTTTTGTGAAGAATAATTAAAGAAATAAAATTTTAAAAACAGCATGAAATTTTTCTTTTCAAATTTAATATTTTAGATAGTAGACATTAACATTTCTTTTCAGAGTAGCTGGATCAATGCAAGGTCTTTTTTTTTTTTCCATAGGGATTTAAATGAGGCATCCACGAGGATCAAATTACAATTAAGTATAATAGGATCTACGGGACTAACTGTAAAAAAATCCTCTTACCAGGCGATGCCGGGTAGCCGCTGCTCGTATATATATATAAGATGTGTGTTCTTATTTGATTTATATATGTATAGATTATTTTCTCTATTACAATTCAATGTATATACATTTTTGCCTATACTTATGCTCTTATGTCTACTTAAAACTTAGTTATAACATCTATGAATGTATGTAAATGTTACACACTTTCAAAGTTTTTGTGCATCACATTAACACATATGTAAATATATTATCAAAAGGTGATGGAAGGGGAAACATCCTTGGGCCAAAAAATTATCTATTTTAACATCAGAAATCCCCAGAGTCGAAACTAGAAAAGTCCTTGGCCTTTTTAACTTTATTGATAAGGTCAGAGAAACAGTCAAAAGGTGGAAACAAATTTAAAAGGTTTTGAAAATTTTTCAAAGGCAACACTGAAATTTTTCGCATGTTTTCCGCAAAAGAACCAAAAAGACTTGTAGAGGTTTTGGCACAGAGTGAGATGAAAGATTCACTTTTGTCCATAGGTCTTGAGAAATTTATTTAAAGAATTCTATTTAGAGTGGAGGTCATTTTTGAAAATTATAATGGAAGAACAGAGAATAAGGAGGATGTAGTTCTGGGAAAATGGTTGGGGGCAGTCAGGTCAGAAGAAATGCTAAACGAGCAAATCTGAAGGAAATTTTTCAAAGAGGAAGGAACAAGATAAGGTCAGGAAGAATTGCCATTTCTCTTGATTGTATTTCTTAGAATTTTGTCAGTTCTAGGAGATTTACTTCTTAATATTGTCACCATTTTCTAACATAAAGACTCGATCATCTCTGAAGTAATAATTCAAGTACAAATCATTTGTAAAAGTTAAAGTAAAGCTTTTTACAAGCCTAAAGGATTGTAAAAGGAATAAATACAATTACAAGTGGAGGCAGAGAGAAGCATTTAATGTACAAACCATAAGAATGTACAATGATAAACAAATATAAAAGTGAATGAGAGTATTTCAAAGTTCAATGCCAAGAGTTAGTTTAGTTTGGTCAGATTTAGGCCAGGTGGTTAAGAAGAATTTGCAGAAAATATGCCAGCTGAAAACTAAACTGTCTGAAGATCTTGCTGTCCTAATGAATCCTAGCTGTCATAGGTTGATGGCTCTCAGTTTCTGGTTTGGTGGGAGAAGACACTGCTTGATGGGTCTCAACTCTTCTGGTTTGGTGGTAGAAGACACTGCTTGATCTACCTCTTTGGATTTATAGTGATACGAAGTGAAATGCTTACCCTCATCTATGACTCAAGAGCCAAAGAGAGGTTGAGGACCTTTGGGGTCTGCTTTTATAAGAGTTTTCACATGATCTCTAGGAGGGCTTTGATTGGCTTTTTGAATGCAAGCACATTGTAAAAAGACTATTCGGGCTATTGATTGGCTGAGGTTTAAACCATGTAACTTGCTTAGTCTATAATTAAGTGGTAGATTGCAGCATGGCTTATATTATAATTATCTAACAGAGCTTTCCGATGAGAATCAAGTTAACATTTTAGAATTGTCTGAAATCGATATATATCAATTTATCAAACGAAGGAGAAATATTTTTGAATACTGATATTGTCTCCGCATATTTGATCCTGAATTGATTAATTCAATTGGTTTTATTGCTTTATTCGATTCAGGCAACATCAAAGGAAATTTAAAACAAATACGGACTAATTTGGAAATATGTGTAATTATGTAAGCAAAATATTTTTTTTCTTCATGAAGATAAATAAATACAATGAAAATAACTAATGAGTTGAACTTGTAATTATAAAATTTTAACTTCTTTGATTTTTTTTATGCCGCTTAAAACTTCAAAGATACTTTCTGCAAAATATTAATGTGAATCAAAAGTTTTGCAATATTTTGGTAACAATGGGGCACAAATCAGCAGCTTCAAATGTTTTTGTTGAGGTTGTGAATGTAGAATCAACTATCATACTCACTTTCACAGGCTGTAACTAGCATCCAGTTACCAATAAAGTGTTGTGGGGTTTTAAGGTCAAAATAAGACAAATGCTGGTATAAATGTGTACAAATGTATTGAACAAAGGAGTAGAAATTTTAACAGCAGAAAGTGGAGATTTGCGTCTGACCAATAAAGTTATGAGCTGACTCGCATTTGCTTCGTCTCAAGCCACAATTCTTCCTGGTACTTATAGTAGCAGTCGGTGTATTCCATTTATGTCAATAGGTTATATCACCTATAACACAAGACAAGGGGCTGTAACTGAATACAGGCCCTGTACTGATACCAGAACTGTCATATGTTATTACAGGGCCTGTATTCGTTTAAAGTGGTGTAAATTTATATCCATTCATTCACTGGGACTGAGAGAGGAAAAGCTCACCTTCATACAATACTGACGGGATTTGCCTCTATTAGGGTTTTAAGGGATTTTATGTTGGGTTTAAGATTGTTGGTGCGTGTTCTTTTGGTTGTCACTATTTTTTTTCTTAACCCTTATTCACATGGTTCTGGTAACTGTTCAGATCCCATCTATGAGTTAAATAGTAGAATGAGTTTTTAAAAATGTCTTATTGTCTTCATGAATATAAATCAAATCTCTATTATTTTTGCTCAAAACAGAGCCCTGATGATATTTAATGTGGTATATATTTACTTTGTAGTAAAATAACCAACAAGGCTGACATGCCATAAAAATCCAACAACCAAACATACATTTGAACTGCCTATTGTTTTTGCATGGTAAAATGGTTTCAATTTTACTATGAATTTAAAATAGATGGAATACAATGAAAGATTATCACAAGATTTGGTGAATTTCCCAGAAGATATTATACCTTAAATCTTTGTATGCTTAATAACTATACTCATATATGTGTGTGCATATATATATATATATATAATATTATATATAGAGAGAGAGAGAGAGAGAGAGAGAGAGAAAGTGGTATTAACATATATAAAGAGCTATAGAAAACACATTGCATTGAGAGATGCTTATAAATAAATTCTAAGAGTCTGATATCTTGAAATGAATATGATACATCAATACAAATCTCATGATTGCATGAAGGTTTTATGCATGTCAGAATACTAACCACACAGAGAAACAGCAATAAGAGAAAATAAAACATGAAGGTTTAATCCATATTTCTGCTTTCAGTAAAAATAACTATTCTAACATCACAAAAGAAAAAGACATTTTTTGTATAAAAAAGGTGTCTCAAAAAAAAAGTGTCAAGATTTTTTGTACTATTCATTGTTTCATTTCTTTCTTTTGGTAAATACAGCTTCAATCTTGCATACTTTTAATGACACATCTTGTATATCTATCTAATTACTGTTGCTTTTTATCACAGACTTTTTTAATTACAACTTAGCGACCTTGGTTACACAGTATGATAATTTAATTATTATGTTTGATGTGGTTCCTTAAGAGCTTACTGCCAATAGTTTCAATATGTAACAAGTTAAATAATTTGATTTAACTTATCACATCTTTTTTTCTTTTTTCCTTCTTTTTCATCTTTTCAATTATATTCAATATAAATGAATAGCGTTATCCGCTTCCATGCATTTACTCCCTCTCTTATCTTTACCCACTCTTTCTTATCTTATTTCTGTGTTCATGTTCTTTATTTCTTTATATAGAAAACTGAATGGGGAAAGATAGAGAGAGGGAAGTAAATGCGGGAAGCGATAACGCTTTCTATTTATATTGAATATCAATGAAAGATGAAAAAGAAGGAAAAAGAAAAAAGAGTGATAGAGTTAATAAGATTATTATAACTTGTTACATATTGAACTATTGGGGCAGTAGCTCTTAAGGAACCACATCAACATAATAATTAATATCATACTGTGGTATATCACAGGTTGCTATGTTGTAATAATCAAAGAGTCCTTGTGATAACAAGCAACAGTATAGATAGATATACAAGATGTGTGCATAAAAGTATCAGATTGAAGCTGTATTTCACCAAGGATAGAAATGAACAATGAATGGTACAAAAATCTTGAACACTTTTTTTTGAAAGACACTTTTTTTTATAGCAATAAAATGTCTTTTTTCTTTGGTGATGTTTAGAATAGTTTTTTCCTGAAAGCAGACAATATGGATTAAACCTTCTGTTTTCTGTTCTCTTATTGCTGTTTCTCTGTGGGTTAGTATTCTGACATTTGCATAACCTCAGCAATCATGAGATTTGTATTGATGTATATATTCATTTCAAGATATCAGACTCTTAGAATTTATTTATAGCATCTCCTCATGCAATTGTGTTTTCTATAGGGTTCTTTATATATGTTAATACGCAATTTCTTCTCTCTCTCTCTCTTCTCTCTCTCTTATTTATATATATATATATATTAATATATGCACACACATATAGAGTCATACGTTATTTAGGCATACAAGATTGTAAGGTATATATATCTTTGGAAAATTCACGCAAATCTTGTGATAAGTCTTTCATTGTTTCCATCTATTTTAAAATCATAGTAAAATTGAAACATTTTACATGCAAAAAACAATAGGCAGTTAAGAATTATGTTTGGTTGGTTGGGATTTTATGGCATGTCAGCTTTGTTGGGTTTTTTTACTACAAAGTAATATATAATACACATTTAATATATCATCAGGGTCTGTTTTTGAGCAAAAATAATAGAGATTTGATTTATATTCATGAGACAATAGAATTTTTTAAAACTCATTTCTACTATTTTCATAGATGGGTTGAACGGTACGCAGAAACGCATGTGAATAATGGGGGTTTAAGAAAAAAACTGTGAGAACCAAAAGAAACGCAACCAACAATCTTAAAACGCACATAAAAATCCTTAAAACGCTCTAATAGAGGCAAAATCCCGTCAGTATTGTATGAAGGTGAGCTTGTCCTCTCTCAGTCCAGTGAATGATGGATATAAATGTTTCACCCTTTTTAAACGAATACAGGCCTGTAATAACATATGACAGTTCTGGTAGTCAGTACAGGGCTGTATTCGTTACGTCCCTTGTTTTGTGTTATAGGTGATATAACTATTGAACATAATGGAGATACACCGATGCTACTATAAGTACCAAGGAAGAATTGTGGCTTGAGACAGAAGGCAAATAGCGAGCAGCTCATAAATTTATTGGGTCAGACGCAATCTCCACTTTCTTTGCTGTAAATTTCTCCTCTTTTGTCAATACATTTGTACACATTGTTACAGTCATTTGTCTTATTTTTGACGGCTTAAAACCCAACACTTTTCTGGTACTGGATGCTAGTTACAGCTTTCGCTGTGAAAGTGAGTATGATATTTGATTCTACATTCAAACCTTCAACAAAAACATTTGAAGCTGCTGATGTTGTGCCCATTGTTACAAAATATTGCAAACTTTTGATTCAGCATATATTTTGAGAAAGTATCTTTGAAGTTTAACGGCATAAAAAAAAATCATAAGAAGTTTACTTATAATATAGCAAGTTCAATCATTAGTTATTTATTGTTTTTTTATCTTCATGAAGAAAAAAGATATTTATGCTTTACATAATTACACTATTTCAATTAGTCCGTATTTGTTTTAAAATTTCTTGATGTTGGGCCTGAATCGAATAAAGCAATAAATCCTAATTGGAATTAATCAATTCAGATCAATATGCCGGAGACAATATAGTATTCAAAAATATTCTCTCGCTTCGTTTGATAAATTGATATGATATCGATTAGACAATTCTAAATGTTAACTTGATTCTCATCGTTATAAGCTCTGTTAGATAATATATATTAAGCATCGCAATCTCCAATTAAATTTATAAGTAAGCAAGGTTACAATGGTTTAAAACTCAGCCAATCATAGCCCGAATAGTCTTTTTACAACTGTGGCTTGCATTCAAAAAGCCAATCAAAGCCCTCCTAGAGATATGGTTGAAATCTCTTATAAAGCAGACCAAAGTCCTCAACTCTCATTTGGCTCTTGAGTCATGAGATGAGGGTAAGGCATTTCACTTCGGTATCACTATCAATCCAAAGAGGTGATCAAGCAGTGTCTTCTACACCAACGCAGAAGAGTTTGAGGACGCATCAAGCGTGTCTTCTCCCACCAACAGAAGAGCTGAGGCATCAATATGACAGCTAGGATTAATTAGGACAGCAAGATCTTCAAGACAGTTTAGTTTTAGCTGCATATTTTCTGGGCAATTTCTTAAGCCACTCTGCCTAAATCTGACCAAACTAAACTAACTCTTGGGCTTGAATTTGAGAATACTCTCATTCACTTTTTATTTGTTTATCATTGTACATTCTATGGTTTGTACATTAAATGGCTTCTCTCTGCGCTCCACTTGTTAATTGTATTTATTCCTTTTACAATCTTAGGCTTGTAAAAAGCTTTACTTTAATTTTAAATAATGATTTGTACTTGAATTATTACTTCAGAGATGAATCGAGTTCTTTATGTTAGGAAAATGGTGACAAATAATTAAGGAGTAAATTCCTAGAACTGACAAAATTTAAAATACATCAAAGAGAAATGGCAATTCTTCTGATACTTTATCTATGATTCCTTCTCCTTATGAAAATTTCTTCAGACTTTGCTCGTTTAGCATTTCTTCTGACTGCCGGCCGTCAACCATTTCCAGGAGCAGCTACATACCTCCCTTATTCTACTGTTCTTCCATAATTTTCAAAAATGACCTCCCTCTAATAGAATTTTTTAAATAAATTTTCAAGACCTATGGACAAGTGAAGTCTTTCATTTCTCACTCTGTGCTAAAACACCTCTACAAGTCTTTTTTGGTTCTTTTGCGGAAAACATGGCGAAAATTTCAGTGTTTTGCCTTTAGAAAAATTTTCAAAACTTTTGAAAATTTGTTTCCACCTTTTGACATGTTCTATGTTACTTATCAATAAGTTAAAAAGGTCAAGGTCCAATACTGACTTATTATCTAGTTCGACTCTTGGGATTTACTGATGGTAAAATGATAATTTTTTTGGCCCAAAGGATGTTTCGCTTCATTCACTTTAGATATATATTTACATATTGTATAATGTTGATGCAAAAATTTGAAAGTGTGTAACATTTACGGATAATTCATAGATGTATAACAAGATTTTTAAAAAGTAGACATAAGAGATAAGTATAGGCAAAATGTTATCATTGATTGTAAAGAGACAAATATTTATCTAACATATTAAATAATAATAAGACCAACATGTCTTATATTATATCCGAGCACGCGCATACCGGCATCGCGGCTGGGGGTAGAGGGGGATTTTTTTACAGTTAGTCCCGTAGATCATTATATGACTTATTTGTAAAATGATTGAATCCATCGTGGGATGCGTCATTGCATAATCCTCATGTAATAAAAAAAAAGACCTTGCTCATTGAATCCACAGGCATTCTCTGAAAAGAATGTTAGTTCTACTTATTTAAAATATTAAATGAAAAGAAAGGATATTCATGCTGTTCTTTGAAATTTTATTTCTTTATCTATCATTGCACAAAAATAAATCAAATCTCTCTATTATTTTTGGTCTGCAAACCAGCCGTGGTTGATATTTATTGTGTTATATATTTACTTGTTTGTTATTATTTTATTTTTTCGAAGTTTTCTTCGGACCAACAAGGTACAACCTCTTTTGTGGTGATTATAGTCATATTATATATATCGTTATATTATATATATAATATATTGGTTGTTGATATGTTTTCACTTCAGTTAAAACTCTGATGGCAATGGCAAAACTCCGCATACTACAGTGAATAGGTGTAAGACACAGAATGAGCAATTCTGTGCAGCATAGAAAAGTAACATAAAATAAAAGTCCAAAAATTGCGGGGACATGACTAAATGATACCTGGCACTATGTTATGCAGCAAGAAAAAATACCGAAAGAGTGACCTTAAGTTAATAACAGCCTCAAGGTGGTTAATACATCTAAGTAGAAGTCAAATAATAGCTTAAAGTCTAAAGAGCTCAAAACTACCTACCTACGGTTTCACTAACGGATTTATAGGATGAATATCAGAATTATATACTAGATTAGGGTACAACATGGTGTTCTGATACTTAGACTTTCTTATTATATATATATTTTATATAATTTTGCATAATATACTTAAACTACAACTTTCGAATTGAAACTCAAAGACATTAGCAGTGGACTATCAAAGCAAAGTTAATGTAGGAGTCGTGTAGGTTTTTTTGTTGGATTTGTAAAGAATCTTTTCTGTTTTCGCCATAGGCGACTGAGCACTAATATTATGTGTAATATTTGGACATGCACAAACATTTATTACGTCAGTTTTGATTATTGTGGAAACGTACTTTAATTGTTTTAAGATTTGGTGGATTTTGAGATTTTTCAGTTCTTTTTGCATATAGATTGAAAAGAAAATAACTTTTGCCTTTGAATATTTAACATAGCTTTAGTGAGGATTTAAAAAAAGAACAATGGCCAAAACTGGAAAATTTCAAATCAAAATCCTAACATAAATTCTACCTCATACGACGTTCCAATTCTAACAGACAACGTAATTCTTTAATACAGAGAAGAATTATTGGGACCTGATGATAGCATATAAGGATTGAAACCGCTGGGTAGACCTTGTATATGAACACCAATATAGTTAAAATTTACAAATATAATATATATATAGTATACTAATATATACTATATATCAATCTCTGGGCGAAAATGGCTAGGATATAGGTATGATACGGCAGAAGGTGACTAACCCGGATTGATTAATATGGTAATCTTCAATATATATAGATGTCGACGATAACAATATTTACGGTGTTATGACATATAGACGACACTCTCGTAGGACTTATGGATATATTTGTAACAATATCATTGTTATAGATGGACATATTACAAAACGCTGTTCGAAGAAATATATGACCTTCTTCGGTTATGCTGTATGTTGAAATGCTCTTACATTGAAGTTGTAAGTCGAAGCTAAAGGTCGTAAATGAGCGCGAAACGTTTGCATCGTATCCATTGCTCCGTTTCCATAATATCCGTGTTTGTCTACACTTTATATTATATTAGATATATATATATATATATATACTTATTTAGGCAGGGATGTTGTTAAGACCAATCGCGCAATTATTTTTTTCTTTATGATTTAGTTGTAGTGTTAAGCTGTTTCTAGTAGTTTATAAAAAAACGCCACAAATTCTTTAGCAACATTTTGCCATAAAAAGGCAAGCAGACACCTAAATAATTAAATAGATTTAACACCAGCAATAATTATATAGCATCTTTAAAATATACTAAAAACCAACCCTAATCTTAGCACCCTCCACACAGACTTCCCTCAACCTGTTAAATAATAACACACTGAATAAAACATAATAAACAAATATATGATAGAGTAAGACAGATAGATAGAGTTGAAGATAGATATAAGAGGTATGAACCATATGGGACAATTTCTCCAGCAGCGATGCCATGATTACTAAAACACTCTAAGAAGACTTGATTTACATCTCAGACTCGAAGTATCTCTAAAGAAGAATATTCATGGTCTTTAGCAATACCTAGTAGAGTCAGAATTATGCCTGATGATCCATTGGAATAACCTAGGTTAGATATTGACATTGGACTTATTAGGCTTACTTTATGTTATATTTATTAGCTCTACTTTTTGTTATTAAGGCACTTTAGTATATATAAGTTAGGAACTCTTAGAGTCAGTTTCTTTTATTTTGAGAACATTTTATAGTAGCCTAATTCGTATGTAAGTTTTTTTCCTGGACGTGCATATGATGTGGTTTTATTCTTTCTTATTTTTATTGTCTTTTTTCCTACAGGCAACACCAGTTTGTATTAAGTGTAACATTACAAACTATAACGCGATATTATTTCATTTAATAATTGTCAGAGTATATTATATTTATCTATATTATATTTATTTTGTTTTTTACTTGAAGGCATTACCACGCATGTATAGCATATAAAATTCGATACTTCTTTTTTTTATATACATACTTCAGAATTTTATATCACAGAAGAGAATTTGAAACTGAAATTGGTGTTCAATGTATTAAGTTGCAATCAAATTTTTATAAATTACTGTACTCACTACATAAATTACAGATATATTTATGATTTAACAAAATTAATAAAAACTTAACAATCTATTTTTCTATAAATAGTTTTCATTATTAGTTGTTGACCCAATTGATCATAACAAGAGAATGATAGGATATTGTTATCAAATTAAAAGAACTATAATGTTTTTTTCCTGTCTTATAGTTTTTGACCATGGCTCACATCAGGAGAAATAAAATCCAGTTTTTCATTTTATGAAGGACAACTCATAAAAATATAAATGAAGAATGGAATTAATATGTGGAATTGGTGTAGATTTTTTTTTAAAATTATTTATTGTTTTATTTTTTTATTTTTCTCTTTTCATTTGTATATTCAGATGTTCGAGACTCTTATTAAGATGGGAGAGAATTTTACTTTAATTTTTGAAGGAACAGATCGTCGAAACTATAATAGTCAAGAATTAATTGTTCATTGTTTTGTGAGCCATCATTAGATAATTAATATATTTCCTACTCTTATCATCATAAACACCAAATATAATATTAACGTTGACATTAAAATTATGTGGAACTGTATTCTTTTATTTTAGTCAGGAGTTAGTGGGTATGTTGGGAATTTCTTTTGTCATGCGACTCTTCCTTAAAGAGTTTATTCGTGGATATCTTGTTTAATAGTTTACCGTACATCTGGACTATTATAATTTCACTGTATGTTTTTCTTAAGCCTGCTTATGGCAGCCGAGACATCTGTGCTAATGTATTAAAGGAAATTAAACTGGATTTCACGACAAGAAACATGTTCTAAATCAGATAAAAACAAGAAAAAAAGTAGGTAGAATCATTATTATCAACTAAAAGTTGGTCAATGCTTTCAGCAGCCTTAATACTCAGGGTGATAATTCACTTTCAAAATTTAGTGGCTTACCGCCAATGTTATAATTAAATTCCCCGTTCGGTAGTTGGAGACGTCTGATAGGTTTGTAGAACTTGTAACAGCAGCTGCTCATGCTGGTAGGCAAAGACATCTTGCCAGATTGTGACGGAACTATTCTACAAGATTTGTGGGACCAAATACCACAAAGTGTCTCTCTGTACATGCATCCTTTCCACAAATTTAGTT
>CM042139.1:13654700-13707200 GCA_023376005.1 Doryteuthis pealeii
ATATATAATAGTTTATATATATTATTATATTATAAACTAATGAGTTCAGATAACTACTAAAGTTTCGCCTTAGTGCTGTTCAGGGCTAAGATCTGACTAAGAGACTTTGAGCAAACGTATTATTATACAAACCTCCCGCTGTGATTCAAATAAATATAGCATAAACTAAACAATAAAAAACAAAGACAGAAACCATAAATCTATATTTATTTGTATTTATTTTATTTATTTTAATTTTTTTAATATAATAATATTTATTAGTATATATATATATAGAGAGAGAGAGAGAGAGAGAGAAGAGAGCAGAGAAAGAGAGAGTGTGTATACATGAAAGTACAAAAACATGTAAAAAACAATAGTCAGGCGAATATATTTATGGCATGTCAAATCAAACATTTTTTTTATTCAACCATCTTCAGGGCAATGTTAGAAGCCGATATTATAATGCTTTCATCTAAAAGTTATTTTCAAATGAAAAACATGAAAAATTCCTTGCGTTCTCATTATCATTATAACATTCCATACTAATTCATAACCAGTGTAAAGCTTTCCAGTGTGACTTTAATTGACTTTCATCACTTGCTATAAAACAAGCCTTATCTGTTGTTTTACAATTTAGCTCTCTGATGATTGTTTAAAATATATTACACCAATGTATGTATTAATTCAGTTGAAAACACCGCTACTTACTGGCAGCTGCCAACGTCGAGAGGTTCAAGGAATCTGAACTGATAAAAATTCAGTCGGGTTTTGCCTCCGGCTGGAAGAGTTGCTGGGTCTATCCACACTGAAGAGACATGAACTGTTGAAACACGGTATCTGTAGATGACTATATAGTTATATATATAATAGTATATATATATATATATACAAATTTGAGGTTGATATTCTATTATAACTTACTTGAATGTATGACACCAATGAGGTTTGGTTACATGTTTAATTCTATGCCGAGAAATTTTCAAGAAAACAAACACAGGATGCATCGGAAAACTCTTTATGTGGATACTTAAGTATTTCGTTTTTTAAAATTTAAAACCTTCTTCAGGACATTGAATAATGTATGAGTAAAAGATGAAGATGTTCAGTGTGTTCGAATGGTGATGAACATCTTTTCAATTCTTTACTCTTTACAAATATTCAATGTCCTGAGAAGGTTTTTATTTAACAAAAACCCGAAAATACTTAAGTAATCGACATAAAGAGTTTCCAATTGTCATACATCCTGTTTGGTTTTTCTTTTAAAAATTTTTCTCCACATACTGACGATAATTTCCTCATCGTACTTCCATTGTTATTAATCAAATAGGAAATATAGTATATAGAAATGAATAATTGCAAACCATATAATGGTTATATAATTATTTTTATCAGATTAGGAATTAATTACCGCAACCATATAAAGACTCTTAGATTATTGTATCATATAGGAGTGTTAATTTTAAAATATATAATTGTTTGCATATTATCAAATAGGAAAATATTATATTAATAGGAATAAATTTGACACCCATTATCATAGTATACAAAATTAAACAAACACATAAGATAGGGATAATAATGCATCAGGAAGTTGTGAGTTCAATCTGCCGCCTACAATCGAGTCTGCTTTTGAATTCAGTTTTACTTCTTTGATGGTTCGCCATACCAACATGAAAAGCCGCCATATGCCCTATTAATTTTACAACTGTAGAGTAAATAATTGGATTCATTACTTTTCTTAGGAGTATAGCGTACGTGAAATGCAGATAAGCTCATTCAGAATTATGCTACACTGGTAGCCATGTCCACATCCTTGAGTATAACTTTGTATACCACAGAGCATTCTCATGACTAAATAGACAACATTCCAGCTGCCACCAATTAGGGGAAAAGGGAAATAAAAATCAATTTATTAACATTCTGGCTTATTCCTTCTAGTGAATCAAACTCTTTTCATTGGCTCAAACACAACGACTCCCCTAAATCTGACATTCATAATCTCCAGAGAATTCTCACACTTTAATATTTCTTTCCAATTATACATTCATCTACAAGAGAAATCTAATTTATTCTGTATTTTACAAACACACCAATTATATATATTATATATACACATACATACATATAATTACAGTTATATTATACATTTATACAAAGAAATATACACACACACACAAATAAATATATATATATATATATAATAATGAACATAATATACACACACACACACACAAATATATTTATATACAAACATATATCCATACACAAATATATACACACACACACACAAATATATTTATATACAAACATATATCCATACACAAATATATACACATATATATATATATATATATATATATATATATATATACACACAAATATATTTATATACAAACATATATCCATATCAAATATAATATATAATATATATATTATACACACAAAATATATTCATATACAAACATATATCCATACACAAATATATATATATATATATATATATACACACACACACACATAATATACATATATATATCCATACCACAAATATATTCATATACAAACATATATCCATACACAAATATATATATATATATATATATACACACACACAAATATATTCATATACATATATATATATATATATATATATATATATATATATACAAACATATATACTATCATACATATATATAAGCTAGTGTCTGTGACTTTGTTATGAAAAAAAAGGTTATGTTATGCTGTAGTTTTAGGTTTCCTTACCAATATCAAATTAAATCCTGCTTAAACTGTAAGCATCTCAAGGGACAGCTAAAGTATGGACAACCAAAAAGGACAATGCCCAATGCTACCCACAATTGTAAACGTATATACAAGTACAGTCCCAACATTAAAACATTGTTATATGATGGACAACACACTGGTTTAACATCAGAGTTTTGAAATCAAAACTTGATGGTTCCAGCAGAAGCTTTTTAGATAACTTAACCCTTTCAGGCCCATTCCTATGTTTTTCGCTCACATCAGAAATGTAGTTAGAACCCATCCTAGCAATTTTGCAAGCTTGGATGATACATTAGACAATCAAACAAAAGACTCTGTTCTCTTATGCCTATCCCTCTTGATTACTTCAGGCGAATAGATGAAGACGTTTGTCAATCATTCTTGACTCTAACAATGTGTGCATTTCTATATGAGAATTTTGAGATACCATCTGTGTCTTTGATCCAGTGTATTGAGTGAGAGCAAAAAAAAAAGACAAAGAAGAAAGCTGATATTGTATTGGATACGATATAAATGGATACAGAATCAAGTGATATCGGCTTAAAGGATATCAGTGTCAGTAAATCAAATGTGAGATCTAATTTCATTATTAACATTTATAACAATCCTTATCTGACCCTATAAATGATATCAGGTTGTTTGGTTGGTTGGTTGTTTTGTGTTTAATGGCATATCAACTCTTGTGGGTTATTTAATGCAGAATTCTATCTCTTTAACATACAGGGGGATTGTAATGTAACTCTCTATTTTAATAAACTTATAATTCATTTCTGAATTATGGAAGCGCGTGGTGTAATGGTTAAAGTCATGGGAAATGGACTTGTAGCCCCGAGTTCAAATCCTGGACGTGGTAATTGCATTTCACTTAGCGCTAATACCCTTGGTAAATGTATGAATCCTACTCTTCCTCCAGCTATGGGCAAATAGTAGGCAGACTGGGCTCTTTAACCTTAGGCAACCGGTCTAGGAGAAGGAAAAACTCTGAATTCAAACTGTTGAACTCCGCTTAAGAAATTGACCTTGTGTCACATCCTGCTCGTGTGAGGGGTTGGTGTATATATATATAATTTCATTTCTGAATCATTATTTTTACAAAAAAAGAAGAACATGTATAACATGGAGTTTTATCCAAAATTCTATATTTGCACCAGTATTTGCAACAGTCTCTTAAGCTACTTGGGAATCTCATCAACTGATCTTCCAGGAACTCTTGTGGAATGGCAGAAATAAATTCTCGTATTTATCCTTCAAGTTCTTCCAAAGTCATTGGTTTTGTTTGTTTGTCTTGTTTTGTTTTCTACGGCATATCAACCTCAGTGGTCATTTAATGCCGATAAAGTTTGAAATAAATCAATTCTTAATGGATGATACAATTTTTTTATGAATACATTTTTCTATTTAACCATAAATGGGACTCTAACAGGTACTACCGCTCCGGGTCAGAGTGGACCAGGGAGCAATGGTAATGAAGGGGTGCTCACATTCCCAAACCTCAAAACTGGAAAACCTCACCATCAATAGAGTTTAACGTCATTCCAGGACATGTAGACACTCAGTCACTGCCTTCTAGCACCCATATGATAAAAAGGGGTTAGGCTTGCCATAAGGGCAATAGGGTTGGGAAAATCATAAGTTGCTAGGGCTTGACGTGACCAGCCGATGATTGGAGGGGCCTCTGATCGCCCGTCTAGCCCCCAAGATAGGGCCAAAGTGGAGTATTGCATGTCATGAACTGCTCATCCACCTGGGTCCTATCCTTTAAGCATCACGGTCGCGCCACTCACGGCAACAGGTGGCCCCATTGGGGGAGTCTTACCCCTCTGCAGAGTGCAGTCGCGTGCATTCACGACCCCAGCGACTGGCAGTAGAAAAAACGAGAGAAGACAAGAGAGTTTAACAGGTTTGAATTTAGAGTTTTTTCCTTCTCTTGACGGTTACTTAGCAAAGTTAAAGAGCCCAGTCTGTTTACTATTACCATAGCTGTAGGAGAATAGTTAGCATTCATACCTTTCCCAAGTGCTATGTGAAATGCAAACAAGCCTCATCCAGGATTTGACTTTAGTGATGAGATCTCATTTCCCACAATTCTAATTACACCATTCCGCAACTCCAAATTTTATTATATATATATATATATATATATATATATATATATATTAACAGGATAAAAGGCTGGCTTACCGGTGAATATGGGCAACGTTCATTGAGGTGCACAAAATCCAGGGGTTAGTCAGCCGATATTAACAAATACAAAGGCCAATACAAAGTAGAGCAAATTTATTAAAGAAATGGATACAATAGAACCTACTCGAGTTTCACTATTAGATCTTCAGGGTAATCCACTGAAAATTCGACCAGGTACGATTAATTGCAGTGATACATGTGTGTTTATTGAATAGATTTTACGTAACATCTTATTCAATGAACACATGTGTAATTGGCTGCAATTAATCAGTACCTCGATAATTTCAGTTGCGATTTAACCCTGGAAGATTCCTAATGGTGAAACTCAAGGTAGGTTTCTATGTATCCATTTCTTTAAAAGTATATATATATATATAATTCCAACCTTTGCATGAGTGATGCCGACACAGGTCAATTTCTTAAGTAGATTAACAGGTTGAATTCAGGTTTCCTTCTCCTAGACTGATTACCTAGACAAGCGTTTAAAGGCCCACTGCTCTGCTATTTTATCCAATAGCTGAGGGAGAATTGATTCATACGTTCCCAAGGTATTAGCACCATTGTGAAATGCAAACAGCTTGCCCTGGAAGTTGAACTCAAGTCGATGAGTCTATTTCCCACAACTCTATTCCACCTTGCACTTCAAAATTTTATATAGCTTAGAACCTCAGAAGGTGAAAGTCTGGCCCTGGTCACAGTCTGATCTCAATTTCCCCCCCTCTATTTATGTCTGAATGAGGCTCAGAAAGGTTTCTAAGATTTAGAGGAAAGAAATTTGATTGGTTACAAAAGTGTTACATTAAAGTTTTCTTTTTTCTCTCTTTGTGTTATATGAGTCACTTCCATCCTATTTAGCGACTGTCATGTGTTTTTTTTTTTTTCTTTTTCTCCCGTGACAATTTAGACTTCAGAAGTAATATTTCTGAAGTGTATGAAAGATCACTTACATTTTTGAGATGCTAATTCAGGTTGTCAAAAAACCTAACAATATCAGCCACTATTTCTCTATTAGCTGTCAAATTTAAAGAATCTAAATGGACGGATATGACAGGAGTTAATTTGTGTTTTTCAAAAAAAAGTAAAATGCTGATATTTTATTTTTATGTAATTATGAAATAAAATGGTTTTCTTTTTTTCCTTCTATAACAATAGACTTAAGATACATAGTGGTAAGTTCTGTCGAGGACAGTTACCCAGCTGTAAACATAATGTTAGTGTAGAGAGAATGGTATGATTTGCAATATTATAACAATTGTTCATCTCAGTATTTTTTTCTAATTCCTTGTCACTCATCCCACATTCCGTCAAGTACCTACAACAGGAATGATAGTGAGAGTGCTTTACAGGGAGAGATCCCTTGTGTTCTTTAAATGTTAGGGTTAAAATCCTTTGGTTATTACTTATTGAAGAATACTGGTTTGTTCCTTCAGTGTTAGCAGAATATTTGGTGTTACTTTAGTGAAGAATCCTTGTGTTAAGCAGAGTCCTTGGTTGTTCCTTGGTGTTAGGCAGAATCCTATTATAGATCAGTTCGTCTGTTGGTTGAATATGTGGCAAATGAACAACTTTCAAGAGTGCAATTAAATAAATAACTAACCACGTATTTCAAGCGGTGTTGATAGCTGGCTTAATCACGTGCCCACACAGTCTATAAGTTAGTGGGTAGTTTACAGCATACCTTATCATGCAAAACAATCAACAAACTCTGACCCAGAATGTTTGTAATGTACCTGTTAGGGTCCCATCTTGAGGGCATATATTTATATATATTATATATAGTCCAGTTTTAATAATCTACATAATATATATATATAAAAGTATTATAACCAACCATATATATATATATATATATATACACACACAATTGTGCTGAACAAAAAAGTATTGAGATTGAGCTGTATCTTACCAGATAGTAATGATCAATAAATATAATGTTAATTTTTTCAGATTAACAAGGTGTTGTCAAAAAGTCCAGATTTTAAAGCTGTATTTATTCCAAAATAGAAATGAAGAATGAATGGAATGTTTAATTTTTCAGAATACAATGTATGTCAAAAAAGTTACTGAAAAAATCTCAATACTTTATTTACACACCCTTATATATATATATATATATATAATATATATAATTATGAAGGTTATTTTAACCGGAACAAATATTATATTATTATTATTTTATTATTTTTATATTATGAAGGTTATTTAAATTGTATTGAATCTGTTGTTGCTGTCATATGTAAAATAAAGAAGCAGTTGGAGATATTTATTAGCTTAAATAAAGCAAATAATTCCTAACCCGCAGTCAGTCTCAGAGAAGAAAAAAGTATGTGTTTAGAAAGAGGAAAGGATTATTTTGTTGTCTATAAGAATTGAATAAACTTACATTCCTAATGCATAAACTCCTCCTACTTGATATCTATATTGCTGAGCGTCAGCTTGTCTAAATTAAACAAAAAATTTTTTAATAGAAAAAAATTAAAGGCGATATTGCCTCGTCACAGTGCTGAAATGGAGGATTATACCTATTTTGACAAAATTTTTAAATCAATTTTGAAAAATATCTGTTTATATTGAGAAAAAAAAAAATTAAATTAAAAAAAAAAAAATTTTTCTTAAATAGTGAAGCTAATGTAATGATTTATAATATATGCTATCCAAAAATCTATAGATAAAATTTAAACAATATCTCTCAAAAACAAAAAACAAAAAAAAATCGAAAAGATATCTCTCCTCCTTGCATAACAGTTCTGTAATATATTGAGTGCATTATGATGTATCTGAGAAAAACAGCCTGATAAATAGGAGTTTATTAAAAAAAATGGCACATGAACATATATAGATACCTCAAGCACATGAGTAGATAATAGGCCACTTATATATAATCTAATAAAACCTACAATTTTCCAAGTAAATAAAATATTATCTAGCATGTATTTTCAAAGATACATCATAATCACTCTATATTCACAGAAACCTGTTATGCAATTGTATATGCATCATATACACATATATCTTTCGATTTTTTTTTTTTTTTTTTTTTTTTGATATTGTTTAAAATTTATCATAGATTTTGGATAGCACTATATTTATAAATCCATTACAGTAGCTTCAAAATTAAGAAAATTCTTTTTTTAATATTTAATTTTTTCTTTTTCTATAAACCAGATATTTTCAAATTGATTTAAAAATTTTGTCAAATAGGTATTAATCCCCAATTCAGCATCTGTGACTGAGCAATATCGCCTTTATTTTTTTTCTATTAAAAAATTTTTTGTTTAATTTACCGACAAGCTGACGCTCAAGCATTATAGATATAAGTAGGAGGAGTTTTATGCTATTAGGATGTAAGTTTATTCAAAGTTTCTTATAGGACAACAAAATATCCTTTCCTCTTTCTAACAAACAATACTTTTATTTCCTTCTCTAGACTGACTCCGGGGTTAGAAATTATGTATGCCTTTCATTTCATAGCTAATAAATATCTCAACTGCTTCTTATTTTTACAAATGACAGCAACAACAGATCAATACAATTTAAATAACCTTCATAAATAATAATAATAATAATAATAATAATAATTATTATTTGTTCCGGTTAAAATAACCTTCATAATATATATATATATATATTATATAATATAATATAAGTGTGTAAATAAAGTATTGAGATTTTTCAGTACTTTTTGAAACATACATTGTATCGAAAAATTAAACATTCCATTCATTTCTTCATTTCTATTGATAATACAGCTTTAGAAATCTGGACTTTTTTGACACACCTTGTAATCTGAAAAAATAACATTATATATTTATGATTCATTCTATCTTGTAAAACAGCTTCAATCTCAATATTTTTGTCCAACACATTGTGATGTGATATATATATATATAATATATATTGGTTTGGTTATAAACCTTTAAATATATATTATTATGTAAGATATTAAAACTGGCACCATATATATTATATATATATAATATATATATGCCTTCATCAAGATGGACCCTAACAGGTACCCACTACCCCAAAAAAAAACATTTTTCCTGGGTCAGAGTGTGTTGTATTGTTTTGATATAAGGTATTGCTGTAACCTACCACTTAAACTTATAGACGGAAACTTGTGGGCACGGGATTAAAGCCAGCTTACCTCAACACGCTTGAATACGCTGTAGTTATTTATTTAATTGCCATCTGAAAGTGTGTGCATTTGCACATATTCAACACAGAGAACTGATCTATAAATAAAGAGATTCTGCCCTAACACCAAGGAACAACCAAGACTCTGCTTAACACAAGCGATTCTTCACTAAGTAACAACCAGAAGTAATTCTGCTAACACTGAGGAACAAACCAGTATTCTTCACTAAGTAATAACCAAAGGATTTACCTAACATTAAAGAACACAAGGATCTCCCCTGTAAAGCACTTCGACTACATTCCTCGTTTGTAGTACTCTGACGGAATGTGGGATGAAGTGACAAGGAATATAAGAAAAAAATACTGAGATGACATATTGTTATATATGCCCAAAATACATACCATTTCTTCATCTCACAACATTATGCTTCACAGCTGGGTACTGTCCCTCGAACAGAACCTTTACCACATGACTCTTTAAGTCTTATTTGTATAGAAGGAAAAAAGAAACCATTTATCATAATTACATAAAAATATAAAAATATCAGCATTTTACTTTTTTGAAAACACAAATAACTCCTGTCATATCCGTCCATTTAGATTTTTTAAATTGACAGACTAATAGAGAAATAGTGCTGATATATTTTAGGTTTTTGACAACCGAATTGCATCTCAAAAATGTAGTGATCTTTTCATACACTTCCAGAAATTATCTAACTTCGAAGTCAAATGTCAAAGGAGAAAAAGAAAAAAAAAAAAACACCATGGACAAGTCGACTTAAATAGGATGAAAGTGACATCCATAGTAACACAAGAGAAGAAAAAAAACGAAAACTTTTAATGTAACACCTTTGTAACCAATTTCAAATTCTTCTCTAAATCTTCAAGAAACACTTCTGGGAGCCTCATTTACAGACATTAAATAGAGGGGGGAAATTGAGATCAAACTGTGACCAGGGCCAGACTTTCCACTTCTGATGTTTCTAAGCTATTATAAATGAATGCAAGGTGGAATTAGAGTTGGGGAAATAGAACACTCATCGAGAGTTCATTCCAGGGCAAAGCTGTTGCATTTCACGATTGGTGCTAATACCCTTTGCGAAAGGTATGAATCATTCTCCCTCCAGCTATGGATAAGCAGACAGACTGGCTCTTTAACCTGCTAAGGAATCAGATTCTTAGAGAAGTTAAACCTGTCAAACCTGTTAATCTCCACTTACAGACATTGGGACCTTGTGTCGCATCCTACTCATGCAAAGAGGTGGTGAGATATATATATATAATATATATATTAAGGAAGATGGATACAATAGAAACCTACTGAGTTTCCTCATTATGATCTTCAGGGTTAAATCCACTGGAATTAATCGAGGTACTGATTAATTGCAGCCAAATACACATGTGTTCATTGAATAAAGATGTTACGTTAAAATCTTATTTCAATAAAACACACATGTAATCAACTGCCCAATTAATCGTACCTTCGATTAATTCAGTTGGATTTAAACCCTTGAAAATCCTAATAGTGAAACTCGAGTAGGTTTCTATTGCTAATCCATTCTTTAATAAATTTGCTCTACTTGTATTGAGCACTTTGTATTTGTTATATCGCTGACTTAACCCCGATTTTGTGACCTCCAATGAAACGTGCCATTATCACCGCGTAAGCCACCTTTTATCGTATAAAATAGTATATATATATAATATTAATAATATATATATATAAAAATTGGAGGCGGACTGGTGTAATTAGAATTGTGGGAATGGACTCATCAACTAAAGTTCAAATCCTGATAGAGCTGTTATGCATGCACATAGCATTTGGGAAAGGTTATGAATCTAACTATTCTCCCTACGCTATGGTAAATGTTAAACAGACTGGGCTCTTTAACTTTGGCTAAGTAACCGTCAAGGAGAAGGAAAAACTCTAAATTCAAACCTGTTTAAACTCTTGTCTTTCCTCGTCTTTTTTCTACTGCCAGTCGGCTGGGAGCGTTAGAATGCACCTTACTGTGCACCTCTGCAGAGTGGTAAGCATCCCCAATGGGCCCACCTGTGGCCGTGAGTGGCGAACCCGTTGATGCTTAAGGATAGACCAGGTGGTATAGCAGTTCATGACATGCAATACTCACGTTGGCCCATTTGGGCTAAGACGGGCGATCTCAGAGCCCCCTCCAATCAATCTCGGCTGTCACGTCAAGCCCTAGCAACTATTATGATTTTCCCAACCCTATTCCTATTATGGCAAGCCCTAACCCCTTTTATTCATATGCGGTGCTAGAAGCATGATGAGTGTCTACATGTCCTGCGGGAATGCAGTTAAACTCTATCGAGTGAGTTCCAGTTTTGGAGGTTTGTGCGGGAATGTGGCAGCACCCCTTCTTACCATGCTCCCTGGTCCACTCTACCCGGGCGGGTCAGTACCTGTTAGTAGTCCCATTTATGGCGGTTATAAATATGAAAATTATTCATTAAAAAAAATTGTATCATCCATAAAATTGTTTATTTCAAAACTTTATCGGCATTAAATGACCCACTGAGGTTTGATATGCCGTTAAAACAACAAGACAAACAAACAAAAACCATGACTTCTGGAAAGAACTTTGGAAGGATAAATACGAGAATTTATTTCTGCATCCACAAGAAAGTTCCTGGGATAGATCATTGATGAGATTCCCAAGTAGCTTAAGAGACTGTTGCAATAACTGGTGCAAATATAGAATTTTGGATAAACTCCCATGTTATACAGTTCTTTTTTTGCTTAAAAATAATGATTCAGAAATGATATATTATATATCACCAACCCCTCCACACGAGCAGGATGTGACACAAGGTCAATTCTTAAGCGGAGTTCAACAGGTTTGATTCAGGAGTTTTCTTCTTCCAGCGGTTGCCTAACCGAAGGTTAAAGAGCCCAGTCTTGCCCTACATTTGCCCATAGCTGGAGAGAGAGGATGCAGGACCTTTCCAGGTATAGCGCTAAGTGAATGCAATTACACGTCCAGGATTTGAACTCGGGGCTACAAGTCCCATTTCACCATGAACTTTAACCATTACACACGAGCTTCCATTAATTCCAGAAATGTATTATAAGTTTATTAAATAGAGAGTTACTTACAATCCCCTGCTATGTTAAAGAGAAGAATCTGCAAAATAACCCACAAGAGTGAATATTGCCATAAACACAAAACAGACCAACCCAACCAACACCTGATATTATTATAGGTCAGATAAGGATTGCTTATAAATGCTTAATAATGAATAGATTCACATTGATTTACTGACTCACTGAATCCTTTAAAGCCGATATCACTTGATTCTGTATCCCATTTATATCGTATCCAATACAATATCAGCTTTCTTCACTTTGTCTTTATTTTTGCTCTCACTCAATACACTGCGATCAAAGACACAGATGTATCTCAAAAATTCTCATATAGAAATGCACACATTGTTAGAGTCAAGAATGATTGACAAACGTCTTCATCTATTCGCCTGAAGTAATCAAAGGGATAGGCATTAAGAGAACAGAGTCTTTTGTTTGATTGTCTAATGTATCATCCAAGCTTGCAAAATTGCTAGGATGGGTTCTAACTTACATTTCTGACATGTGTAGCGAAAACATAGGAATGGCCTGAAAGGGTTAAGTTATCTAAAAGCTTCTGCTGGAACCATCAAGTTTTGATTTCAAAACTCTGATGTTAAACCAGTGTGTTGTCATCATATAACAATGTTTTAATGTTGGACTCACTTGTATATACGTTTACAATTGTGGTAGCATTGGGCATTGTCCTTTTTGAGTTGTCCATACTTTAGCTGTCCCTTGAGATGCTTACAGATTTAAGCAGGATTTAATTTGATATTGGTAAGGAAACCTAAAACTACAGCATAACATAACCTTTTTTTTCATAACAAAGTCACAGACACTAGTCTTTATATATTGTATGTATATATTGTTTGTATAATATATATATATATATATATAATATATATATGTATATGAATATAATTTGTGTGGTGTTATATATATATATATATATGTTGTTATGATATTGTGTATATGAATTATATTGTGTATTGGATATATGTTTGTATATGAATATATTTGGTGTGTGTGTAATGTATATATATATTATATATATATATATTGTGTATGGATATGATGTTTGTATATGAATATATGGTCGTGTATATTATATATATAATAATATATTTGTGTATGGATATATTTGTATATAAATATATTTGTGGTATATATATATAAATATATATATATATGTGTAGAATTGTGTATGGTAATGTTTTATATTAAATTATTAGTGTGTGTGTGTGTATATATTTGTGTATGGATATATGTTTTATATAAATATATTTGTGTGTGTGTTGTGTGTATATAATGTTCATATATATTATATATATATATATATATTTATTGTGATTGTGTGTGTATATTTCTTTGTATAAAATGTATATATATGTAAATTATGTATATGTGTATATATAAATATAATATAATTGGTGTGTTTGTAGAAATACAGAATAAATTAGATTCTCTACTGTAAGATGAATGTATAATTGGGAAAGAAATAAAGTGGTAGAGAATTCTCTGGAGAATTATGAATGGTCAGATTTAGGGGAGTCGTTGTGTTTGACCAATGAAAAGAGTTTGATCACAGAAGGATAAGCCAGAATTTAATAATGATTTTTTTATTTCCGTTTTAACCCCCTAATCGGTGGCAGCCTGGAATGTGTCATTTAGTCATGAGAATGCTTCTGTGGTATAACAGTTATACTCAACGGGATGTGGACATGCTACCAGTGTACAAATTCTGAATGAGCTTATCTGCATTTCACGTACAGCTAATACCTCTAAGAAAAAGTATGAATCCAATTATTCTCTCTACAGTTAGTAAAATAATAGGGCTATTGGGCTTTTAATGTTGTATGGCAACCCATCTAAGAGAAGTAAAACTGGAATTCAAAGCGACCTCGATGTAGCGGAGATTGAACTCACAACTTCCTGATCATTATTATTCCTATCTAATAAATACTAATTTGTATACTATTATATGGTTTCAATTATTCCTATCTGATACTAATATTTTCCTATTTGATAATATGCAAACAATTAAATTTTAAAAATTAACAACTCCTATATGATACAAATAATCTAAGAGTCTTTATATTGGTGCGGTAATTATTCCAATCTGATAAAAAGTAAATTATATACCATTAATGGTTTTCAATTATTCATTTCTAATACTAATAATTTCCTATTTGATAATTAACAATGGAATACGATGAGGAAATTAATCCGTCAGTATGTGGAGAAAATTTTTAAAGAAAACAAACACAGGATGTCATGAACAATGGAAACTCTTTATGTCGATACTTAAGTATTTCGGTTTTTTTAAATAAAAACCTTCTTCAGGACATTGAATATTTGTAAGAGTAAAAGATGAAAGATGTTCATCACACATTCAAAACACACTGAACATCTTTCATCTTTTACTCATACAATTATTCAATGTCCTGAAGAAGGTTTTAACTTTTAAAAAACGAAATACTTAAGTATCAACATAAAGAGTTTTCCATGACATCCTGTGTTTGTTTTCTTGAAAAATTTTCTCCATATAATTAACAATGTAACCAAAACCATCATTAGGTGTCATACATTCAAGTAATTATAATAGAATATCAACCTTCAAATTTGTATATATATATATATATATATATATATATATATATATATATAATCATCCTACAGTACCGTGTTTCACAGTTCATGCTCTTCAGTGTGGCTAGACCCAGCAACTACTTCCAGCCGGGAGCAAAACCCGACTGAATTTTTATCAGTTCAGTTCCTTAACCTCTCGACCGTTGGCAGCTGCCAGTAAGTAGCGGTGTTTCAACTGATTAATACATACATTGGTGTATATATTTTACAATCATCAGAGAGCTCAAATCTGTAAACAACAGATAAGCCTTGTTTTATTATGCAAGTGATGAAAGTCAATTAAAGTCACACCTGGAAAGCTTTACACTGTGTTATATATATAATGGAATGTTATTAATGATAATAGAACGCAAGGAATTTTTCATGTTTTTCATTTGAAAATAACTTTTAGATGAAGCATTATAATATCGCTTCTTAACATTGCCCTGAAGATGGTTGAATAAAAAAAAAAAAATGTTTGAATATGACATCCATAAATATATCGCCTGACTATTTGTTTTTACATGTTTTGTACTTTCATGTACACACTCTCTCTTTCTCTCCTCTCTCTCTCTCTCTCTCTCTCTCTCTATATATATATATATAATAAATATTTTATATTAAAAAAATTAAAATAAAAAATAATAATAAAATAAATAATAGATTTAAATGGTGTTCTGTCTTTGTTTTTTATTGTTTAGTTTATGCTAATTTATTTGAATCACAGCAGGAGGTATTGTATAATAATACGTTTGCTCAAAGTCTCTTTAGTCAGATCTTAGCCCTGAACAGCACTAAGCGAAACTTTTAGTAGGTATATCTGACTCATTAGTTATATATATATATATATAATATATATATATATATATACACACACATAGAGAGAGAGAGAGAGAGAGAAGAGAAGATATGGTCAAAGAGGTAAAAATTCATAAAACCTGTCATAGTATATAAGTTTTAAGATGTTTAAAAATTAATCTTTTTTTCTGTGTTATTACCTTTAAATATCTCCTAAATTAGCAACTTTTATTTTTTTTTATGAATATATGTTCCAGTATGATTGTCAGCTAGAAAAAGAAAACATTTTTATTTTCTCATTATTTTTTTTTTTTGTCTAGGTACAAATATCTGTCTTGGGATAATACCAGATAATGACTAACTACTCACAGATAGAAAATTCTCTTTCTCAGTCTTATACACGGACAATGTTAACCAATGGTAACCAAACACTCTCATCCCTCTCAGCTGAGGCTTTAGAATACACTGACTGCACCTCTGCAGAGGAATAAAACCCCCACAGACACAATGGGGCCACCTGTTGGCTGTGGGTGGTGACCTGTGATGCTTAAGGATGTAACCTTAGTGGTTGAACAGAACATGACATGGGAAATTCCACTTTGGCCTTTACTTAGGCTAGACGGGTGGTCAGCTGTTAAACTTTGTTTACTTTTGTACCCAACCCCTCCCATCATGGGCAGAATGTGACACAAGGTCAATTTTTGGTACATCTTTCACTTTTGTACCTATTGAAGCCTACTGTTGGTTTGAATAACAGCAGCTAAGTACAACTCCCACAGTGTCCAAGACAGTTGATATAAATAGATTGGGTGATTCCATTCCTTGAGTTCTGATTGGCTGTTGACTGCTTGATTTGAATGACATTGTGGAGTCTTATATATACTCTGTCATTCTACAGTGGACTTTGTAGCTTTCGGGATTGTATTGGGTTACAACCGTTTGCTGCCTTGTCTTCCCAGTTCGACGGTAATTGGACTTTAATTATTCTTCAGTACCCAACATGAGCTGAATGTGAAACAAGGTCAATTTTTGGTACATCTTTCACTTTTGTACCCAACCCCTCCATCATGAGCTGAATGTGACACAAGGTCAATTTTTGGTACATCTTTCTGTACCTGAACTTTTTTTCCTACCATAAAAAGAAAACAAAAACAAACTCCTAATTTTGACATCTATGCTAAAAACAGATTTGCATATAAGATATAACACTAACTAATCATGATGTGTGGCCAGATAAAGTTAGTCATTTGACATGACATGTGACCACTTGGGACATAATCATGTGACCTGAATGAACCTTGTCATCTGCCAGATTTGACCTGGTGTATGTTCAACCAAATTTAAGACATAACTTCAGCCAGAATGCCACGCCTAATGACAGCTTCAATTTGACCTGTCATATTCCGAGCCGTAATCACATAATCTAACATGGAATGACTTTTTGACTCTACTTTCCCTTTGAGGCAAGAGACAGATGTTGATATCTCAGAATTTTTTTTTCCTATTCTATATATGACTTACTTAAAGGCTACCTTAGTCACTAATTAAACTGGACACCGAGGCAACAAGTCACATCCTATCTATTTATCAATACACGTGTTCCTTATTTGTTCAACTGTTATCATCTTATAACTCTGGTTATGAGACTGTCCAAAACTCTGTTATCATCTTATAACACCCTCTGGTTAAAAATGAGACTGTCCAAAACTATATATTAATACTTGTGTTCTTAATTGTTCAACTGTTATCATCTTATAACACCCTCTGGTTAAAAATGAGACTGTCCAAAACTATAATTAATACTTGTGTTCCTTAATTGTTCAACTGTTATCATCTTATAACACCCTCTGGTTAAAAATGAGACTGTCCAAAACTATATATTAATACTTGTGTTCCTTAATTGTTCACTGTTATCATCTTATAACACCCTCTGGTTACAAATGAGACTGTCCAAAACTATATATTAATACTTGTGTTCCTTAATTGTTCAACTGTTATCATCTTATAACACCCTCTGGTTAAAAATGAGACTGTCCAAAACTATATATTAATACTTGTGTTCCTTAATTGTTCAATGTTATCATCTTATAACATCCTTTGATTACAAATAAGACAAAATATTATAAATCTATATATTAATACTCATGTTCCTTAATTTTACAACCGTTATCATCTCTCAACACCCATTGATTAAAAATGAGACTGTCCAAGATGAAATGCAAAAATGTAAATTCTGATTATCTGGTGTTGCTTATCTTCTGAATTCTTATTTCTTATGAGTGTCTTCACTTCATCTAAATAATGGAGGACACTAGAAAGAAGGTTGGTTGGTTGGTTGGATTTTACATCTTATCAACATTCTTTGTTTATTTTATGCTGAAGATATTTTATTTTATTCATTCTTCATTTTCTTATTTAAACGTTTTCTAAACTCATTTTTTCTATTTGACCCATAGGTGGGACCCTAACAAGTACTACCACTCCGGGTAAGTGTTGACCTAGGAGCAATGGTGATGAAGGGGTACTCCACATTCATTAGAGCTCCAGAACTGGAACTTCACCATCAGATAGACCCATCTATGGGTTAAATAGAAAAACATGAGTTTATAAACAAAATTGTATTATGCATTAAGAATAAATTTATTTCACAACTTTGGTCGGCATTAAATGACCCACCGAGGTTGATATGCCATAAAACAAACAAAACCAAACTTCACCATCAAATAGAGTTAAACATCATATCCAGGACATTAAGACCGTAACTGCCTTCTAGCATATATATATATATATATATATATATATATATATATATGATAAAAAAGAGTCGGTGCTTGCCATAAGAGCAAAGGTTGGGACAATCCAATAGGTGCAAGAGCTTGACATGATCAGCCAATTGATCAGAGTAGGCGTCTTCAACTGCTTGTCTAGCCAAAATAAGGGCCAAAGTGGAGTGTTGCATGTCATGGACTGCTCAGACACCAGGGTTCCATCCTTAAGCATCATGACTTGAAAGGAGGAGGATAATAATAAAAACTAGATGTGACTGAATTCTGATAACAGGTTGTTACAGGAAAACTTAGAAAAACTTAATATTCTTTATATGAATTAAACACGTTTTCAAGTAGAAAGCACGTGGTGTAATGGTTAAAGTCATAGGAAATGGACTCGTCGCCCCGAGTTCAAATCCTGGACGTGGTAATTGCATTTCATTAATACCCTTGGGAAAGGTATGAATTCTACTCTCCCACCAGCTATGGGTAAATAGTAGGGCAGACTGGGCTCTTTAACCTTGGTTAGGCAACCGGTCTAGGAAAAGAAAACTCTGAATTCAAACCTGTTAAACTCCGCTTAAGAAATTGACCTTGTGTCACATCCTGCTCGTGCGGAGGGGTCGGTAAATATATATATGAATTAAACACAAACTAAATTCATCAGAAAAAGTTTTTTTTTTATTGTTGATTTGATTATAAACTCATAAAATATATTTAGTTATTTATTTTATTTCTGCTATGAATGTCTTTCAAGACAAATGATTTCGAAATTATTGTGTCAATTCATTCCTGTCTGTGGAAATCTCCTCCAAATCTAAAATGCAAATCAAAGAAATCACTAACTCCACCCTAACCTAAAGAATAATTTTAGCAAAATACTAAAAAAAATTTTTTTAGTTCTGATAATAAAATAACTTACAAACAAAAACCAACAGCCTTATAAAAATTTTTAAAAAATAAACAAAAAAAATAAAAATAAAAAAAAATAAACAATATTTCTATGAAATGTACAAAGCTCATTTTTTTTCTTCTTGATTGAGTGAAAGAAAATAATAAAAAAAACATTAATGGTTTTAAGTGAATGAACATTATTTTTTCTTTGTATTTAGAATTTATTGTAGTATTTTTTCATTAATATTTCTCTATTTAAATGTCTGGAGTCAAGTCTCCAAAATTGCTGGTCTCATGAATGTCAAACTTCAAGATCTAAACTTCAGATTGAATTATACTTGTATTATGTGGAGTAGTAAGCTTTACTTAATAAAAAGAAAGAAATCATTTTCTTTTAATGGTCGAATAAATAGACATACAGATATTCAACTAAATTTCTATTAACATTATTTGTATTATTTGGACTATTGTCCTCATCTTCATTGTTATCTGTACAACATTTTGGCTGATGTGCCCTCACGAGGGCACATTTTTCTGTTACCTGCTGGTTGCCTTCTTCGGGTATTTCTTGTTGGACTCGGGAACCATCTCGAACTAGGGAACCTTCTTGTAATAATTGGGAACCTTCTTATCGTAATCCGGAGCCATCACGGATCTTTGAACCTAACAATAGTCCGAATAATACAAATAATACGAATTATCAAGCCTCATCTCAAAAATTATAAGAAATAAATTTCTATTCTTGTAAGATTTTAAGATTAAATCAATTGGCATTAAAATATATCTAGTTTTCACATAGTTACATTAATTGTGGGTCCCATTTACCAGTAGGAGATCTGATTTAGTACAATATTTACCTTACATCCCACATGTGTGGGTATGACACAAGGTTTTTTAATGTGGGATCACCCACAAGTCAAAGCTCATGGGATGGTGAGTGCAAAAAATGCATCAATCCTGTCGACATTCCTCTTCAAGGTGGGGGCGCCTCAGGCACTGGGCAATAAACTCAGCTTGGCTCATTTAAATCAAGGGGGCAGGTGTTGCCTGAGGGGGTAGCCCACTGGGATCACACCATTAATTAACAGCACAAGTCTAGTGGCCAAAGCCACCAGACCCCTGCCCTGAGGAGTGGGTTATTTGTTTGAGTTTGAGTTTTAGTATCCAGATATTCAATTAAATTTCTATTCTTATAAAATTTTAAAGATTAAAGCAATTAGTTTTCACATAGTTACGTTAATTGGTAGGAGATCTGATTTAGTATAATAGTTATATGAAATGCCATGAATCTGTTTCAACCACCACCATTGTCCAAAACAATAGTAAAAATCATTGTCCAATTTTTTATAGCATGTTGCATTTTTATAGTAATGCATTTTTATAGTAAAAATCATAATTTGTAAAATCATTGTCCAATATTGTCCAATGCATTATAGTAAAACCAATGCATATAGTAAAAATCATATAAAAGTACACTTTAAAGGAGATCTGACAACATAAAAAAGACCCTAAATTTTTTCTTAAGTTTTTTTAAATAAGAAAAATAGCACATAGGGTATAAAAACACAATAAAATAGAATTTGATGAATTATCTTATTTGATGGCATATAAGACACACCCCCATTTACGCAGGTCAGATTCAGGAAAAAAAGGTTTTTAGTGTATTTAAGCATATATTGTTGAAAACAGTCTAGCTGTGCATTACACAAACAGAAACATAGCTGTATAAAAGCAATTTGGCAGTAACAGGCAAGCAATAAGCATACACAAGACATCTCAATAGCAGGAAATAATAATAATAATAATTAGCCTAGGTCTATGGGAGGTCTCAAACTTCATCTACGATGTATAAGACACAAGGCAATTTTTTTAGCCAAAAATTTTGAAAAGAAAGTGTGTCCTATATGCCTTCAAATACAGTATGTGCTGTAATATGTTTTAATGTTTATTTTTTTTATAGATAATTTTTTTCTTTGGTGTAGTAAATTTGGAAACTTACATGTCTTTAGTGAACTTATTAACATAAGCATATCTGAAGCTTGCTCATACCTCAAACAATCTACCAAATGACAACTTGTAACTCAGGGTACTCATCACTCAAAGTAGAATAATATAACACTCAGCCCACAATGTTGGGCTTATGGTATATGGTAAAATTGTGCTCAGTATTGAGCTGGTAATTATCTTCCTTACAAAGAAAGTAACATTTAAAACTTTATATTCTCTTCGGTTGGTTCTCGTTGCCAGAAAAACATTGACTAATTCCAGTACAAGGTCACATTTATGAATGATAATGGAAGACTCAGTTCTTAGTGACTTATAGATCGGCCATCCAATTTAAATAATCTGAAATCAATGCACTGTAATGTTAAAACCAGAATGCAAACACAAAGTTAAATTTAATTTAAATTGCACACATAAAAGAATCAGAACAGGTTATTGTGCTTGCTACCAAAAGAATGATGTTTATTCTTAACTTACTGGCTTATATAAATAATGAACTTTCTAATGTGGTATATATATATAAACTCAATATAGCCTAGAAAAATAATGAACTCTCCAATGTATTATATATATATATATATATATATATATATATCAATATGGTTTAGATGTATAATGAATTTTCTAATGTGATACATATATTTATATAAAGACAATATGGTTTAGATAACTAATGAACTTTCTATTGTGGTGTATATATATATATATATATATATATATATATATATATATATTGAAGTCAGTAAGTCTACTGTTGGTTTAAATAACAGCAGCTAACTAAGTACAACTTAAGCAGTGTCCAAGACAGTTGGTATATATAGATATCAAGAATGACCCATTCATGAATTTGGGTGATTTGGGTCATTCCATTCCTTGAGTTCTGATTGGCTGCTTGACTGCTTGATTTGAATGACATTGTGGAGTCTTATATGTATCCTGTCATTCTGCAGTAGATTTTGTGACTATTCGGGTTTGTATTTAAGTTACAACCGTTTGTTGCCTTGTCTTCCCAGTTCGACGGTAATTGGAACTTTAATTATTCTTCAATATATATATATATATATATATATATATATATATATATATATAGGTAATATGGCTTAGATAAATAATGAACTTCCTATTGTGGGAAGTATATGTTTATATAAAGACAGGCTTGTATAAATAATGAATATTCTAATGCGGTATATATATTTATATAAAGACAATCTGGCTTAGATAAATAAAGAACTGTTTAATGTGGTATATATTTTTATAATTACAATATGACTTCTATAAATAACTTTCTTACAATGTAAAAATAAACAAAAAATAACAAATAAAAAAATAGCAGAGGTGGTCACTACTAGAATAGGCTCAGTCCTAATTAGTGATCATCCTCACACATTACTACAACAACCAACATTAGATTTTTTTTTTGTTTGACATTATTTATATTGTGTAATGTGTGAAAATAAACCATTGTTTTCTTCTTCTAATGTGGTATATATATATATATATATATAGACAATATGGCTTATATAAATGATGAACTTTCTAATGTGGTATATATATATATATATTTATATAAAGACAATATGTAAAATAAAATTGACGTTGTAGAATTTCATATTAGGTGATCAGTATTCAGCTGTATTGAATCAGCACTTACCCAACACATGGCTATGTTATGGTAGTTAGCACAGAGTCTGTATTGGGTAATTGCATATTTGACTTCCAAGAGAGTTGAATACTGATCACCTAAAACAAAATTCTACATGATGCAGCGAACAGGATTTGAACCATGTTTTACTATAAAGAAAGTATCATAATAAAAGATATATTTCACAAAAATAATATTTCACAAAAACAACCTCCACATATGACCAGGAGGAGACAAGCATGCTATATATTTTTCTTTTCTTTAACTCTCTGTATTTACTACTCCCTCTGCATGGGCAAAATGTGACAAAAGGTAGAGTTTAACAGGTTTGAATTCAGAGTTTTCCTTCTCTTTGACTGGTTACCAGACAATTCTATTTCCTATGACTCTTACCATTACACTATACACCTCCCTCTCCCTCTATATATATAAAAGTAAAAAAGTAAAGTTGTCGGGGTGGCCTAAAGTTGGTATCAGCCAAACAGCGAGGGAGTCTATCCCCTTTTCCCTAGCGCTAGACCAAGGAGATTGTTTTTTGCATCTGAGGTGGAGTGCCACACCTACCGTCATCTCCTCACTTTACCACACAGATCCCTGTGCTGCTCATACACTCAGTTGACGAGGGCCTGTATCGAACCTGGAACATTGTAGTTCCTAGTCCAATGCTCTACCGACTGAGCTACATATATATATAGTGTCAAAAATATAGGCTTAATAGGAACTAAAAGTTTCACACATTCACAGTAATTGTTAGGCAATTAAAACTGTATTGGTGTATAATTTTGACAAGTTTTCAAATTTCTAGAATATCCTCCCTAATGATGGGTAAACATCTATGATATCAAATTGAACAAATATACAATCATACTTGTCTTTTAGATTACAAAAATCAGTTTCTTGCTGATTTAGTATTTTTCCATTGTTTCTTGAAAACTCTCTCTCCAAACATAGAATTGGTATTTTACAATATTATTTTGCTGATTTTTGACTTTTTGTACAATCTAATAACCAACATATTCTTTTATTCTTGAAATTATCCTTGTAATTTTACAAACGTTCACTTTTTGACAAAACGGTTTATTAGGTTATCTAGCTTAATTTTTCTTATTTATTTTCATATCTATTCCATACCATTTGGTAATTTCTTGTATATCTTATTATAATGATGATTATGTGTCAGTTTGTCTGTAACTGAAACTATATCACCCCCAATGTCACAATAAGTAAGTAAAGTCGTCGGGGCAGCCTAAAGTTGGTATCAGCCAGACAGCAAGGGAGTCTATCCCCTTTTCAATAGCGTTAGACCAAGAAGATTGTTTTAGCATCTGAGAAGGAGCGCCACACCTACCATCAGCTCCTTACTTTACCGCACATATCCCTGTGCTACTCATATGCTGAGTTGGCGAGGACCAGTATCGAACCAAGAACCTTGTGGTTTCTAGCCGAACGCTCTACCGACTGAGCTAACCCGGCTTGGCAATTTCTTGTATATCTTATTATAATGGTGATTATGTGTCAGTTTGTCTGTAATTGAAACTATATCACCCTCAATGTCACAATTCCCTGAGTTATTTATGTAATATTCTCAATGATTATTAAATAATCATTACCACTATTTAATCTTAATTAACATCTTGTTTATTAATGGCATCTCAATTGAAGAGTAGCTGAGTTAGATTTGCCTCAAAACAACCCATATTTTTAATGCATTTAAAATCTTGCAATGTGTTTTAGATAGCACTATGAAATAAAGGTTTACATTATATATGGTGTGGTTAATTTGCATACTGGGTTTAACAAAATCGGGTTAAATAGATACTTACTTGGTGTTATTGATTTCAAATATTATTGTTTTATTCTTAGATGTATTAAAATCAATCCTATGTATAATTTAATATAGAATAAATTAATTAAAATAATGAAAATAAGTGTAATCTTTTCATACGTATTTTTATTTTTATTTAGTTTCGTTAGTCTTTCTAATTTAATACAATATTTTATTAGATTAACATCAAGATACTTACGCCTGGAGTGAGCATATTTTTACTAGTTTTAGTAACCCTCTCTTCAAGCTTAATTTTTCTTATTTCTTTTTGCCTTGAGTTTTATATCATGTTCCAATTTTGTGTATATTTTAGTAATACTCTCTCTCTCTAAGTCATTTGTTTTGTTTATTTGGTTCCATTTCATATATTTTCCTGTTTTATCTGATGGCAAAAACACATTCACAGTTCCTAATTGTCTTTGAATCTTCTTTAAGTGTCCTTTGATAAACCAGACGCTTCTATGTATACTACTTATACTAATTATATTTATACAACAAATATTATGTTACATATACATGTAAGTAAAAATGTTACTTACATTTTACTAATGATGACCACATGGTCAAAACTAATACAGAAATAATATTTATGGAAATTTACATTTCTTAGTTTTGTTTATCTTTATATGTTTATTTTAAATGTATGTATGTTTATTTGTGGTGTATAAATGTAAGACAAATATATGAGTATGTGTGTCAATTGTATATGCATAGATAATATAATCTTAATTGCTTTTCTCTACTGATTTCCTAAATATGTGTGTTTGTGTATATATATATATATATATATATACACCTATAAAAATAAACACACTAACCACCCAATTTGAAATAAACAACTCTCAAACCTAATTGAAAATTCATTAGCCAGGTGCTCTCACCATGGACACACATATGCACACACACACACACACACACACATATATATATATATATATATATATTTTTAATTCCTCATGTATATATAAAAAATGATTTCAATCAAACTTAATCAGAAGATGGTTTTCACTGAACAGATGGACTTGCGACTTCTAATACATTTTTTACACAAATTTTTGTGGCTTGTCAAACACTTAGAAAACTTATTTAAAATTTCTAAAAACTCTTTGACGGTTGAAACTAGTTGAGAACAATTAAAAAATAAAAGAAATATTTCTGTTTCTATTTTCACTTTTTCCATCTTTATATATATATATATATATATATATATTGAATATTTTACATTTTACTCTGTCCGTCCACTCACTGGCACTGGGAACATTGAGCTCTCCATACGGTTTACAGGTTTCACTTTGGTTAAACCACACATGGAAAAATCCTAACTACCAGGGGAAAAAAAGTATATATACCTTACTTACATACAAATGTATATGTATGTATGTATGTATGTATGTACATTACTTACATATATTCTATGTATGTACATTTTCTGTATACTTATTTGCACTTATATCACAGAGATTTGGAACCTTTAGTTAACATTTAGTATATATATATATTTTTAGTGATTCAGGTTTAGAATATCTCGCTTGAAATATTAAACACTTTGATAAAGTAAAGTGCTGCAATCTAACAAAAAATGATTTTAAAATATATGATTAAAATATTTACATCACATTTTTAAATGCATTCTTTATTATACTTTTATAGTTTTTTAAATTCTTTAATTGAAAATATTATCTATCTCAGTCTGTTCATATCTATCTCGGTCTATTCCTATCTATCTATCTATCTCAGTCTGTTCATATCTATCTAAGCCCGTTCATATCTATCTATCTCAGTCCGTTCATATCTTTCTATCTATCTCAGTCCGTTCATATCTTTCTATCTATCTCAGTCCGTTCATATCTTTCTATCTATCTCAGTCCGTTCATATCTTTCTATCTATCTCAGTCCGTTCATATCAATCTATCTCAGTCCGTTCATATCAATCTATCTATCTCAGTCCGTTCATATCAATCTATCTATCTCAGTCCGTTCATATCAATCTATCTCAATCCGTTCATATCTATCTATCTATCTAAGTCTGTTCATATCCATCCATCTATCTATCTATCTCAGTCTATTCATATCTATCTATCTCAGTACATATCTATCTATCTATCTATCTCAGTCTGTTCATATCTATCTTTCTATCTCAGTCTGGCCACATGATCATAACTAGTACAGAAAAAATCAATTATAGACTGTTTAATTGAAAATAGTGCAGAAAAATATTTTTTTTAAATATATATTATTGTCTTATTTTTGTATATTTATATGTGTACATGTGGAATATAAACAATATATATTGATGCAAATATATAAGTGTGTATGTATGACTTACATATGTTTAAATCTATTTTCTCTTCTTCTGTTCTGTGTGGACATTTTTTGTATACTTATATCATATATTTATATGCACTTATAAACTTAGTTATACATCTCTGAATGTATGTAAATGTTACACACTTTCAAAGTTTTGTGCATCACATTAACACATATGTAAATATATTATCAAAAGGTGATGGGAAGGGGAAACATCCTTGGGCCAAAAAATTATCTATTTTAACATCAGAAATCCCCAGAGTCGAACTAGAAAGTCCTTGGCCTTTTTAACTTTATTGATAAGGTCAGAGAAACAGTCAAAAGGTGGAAACAAATTTAAAAGGCTTGAACTTTCCGAAGGAAACACTAAAGGTTTTTAGATGTTTCCAAATATTTCCTGGTTCTTGAAGGATTCGGTGATGGTGGAATTTTGTTCATCAGTCCTGAAAAAATTATTTAAAGAATTTCTTTTTAGGGGAGAGGTGCTTCAATCTTCCAGGGAAACTCCCTCTCACCAATGCTATTTGTTATAGCAATGATTCTATTAAATTACATACTTAGAAAGTGTTACAAATTTACAAAATCATAGGAAAAATCAATCCCCTCATGGACATGGGTGATACCAAGATTTTTACCAAAAATTAAAAAATATCTACAAACACTTGTACAAACCATAAGAATATACAGCCAGGATATAGGAATTGAATTTGGCACTGAAAAGTATCATGCTCATTAGGAAAAAGGGGAAAAGAGAAGCAACAGAAGGAATAGAACTACAAATCAGGAAAATGTAAGAAAAAGAGAATTATAAATAGTTGGGAATATTAGAAACAGACACCATCTAACTGTAGAAATTATCCCACCAGATAACATAAAAACAATATAATACTCACTGTCGCAATGGAATTTTAACTACCATCGAGTTAGCAGACAAGAAAAACATGCAAGTTGTAACTTAAATACAGTCCTTGCATGTTGTTGGCTCAGTGCAGACTGGGGGCTGAAGAGTGGGTACTTATCCATATCTCTACTCATCCTGAATACCATCAGCCAATCAAAACCCAGGAAGTGAACTTGCCAGAGTTCATAATGGAATAACCCAAAGCTTCATATAAACTACCTGCCAACACTCTAGAGATAGTTTTGTAGTCAGCTTGTAACAGAGCTGAATACTTGACAAATCCAACACTAACAAACAAGAGATGAAAGAAAATGTAAGAAAAGAGTACCTCAGAAGGACTGGAAAACTTTGCAAAATCAAGCTCTGCTGCAGAAATCTCATCAAGGGAATAAACACAAAAGACAAGGAAGGAAGTCCGACAAAAAAAATAAGCGACAAATTTTTAAAAAGGCAATTATATATGCTAAAATAATGGTCGGAATATTTTAAGCTCTTCCACTTAGATACTTTACCAAGATGGCCAAACATATCACGAAGGTTGGAATCTGTAAAAAGTATGGTACTAGATATGGTGCCTCTCTCAGAGAAACTGTGAAGAAAATGAAAATCTCACTGCATGCTAAGTACACATGCAAATTTTGTGGAAAGGATGCTGTAAAGAGAGAAGCTGTTGGTATTTGGTCCCACAAATCTTGTAGAAAAGTTGTCACTGGAGGTGCTTGGTCTTACAGCATGACAGCTGCTGTTACAGTTCACAGAGCTATCAGACGTCTCCATGAGATGAAGGAATTTTAAGTTATAACTTTGGGAGCCAATAAATTTTTGAAAGTGTAATTACCTGATGATAGCTGCTGAAGCATGAAACTTTTAGTTGAAATTAAGTCTACTATTTTTTTCTTTGTTTTTACTGATTTAGAAGATGTTTCTTGAAATAGTTTAGATTTCTCTTTAATAATTACAAGATGTCTCGGCTGCATAAGGAGTTTAGAAAAAAAAGTGGAAATTATAATCAGAGCTGGGTAAACTATTAAACAAGAAATCCAAATTAATCTTAAAAGGTTCGCATGAAAATAAATTCCAACTATACCACTAACTCCTGACTAAAATAAAGAATAAGTTACACATAATTTTAAAAAGCTGTTATATATATATTTGGTGAAAGTAAGATAGGAATATATTAATTATCTAATGATGGCTACAGAAACATGAAATTCTTACTGATTTAAGTTAGTTTCGAAGATCTTTCTCAAAATAAGTTAAATTTCTCTTTAATAAGAGCTGAAATCTAAACAAATGAAAAAAAAAAAAAAAAAACAATAAATAATTTTAAAAAATAATCTACACATCACATTATTAATTCCATTCTTTATTATATTTTTTATAGTTTGTCCTTTTCTTGAAAATTGAAAAACTTTGATTATTTTCCTGATGTGAGCGCATGGTCAAAACTATAACAGAAAAAATAATTATAGATTCTTTTAATTGAAAATATTACATTCTCTTGTTTATGATCATATGTGGTCAAAACTAATAATGAAAATATTTATAGAAAAATAGATTGTTATTTTTATTATTTTTGTTAATCTTAATATATTTATTTTAATTTTATGTATGAGTACATGTAGAATATAAATTTGATGCAAATACATGAACATAATTTCTTTTCTCTTCTGAAATTCTGAATGTATGTTATATAAAAAAAAGTATCGAATTTTATGCGATACATGCGTTGTAAGTGCCTTCAAGTAAAAACTTAATATATATATATATATATATATAAACTCTGACATTATAAAAAGAACTCCCGGCTTTATAGTTTGTAATTACACAATACAAACTTTTGCCTGGAGAAAAAAGAATATAAAAAAAAAGAAAAGACCAAATCATATGCACTTCCAGAAAATAATCAGATGGTACTATAAAAATGTCCAAAATAAAAGAAATACTCTAAGAGTTGCCTAACTTATATATACTAAAGTGCTTAATACAAAAAGTAGAGCTAATAAATAACAATAAAGTAAGCCTAATAAGTCAATGAATATCTACCTAGGTTTTTCCTAATGGATCATCAGGATAATTCTGACTCTAGGTAGGTATTGTTAAAGACCATGGAATATTTCTTCTTTATGATCTTCAGTTGTAGATGTTCAAGTCTTCTAGTAGTTTTTTGTAGATCAGGATCCTGATGGTGAAGAAATTGTCCCATATTTTTTACCCAAGCACTTTCAACCATTTCACTGGTCTTACTCAGAGAATTGTTGGTTGTAGTGTTTGATTCATTTGTATTTATTTATACATTGTTTAGGAGAGTCTGTTGTTTGGAGGGGTGCTAAGATTAGTGTGTTAGTTATAAAAGATGCTTAGTATATTATTGCTGGTGTTAAATGCTATTTTATTTATTTTAGGTTTGTTGCTTTTTATGCAAATTGCCTCAAGAATTTGTGGGCGTTTTTTTATAAACTACTAGAAAACTTGAACATCTACAACTGAAGATCATAAAGAAAAAATATTCCATGGTCTTTAACAACACCTGCCTAAATAATATATATATATATATATATATATATATATATAAAGGTAGACAAACACGGGATGTTATGGAAACTAGATGTTTATTGTCGACGATGCAACGTTTCGGTCATTTAGACCTTCTTCAGGACTTGGATATAGTTCTTGCTTCAATGATGGACATTCTCAAAATGCTGAAACAGAAGGTCATCAGTATTTTCAGCATTTTGAGAATGTCCATCATTGAAGCAAGAACTATATCCAAGTCCTGAAGATTGTCTAATAGACCGAAACGTTGCATCGTCGACAATAAACATCCAGTTTCCATAACATCCCGTGTTTGTCTACCTTTCTCCACATACTGTCGGATTAACCTCCTCACATTTCTCCCATATATATATATATATATATATATATATATATATATTTATTTATTTGTTAAATTTTTTAAACATAATTGTTTTCCATAGGCAACTACCCAGGTTTCAATCTATATTGCTATCATCAGGTCGCCAATAATTCTTCCGGTGTTTATGTGAAGAAATTTCTTGCTGTTATGTTTTTGGACTGCAAATTACGTCGGTTGATTATTGTGGACACTCTTTATGTTTTAGATTTTGATTTTGAATTTTTCAGTTTTTGCATTTTTTTTTTTTAAATGCTCACAAAGTTATCTTTTAAATAACAAAGTTATTTTTTTTAAAAATGCAAAAACTGAAAAATTCAAAATCAAAATCTAAAACATAAAGAGCGTCCACAATAATCAACTGACGTAATTTGCAGTCCAAAAACATAATGGGTAGTTGCCTATGGAAAACAAATAAATTTTTAAAATTCAACAAATAAATAAAGCTCCTACAAATTTGTGGTTGAGCACTGTGATTTCTTTGTTTCATCTCAAAATTTGTTTAATATATATCTATATATATATATATATATATATATAATAATAGTAAAGTCTAAGGAGTCAGGAACTACCTATGTTTTACCTAATCAGGATAATTCTGAATCATCCTGATAATCCGTTAGGTGAAACCTAGGTAGGTAGTTTTTGACTCTTTAGACTTTACTATTATTTGCTCTACTTAGTGTATTAAGCACTTTAGCTTATTTAACTTAGGCACCTCTTTCGGTATTTTTTCTTTGTGCCATTACATTAGTGCCAGGTGATCATTTTTAAGTCATGCGCAAATTTTGGACTTTTTTTTTTATGTACTTTTCTGCTGGCACAAATTTGTATTTTGTACTCATATATTGTAGAGTTGGGAGTTTTTTCATGCCATCAGAGTTTAAGAATAAAACAAAAACAATATATCTATATATATATATATATATATATATATTATATATACACACAAAGAGCAGTTGTATGTATGTCCGGAGGAAACTTCGAAAATAAAATAATTAACAATAAAGTAAATATATATACACATTAAATATCACCAGGGCTTGGTTTTTGAGCAAAAATAATAGAGATTTGATTTATTTTTGTGAAGATAATTAAAGAAATAAAATTTTAAAAAACAGCATGAAATTTTTCTTTTCATTTAATATTTTAGATAGTAGACATTAACATTTCTTTTCAGAGTAGCTGGATCAATGCAAGGTCTTTTTTTTTTTTAACATAGGGATTTAAATGAGGCATCCCACGAGGATTCAAATTACAATTAAGTAATAATGGATCTACGGGACTAACTGTAAAAAAATCCCCCTCTACCCAGGCGATGCCGGGTAGCCGCTGCTCGTATATATATATAAGAATGTGTGTCTTATTTGATTTATATATGTATAGATATATTTTCTCTATTACAATTCAATGTATATACATTTTTGCCTATACTTATGCTCTTATGTCTACTTAAAAACTTAGTTATACATCTATGAATGTATGTAAATGTTACACACTTTCAAAGTTTTGTGCATCACATTAACACATATGTAAATATATTATCAAAAGGTGATGGGAAGGGGAAACATCCTTGGGCCAAAAAATTATCTATTTTAACATCAGAAATCCCCAGAGTCGAACTAGAAAGTCCTTGGCCTTTTTAACTTTATTGATAAGGTCAGAGAAACAGTCAAAAGGTGGAAACAAATTTAAAAGGTTTTGAAAATTTTTCAAAGGCAACACTGAAATTTTTCGCATGTTTTCCGCAAAAGAACCAAAAAAGACTTGTAGAGGTTTTGGCACAGAGTGAGATGAAAGATTCACTTTTGTCCATAGGTCTTGAGAAATTTATTTAAAGAATTTCTATTTAGAGTGGAGGTCATTTTTGAAAATTATAATGGAAGAACAGAGAATAAGGAGGATGTAGTTCTGGGAAAATGGTTGGGGGCAGTCAGGTCAGAAGAAATGCTAAACGAGCAAATCTGAAGGAAATTTTTCAAAGAGGAAGGAACAAGATAAAGGTCAGGAAGAATTGCCATTTCTCTTTGATTGTATTTCTTAGAATTTTGTCAGTTCTAGGAGATTTACTTCCTTAATATTGTCACCATTTTCTAACATAAAGACTCGATCATCTCTGAAGTAATAATTCAAGTACAAATCATTTGTAAAAGTTAAAGTAAAGCTTTTTACAAGCCTAAGGATTGTAAAGGAATAAATACAATTACAAGTGGAGGCAGAGAGAAGCATTTAATGTACAAACCATAAGAATGTACAATGATAAACAAATATAAAAGTGAATGAGAGTATTCTCAAAGTTCAATGCCCAAGAGTTAGTTTAGTTTGGTCAGATTTAGGCCAGGAGTGGGTTAAGAGAATTTGCAGAAAATATGCCAGCTGAAAACTAAACTGTCTGAAGATCTTGCTGTCCTAATGAATCCTAGCTGTCATAGGTTGATGGCTCTCAGCTCTTCTGGTTTGGTGGGAGAAGACACTGCTTGATGGGTCTCAACTCTTCTGGTTTGGTGGTAGAAGACACTGCTTGATCTACCTCTTTGGATTTATAGTGATACGAAGTGAAATGCCTTACCCTCATCTCATGACTCAAGAGCCAAAGAGAGGTTGAGGACCTTTGGGGTCCTGCTTTTATAAGAGTTTTCACATGATCTCTAGGAGGGCTTTGATTGGCTTTTTGAATGCAAGCACATTGTAAAAAGACTATTCGGGCTATTGATTGGCTGAGGTTTAAACCATGTAACCTTGCTTAGTCTATAAATTTAAGTGGTAGATTGCAGCATGGCTTATATTATAATTATCTAACAGAGCTTTCCGATGAGAATCAAGTTAACATTTTAGAATTGTCTGAAATCGATATCATATTTATCAAACGAAGGAGAAATATTTTTGAATACTGATATTGTCTCCGCATATTTGATCCTGAATTGATTAATTCAATTGGTTTTATTGCTTTATTCGATTCAGGCAACATCAAAGGAAATTTAAAACAAATACGGACTAATTTGGAAATATGTGTAATTATGTAAGCATAAATATTTTTTTTCTTCATAAAGATAAATAAATACAATGAAAATAACTAATGAGTTGAACTTGTAATTATAAATTTTAACTTCTTTGATTTTTTTTATGCCGCTTAATACTTCAAAGATACTTTCTCAAAATATTAATGTGAATCAAAAGTTTTGCAATATTTTGGTAACAATGGGGCACAAATCAGCAGCTTCAAATGTTTTTGTTGAGGTTGTGAATGTAGAATCAACATATCATACTCACTTTCACAGGAAAGCTGTAACTAGCATCCAGTTACCAGATAAAGTGTTGTGGGGTTTTAAGGGTCAAAAATAAGACAAATGACTGGTAACAATGTGTACAAATGTATTGAACAAAAGGAGTAGAAATTTACAGCAAAGAAAGTGGAGATTGCGTCTGACCAATAAAGTTATGAGCTGACTCGCATTTGCTTCGTCTCAAGCCACAATTCTTCCTGGTACTTATAGTAGCAGTCGGTGTATTCCATTTATGTCAATAGGTTATATCACCTATAACACAAAGACAAGGGGACTGTAACTGAATACAGGCCCTGTACTGACTACCAGAACTGTCATATGTTATTACAGGGCCTGTATTCGTTTAAAGGTGTGTAACATTTATATCCATTCATTCACTGGGACTGAGAGAGGACAAGCTCACCTTCATACAATACTGACGGGATTTGCCTCTATTAGGGTTTTAAGGATTTTATGTTGGTTTAAGATTGTTGGTGCGTGTTCTTTTGGTTGTCACTATTTTTTTTTCTTAAACCCCATTATTCACATGGTTCTGGTACCTGTTCAGATCCCATCTATGAGTTAAATAGTAGAAATGAGTTTTAAAAAATGTCTTATTGTCTTCATGAATATAAATCAAATCTCTATTATTTTTGCTCAAAAACAGAGCCCTGATGATATTTAATGTGTATATATATTTACTTTGTTGTAAAATAACCCAACAAAGGCTGACATGCCATAAAATCCAACCAACCAACCAAACATACATTTGAACTGCCTATTGTTTTTGCATGGTAAAATGGTTTCAATTTTACTATGATTTTAAAATAGATGGAATACAGATTATCACAAGATTTGGTGAATTTCCCAGAAGATATATATACCTTACAATCTTTGTATGCTAAATAACTATACTCATATATGTGTGTGCATATATATATATATATATATATAGAGAGAGAGAGAGAGAGAGAGAGAGAGAAAGTGGTATTAACATATATAAAGAGACCTATAGAAAACACAATTGCATTGAGAGATGCTTATAAATAAATTCTAAGAGTCTGATATCTTGAAATGAATATGATACATCAATACAAATCTCATGATTGCATGAAGGTTTTATGCAATGTCAGAATACTAACCCACAGAGAAACAGCAATAAGAGAACATAAAACATGAAGGTTTAATCCATATTTTCTGCTTTCAGTAAAAATAACTATTCTAAACATCACCAAAAGAAAAAGACATTTTATTGTATAAAAAAGGTGTCTCAAAAAAAAAGTGTCAAGATTTTTTGTACTATTCATTGTTCATTTCTATCTTGGTAAATACAGCTTCAATCTTGATACTTTTATGACACATCTTGTATATCTATCTTATTACTGTTGCTTTTTATCACAAGACTCTTTATTATTACAACTAGCAGGACCTGTGGATATACCACAGTATGATAATTTAATTATTATGTTTGATGTGGTTCCTTAAGAGCTACTGCCCAATAGTTCAATATGTAACAAGTATAATAATCTTGATTTAACTCTATCACTCTTTTTTTCTTTTTTCCTTCTTTTCATCTTTTCATTATATTCAATATAAATAGAATAGCGTTATCGCTTCCCTGCATTTACTCCCTCTCTCTATCTTTACCCCACTCTTTCTTTCTTATTTCTGTGTATCATGTTCTTTATTTCTTTATAATGAAAACTGAATGGTCCATTATTTGCTGAGGTGACGACACTCATAAGAAATAGGAATTTGGTGGATGAGCAACACCAGATAATCAGGATTTACATGTTTACATTTCATCTTGGATAATTTGGATTGCCGCATTTTTAAGCACAGGACGTTACAAGATGATAACGGGCGTACAATTAAGGAATACAAGTATACAAGATATTGAAAATTTTGCTATTAAGATTATTGAAGTCAGTCAGTCTCCTATTGGTTTGAACAACAGCAACTGGCCAAGCACAACTGAACCAATGTCAAGACAACTGGTACTTATGGAAATTCAGAATAGTCCACTCATGCATTTAGGTGATTCCATTCCTTGAGTCCTGATTGGCTGCTTGGTTTCTATGATGTTCTGAGGCTTCATAAATATCCTGCCATTTTGCAGTAGTCTTAGCAGCAAACCAGGTTTGTATTAAGTTACGACTGCTTGCTGCCGTGTCTTACCAATTCGACAGTAATTGCAACTAGTATGATTATTCTACAAAGATTTTTTTTTTTTTTTTACTTTGAATTCAAAAGGCATGGAACAGGCAAGTTTTGTCTGACCAACTAAAACTAAAAGCTGTGAAAGTTTTGCGGATGTGACAAAATACTGTTGAGCAAACATCAAATGCTTAAAACAATTTTTGATAGCAATGATTGTATAGTTTCTTTTCCCAACAGTTTAAAATTTTTCTTGACACTCTTAGCCTTCTGCAATTTGTCACCTACTGACTTGAATTTAGAATGTTTTCTGTTGAATGTTATTGTTAGGGAAGATAACTCTTCCATAAAAGGTTAGTAAAAATCAACTAAAAACAAGATGGCTGCATAAAAACACACACATATTGTTAAGTTAAGGAAAAGAAAGAAAAGATAAAGAAAAGAAGGAAAGGAAGAGGAAAAGAAAGAAAGAAAAGGATGTTTAACTGTTTTGTTTTGTTGTTTCTAACATTTTGGGTTATAACAATTTTTTAGATGAAGTTTGATAATTTGTATTATTTGGACTATTGTCCTCATCTTTATTGTTATATACACAACATTCCGGCCAATGCCTTCTTCAGTTGTTTCTTGTCAAACTTCTCTTTGAACTTGTTGGATACATGGCGCTACAGATATAAGGGTTGAGTTAATACATTCCTGAGTGACAATCATCTCTAGATTGCAGGTTCAATCCTGGCCAAGGGTGATAATATCATGGAATACTTAATACAGCTTAACACTTATATTCGGCCATTGTCAATGGAATGAGAACTGTCTACTCTGGTGGATTGAATAAAAGGTTAATTTCAAAGTTCCGTGAAGGCGTCCGATTACAAGAATGTTCCTGAGTTTAACAAGAAACACCAGAGCAAGACTGGAGGTAGATCTGCTAAATTGTTGTGTACATAACAATAAAGATGAGGACAATAGTTATGTTGGATTATCTTCCCATTAGCCTGGAAGAGTTATCTTCCTGCTGGGTTGTCGCTTGTTCTCACCAGAGGTTATGGTATTTAAGCGCCTGGTTCAAACGCTTCTTCCTCTTTTCTCCTTCTTCTCGGCTGAACCACATAGGTTAGAGATTTTGTGACTACACCCCACCCTCGTGGGGCCTCTGGTCCCCATGTACGGACTAAGTCAGTAAGAGACTTCCCTTATATGGACTATCTGTAACTCTTTTTATATATACATGTACGTAACACTTGAATGTGTCCTTATTGTATCTCATTTGTATTATCTTGTATTCCTATTTTATGTATCTTGTCATATTTCTGTGCTGTTTACAATATAAAATGTTTTGTCCCACAAACGTGTCGGAGTTGTATGTTCATATAAATTAACCATGAATCTTACAGTTGTAATAATACAAATAATTCATGAATTATTATTGATATAATGTTCCTATTGTTTTTTACGTTTTTTATCCTAAATCCTTACAGCTTAATATTTTTGATTAAAAAAAAATACAATGAAAAAATGACAATCTATCCCAATAAAATTCTAACAATGTTTTCTCTTTTTGTATTTCCAGGTAGGCAAATGTTTCAGCTTGCCACCCATAACAACCACCTGAGACTGCCGAAACATATGGCTCTAGAATTTCAAGACTTACCAGGTGATATACACATACATTCATTCTAGTTATTGTCTACTTGTTTTGATAATTGTATATATATATATATATATTTATTTAATCAGTTGCATGTTCAAGTGGGAAAGTACTAAGTTTTTTTTGTTGTGATTTTTATTTTCATTTAACAGTGATTTAAAAAAAAAAGAGTGAAGTGTAATAGATATACATTAGTTCATTATTTCTCTTTTGCTGGGAATATTGCTAAGAACTGGTTATCAAATTTACAAAAGTTTTTGAGGATGGCATTTTAAAGTAACTCTATTTAAAATGGCATTTTAGAAATGAATGGAATAACAATATGTGACAGAGAACACGAGGTGAGTGGCGGGCGTGAAGGCTTGCCGTCTTCTCGAAGGAAGCGGGCTAGGCTTTGCCTGGCATGTAGGACTGACCTAGAATCGAACCCGCATCCTTCAGAATGGGAAAGGGTGACACATTGGCGCGGGCACCGGAGTCGAGATGCCACTGTCCCGTATGTGAGCGCCAGATGCCCGGATGATAGCTGCGATAATTCTGGCAGCTGGGATTGGGTTGAGAGTCCCATGTGTGGGGCACAGACACCCAGATGATTGGGCAAAATGGTGTATAAGTAGAAGGCAACACCCAATAAATTTTATTTTTTAAAATCAGAAACATCATAGTTCATAATAAAACTCAAAAGAGCTGGATGTTAATTTTTAACATAGAACACGTAATTTTTAAAATTCCAGCGTTGAATAATAGCGTTTTGTTTGTACCCTTTCTTCTAACGGTTGTTTCATTCCGTCTTTCTCTCATATGTTACTCTTGCTGATGACCGATCTATTAAAGCGGTCAAAACAGATTTCTGGCAGCAATTATAAACATCATTTGTTTTTTCAAAAATGTTAAATTCATACTGTCGGATTAATTTCCATCTATTTTCACATCCCATAATGTAATAGCCCCTGTGGGATCTATCAAATATACCACAAGGAAATGTAACATCCGTCCAGACTAGAAACAGTTTTAAGGTTTTGGAAGGAATTATTCCTATCAAGAATTTGTCTTAATAGTCCCTTGACTCTGGTTACAGCATTCAGTATTTGCAAGAAGTGAAATGATAATACAAACAGGATGTACAAGTTTTAGAACATTCAGCATGTGAATCGCAGAAAGATGAATATTTCTGAAGTCACAAGCTGTCTGCAGTAAGTAACCTGATAGGAGTCAAACCGTTGAATAACTTAACACTAAACGCATGCAGAGAAGAAACAAGAGAAGAAAGAATTAACACAATTAAACAAATGAAGATCTCAACTATTTAACCCTTTCCATCCTAATGGGATACATGTGACCCAAGAAAATATGTTATTAGCACCAGTTGATAATTTCTGTAAATAATCACTAATAAGATAATACAGTTTTGACATTTTTGCATATATATATATATATATATATATATATATATATACAAAAAAGTGTTAAACAGTTGAAAAACCTAATTGGTGCTTTAAAACATATTGGGTCTAAAGACTAGGGATTATTGAAGGTTTCATAAACTCTTTAAAAATAAAATAATTTAAAAAACTGTTTGCGCAAAAAGTGGATATAAAGAGTTATGTTTACTTTTTTTCCATCAAACCATGTCTGCGTATGTAGGCATAATAGGCCGAAATGTACATACAGAGATTGACTTTTTCTCGATTTGTTTACGCCTTACATTTGAATAGATATATTCGCCTAATTCATTAATTATCAACTAATTAATTTTCAAATTAGGTATGACTTCAATTAAGCACATATTCTCCCAAAAATTGTCGGCTATCGCCATCTCAAACAGACTGTTTGTTTACTCTCATATATATATATATATATATATATATATAAAGTGTTAAACAGTTTTGATAATGATAGTTTAGACAAATATAAACCACCTTGTTAATGGTTTATGAAAGAACCGAAAGTACTTGGTCTACCAATAATAAATCTTTCAAACGACTATTAATGCCTTTCAAGATTATAACATAAAAATGATTGTTTGGAAACTTAAAAGAAAAGAACTGAAAACAATATGGATTCTATTATGTTTAATAAAATTTGTTTGAATATATACATATGTATATATTTCAACTAATTTTGTTGAATACAACAGAATCGAAGTTGTTTTGAAGATATTTGATTGTTATTTTCAATCTTTCTATTACATATATAAAAACACATACTTATAAATGATTTTCTACCAGTGTTTAGTGGTTAGTAATCTTAGTTGGTTGATATAAAAAAAAAGTTGGCAGAGTGCCCTATTGTCAGTACCAGCCAAACAGCGAATACTGTAATACCTAATAATATTCGTTTTGATTGCATACTGTTCCGCTAGACATAATAAAAACCTTGTATCTTTGGTTTAGAAAAATTTTTTTTAGATTGGTACGGCCATACTTATTTATGGGTAATGATACTGCCACATTCTATTTACCCTTATATTTAGTTATTTACTAAGCTTAGCTTAGATGTGGCACAAGGCCAGAAATATGGGGTGACCAATGAGAATCAAACTCACTAACAATGGTCTGCCAATGTAGATTGTTAACCATTACAGTACGTGAGGTGCCCTTATTTACTAAGCATAGCTTAGATGTGGCACAAGACCAGAAGTAAGAGTCACCCAGTGAGAATCAAACTCACTAACAATGGTCCGAGAATCTAGCTTGCTAACCATTACACTACATGAGGTGCCCTTATTTACTAAGTATGGCTTAGATGTGGCACAAGACCAGAATTTAGAAGCACCCAGTGAGAATTGAACTCACTAACAAGGTTTTGCCAATGTAGCTTGCTAACCATTACACTACGTGAGGTGCCCTTATTTACTAAGCATAGCTTAGATGTGGCACAAGACCAGAAGTAAGAGGCACCCAGTGAGAATCAAACTCACTAACTATGGTCTGCCAATCTAGCTTGCTAACCATTACACTACGTGAGGTGCCACACTTATTTATGGGTGATGATACTGTCACGATCTATTTATCCCTACATGTAACCCTGCACCAGCATTTTTTTTTGTACAAGGATAAAACACAAAGATTTCCTTTTAACTCTATTTCATGTCTGTTTTAACGGCAAAAATGTAATGAATTTTCGAGGGCAGTATTTTCATGAAAAAAGAATCAATGAACTATTTATTCATTTTTTATTTGAAAAAAAAAAATTAAAAAATAAGAATACGTTTTCTGTATCAGTCATTTTTAGATTGCATGTAATTTTTGTAGTATCTACTTGGTTTCACATATTGAAGGAATAAATATATTTATTTTATTTGTGTGTAAGCATGTGTGTAGCTATATACATTAGTGTGTATATATGTGAGTTATCTTTTTCTCTATTCTTCCTTTCATTGGTGTGTATGTGTTATATGTATGTGCATGGATATATATGTATATATTAATGCTTGTATATTTCTTTCTTTCCTCTTTTTATCTCTTTGATATTCTATTCTGAATTGCACAATTCTCGTTCATTTACAGACAAAGAAAGACTTTATGTACATCAGTCAGTCATCTTGAATTCTTCTTCTACCTCTTTTGTATTATTTTTCCTCTCTCACTTGAAATATTTACAGTGAATTTCAAATTGGGAAAAGATATATATCATCATCATCATGTCGTGCATGTAGCACGGGTATCAACAACAATCTTGCGCCAACCTTCCCTATCATTCATTGCGCCTGGAAGCTCCTCTGCGGAACAGCCAGCATCTTTACATAGCTGGTCAATGTAGGTCCTTGCTGGGCGCCCCACACTTGCATGTCCATGTGTTGGCTTCCACAGGAGAACGTCACTTATGAGTTCATCCTTACTTCTCCAGCAGTGTCCTGTCCGTCTCACTCGGATAGTTTGTGAGATGAGGGGCAAGTGACCGTAAAGCTGTTTCCTTGTGGGGTGCTGTTTCCATGACTTGTTCAACACTGCTCGCAGCGTCCTTGTGCAGCATCCATCTAGCTTATTCTCAAAAAGTTTAGTTAGGGTCCAGGTGGTGCAGCCATATAGCAACACCGACACAACCACAGCCTGGAAGAACTGTCGCTTTAGCTTGTTAGGGAGATCGGACCTCCATATGACTGATAATCTATTTGTGGCCGACCATGCATTTGCTATCCACATATTAACATCGCTCTCTGTGGGGGAGATATTACTTCCCAGGTAAGTGAATTGTTCCACTGGCTTAAGAGGCTTGCCATTGAGTGTGGAGATGTTTCCTTTATTTTTAAAGCTCATGTACTCTGTTTTACCGGAGTTATGATGTTACTAGTGTGAATTTTGCAAAGGTCATAAATGTACCAAACTACACTAGACTGAAAGATGCAGTTTGAACTCGTAAAGTCTTAGATCCCAAATTAGACTACTGTTGGAAATTCCATAACCAATTATCTCCCCCTGCCGCTAGGGGGCGGGTCACCAACATCGTATGTTGGCACCAAATACCAAAACTTCACTCATCAGGGAACCGTTACTGGAGAGAGACGTCAAAAGAAACGCTCTCATTACTTAGCCCAAAAACAGGGCCTTATCATTACGGAGCATCCACTGAGTGTAGTCGCATAAACAGCGGTCCCTACACTTCATTCATCACTTAGCCCAAAAACAGGGCTTACTTATCGCAAAGCAGTACTGGAGAAGAGACATAAAACACCAAGCTCTCATTAACAGGGTCCACTTATCACAGAACTTTACAACCAGCTTCCTTCTAAGGCATTGTATCTGCATACTGCATAAAGGCCGGTACTTTTGCACACTGACTAAAGGAAGAGCAACTACCAAGCCGAAGTGTCTTATCCAACACTACATTGCATGTTCATCTGTGTGACTTTCAAATCACACACACAGCAATGCACAATGCGTCAATGCACTACCACAATACTACTATAAGAATATGATGTGTAGTTCTTATAATACATTAGAAGTTTCAGAGTAGCTTTCCAACGTAGGTGCATTAGATATATAGAGTAATCCAGACAAAGGTGTAAAACATAACAATGCAGACTTTATTGTCTGAGCACATAGACGAAGAACAAATACATGAAATACAATGAGAGAATACACAAAAGATGAAGGAACAAATAGGACTTTTTAAATAAGAAAGCGTTCATGAATAAGTCACTTACTGATAGTTGGGGGGCAACCCCCCCCCCCACTTAAGGGACAGAGCCACCAAATGTCTAGCACATGTTTAGTGGTTGCTAGACCCAGGGTGAAAGAGGGTGAGAATTCCTGGGCTTTTGGTTAAATAGCCAGCCACCTATAGGCAAAAACCTGGCGACAAGGGAAGATAACTGTCCCAGCAAGGGCAGACAATCGCTACACTAAGTTAATATCTGAAAATTCCTGAATGAAATGATCTGCCCAGAAATCATGAATAAGTATTTGAAGATATCAAATAGAAAATGTTATCAAAATAATTTGATTCGGCATTAAACAACCCAAAAAGGGTTAATATGCCATGACAAGAAAAACTGTATCTCCTCATGTTTTTTTGTTTTTTTTTTCAATTTCTCTTTCCTTCCAACTTATTCTCCTTTAGCTTTCTTCTTCACACATTTTCTTTCTTTTCATCTGTTAATTGACTCAAAAGGATTTCAGTTGACTGATGCTCCTGTGTTCTCAACTTATCCACATAGCTGACAGCCACTATTTAGAGCCCATAAACAATCAGGATGTAGAAATTTGTATTAGGCGATCAGTATTCAGCTGTGTTTCAAGTTGAATCTGGTCTCAGAATTCAGAGTTGATAGGTGGTTTAAATAGCAGGTTGGGCTATTCCATTGTGTAACTTGGCCAAATTCATTCCCACAATTCTGATTGACTGCTGGTTTTAGTGTGGATACTTTGATCCATATACACCTGATGCATGGCTGTGTCTTGGTAGTTAGTACAGGGCCTGTATTCAGTTACATTCCTTCCCCCTTATTCTTTTGGTAATTGGATGCTATTTCCAACCTTCCTGTGAAGGTGAGTATGATATGTTGATTCGACTCATATAATCCCCTTAGCACCTATATGATTATCCCGCATGGTGTAATGGTTAAAGTCATGAGAAATGGACTCGTCACCCTGAGTTCAAATCCTGGATGTGGTAATTGCATTTCACTTAGCGCTAATACCCTTTGGAAAGGCATGAATCCTACTCTCCCTCCAGCTATGGATAAATAGTAGGGCAGACTGGGCTCTTTAACCTTGGTTGGGCAACCGGTCTAGAGGGAAAACTCTGAATTCAAACCTGTTAAACTCTGCTTAAGAAATTGACCTTGTGTCACATCCTGCTCATGTGGAGGGGTTGGTAAATATATACATATGATTGTCCCCTTTTGCCGTTATGGCAAGCCCCAACCCTTTTATATATGTGCTAGACAGCAGTGACTTGAACTGAACTCTATCTGATGGTGAGGCTCCAGTTTTCGAGGTCTAGGGAATGTGAAGCACCCCTTCATCATTATTGCTCCCAGGTCCACTCTGACCCAGAGTGGTAGTACCTATTAGGGTCCCATCTATGGGTTAAATAGAAAAAAATATTGTAAAAAAAACAAAAAACAAACATTGATTTTATAAAAATTTTTATCAAATTATCCCTATTAATCTTTCAAAACTTTGCTGGCATTAAATGACCCACCGAGGTTGATATGCCGTAAAACAAAACAAACAAACAAGCAGGAGATTCCATCAATTATGACAGGAATTATGCTAGTTTCATAAATAAAAACTAGTGTAGGCAAATATCAAAATCTTAGCTAACATATCCGATCAACTTTGATTTAATCTGATGAAAGAGAAAAAAACAGAAAGAAAAAACTCAAACACACTTCGCTTCCAATAAATAAATTTCTTCAAAACATATGGTTATTATAAAGATTTTCTTGAACTGGACAGATTCCTTTTCTTCAACAAAGTTTTGTCCGTGAAATCTAACCACCTTAAAGTTGATCAGATGTCAGTAATGATTATTCTGCCTTTGAAAACAAAAAAACAAAGATTTAAAGAAAATAAGGAATAAAACAAAAACCCAAAGAAAAGACCAAAAAACAGAATAAGCAGTTTCTATTAAGAATCACAGAACATGTCAGAAAATTGACACGGATCATCAATCATAAAACTTAGGTGATTCTTAGACGCTAGTAACCATGATAAGATTACTTAGTTGTATTAGTTTTATATTCACTACTTTGAAAACCAGGTGGTTTTTATTTGTTTATTCATTAGGGTTTATCCATTCTCTTCTTTCATTTTGAATTCTTCTTATCACTATCATTACAGTTTTATTCAGTGTGAGTTTTCCACACCAGTAGTGTATATATATTTACCAACCCCTTCTGCACGAGCAAGATATGACACAAGGTCAATTTCTTAAGCAGAGTTTACCAGGTTTAAATTCAGTTTTCCTTCTCCTAGACCAGTTGCCATACCAAAGTCTAAGAGTCCCGTCTGCCTTACTATTTACCCATAGTTAGAGAAAGAATAGTTTGACTCCTAACTTCCTCAAAGGAAAGGGTGTCTCATCATGGTGTAATGGTTATCCTTATATATATTTACCAAACCCTCTGCATGAGCAGAATGTGACACAAGGTCAATTACTTAAGAGGAGTTTACCAGGTTAGGATACAGAGCTTTCCTTCTCCTAGACTGGTTTCCTAACCAAGATTATATATATGCAATATAACACACACACACACATATATATATTTACCAAACCATCTACATGAGTAAGATGTGACACAAGGTCAATTTCGTAAGCAGAGTTTACCAGGTTTAAATTCAGTTTTCCTTCTAGACCAGTTGCCATACCAAAGTCTAAGAGTCCCATTGGCCTTACTATTTACCCATAGTTGGAGAAAGAATAGTTTGACTCAGAACTTTCTCAAAGGAAAGGGTATCTCATCATGGTGTAATGGTTAGCAAACTAGTCTTGCAGATCCATTACTATTGAATATTGATTCACTAACATGTCTGCACGAGCAAGATATGACACAAGGTCAATTGCTTAAGCAGAGTTTAACAGGTTCGAATTCAGTTTTCCTTCTCCTATACTGGTTACCTAGCTAAGCTAAAAGAGCCCAGTGAAAGTGAAAGAAAGTGAAAAGATAAACAAATCCTTGGACCTTGCATGAGAACTAGGAAAACTGTGGACAATGAAATTAAAGGTTGTGCCAATTGTAATTGGTATCCTTAGAACAGACCCCAGGGGCCCAGTAAAGAGTGTGGATGAACTAGAGATTAGAGGTAGAAGCGTGACTGTCCAGAATGCAGCATTATTGAAGTCCAAGTGGCAGCAGGTCTTCTTGTTATATACTCATATATACCAACATCATACGTTGATTATATAATGGAGAGAGACAGACAGACAGGTAGATTGGGTTGATGATATTTCTTACTTTTTACCTTCTATTTCTGGTTCTTCGTCTTGGTCATCTAACTTGTCTGTCCACCATGTTATTCTTGTTGATCTAGTGGGCTTATTAAGGGTTGGTTCTTCTTTGTTGATTCTTCTTTGTGCTGGCTGGACATTGTTTTTAATAATACAAGACTTGGTTGTTTTATGATAATAAAGCTTTATTACGCAACCCAGCCCATGATTCCACTGTGGGTGAGTTAGAATTTTATTCAGTGTGAGTAGTATATATATTATTTTTATCATTCAATAAATTTTTGACTATGAATGAATTATCATTATTGAAATTTGATAAAGCTTATTGTTAGAATTGTTGGCGTTTTTAATATATAAGGCGTGTGGTAAATGGTCACTTCTACTTATAGACTCGCTGATAAGCACGTGACCAACCTATTAGCTAACCACTGGCAGTGCTCTGCTGCTGATATTATTATTTATACTGGCTTTTCTGGTCATACTATCATTACTACTTGGATCTTCTTGGACGACGGAATGTAGTATTGAATCACAGGACTTATTCTCTTGCCAAAGGATTCTATAACTCAGGACTTACTTACTTACTTTAAGTTCTTTTCAACTGGCCAAGGATGGCAGCCAGATACTTAACAAGAATTAATAAATAATTTAATGTTAATGATTGATAGATTATTGCTTTACAAAATGGTAAATAGCTTGATAGAGTCTGAGTGACAACAAGTTTCTTCATGTCTCCAGGACTCTGCTGAGTATCTTAATAGCTTTTGTTTTAGGTTGTCATTTGAATTGTTTTCATTATTTTGTGGTTTCTAATATCTTCTTTCAAATTTATAAAATAACTATATGCAATGGTTTTTATCATTCAATAGATTTTTGACTATGAATGAATTACCATTATTGAAATTAGATAAAGCTTATTGTTAGAATTAATAAATAGTTTAATGTTAATGATTGATAAATTATTGCTTTACAGAAATGGTAAATAGCCGAATGCTACAAGATATTGATAATTTATTATGTCTTGAAAATGATAATTAGATTTCAGCATGGATTGATGACTTTGTATAACTAAAGGCAAACTGTTGATTTTTTCTTCCTTATCTTTTTCTATTCTATCCAAAAAGAATCAATTCGCATTAACAGAAAAGTCTCATCTCAGAGCTCTTTAGAGCTCAAATTGGGTTTTATCATTCCTAACTTCTAGGCTTTCAAAACTCATTCATATTGAAGGCTTAATTTGTTTTTGGAGCATGCATGAGCTAAAAGCCCCAAAGATACAAAATTTGATTAAAACGCAAGATGCCCTAAGGATATCATTATTATTATTATTATTATTGTTAGCATGTTATTTTCTTATCACTGATGTTCTTAATGTTTATATTCTGTTTACTTCCATTATTCTTGGTGTGTTTTTTTCCTGTTTTATCATTATTAGTATTATCAATATTGTAGAACATCAACTAAAAGGCAATGAACTGAGATGATGGATATTCTAAACGCCAGAAAAGATGGCTTTTCATTGGACTTTGAAGAAAGAAAATTATCTGTGTTGTTAGCATAGAACAAAGTTGTTTTCTTTTGAATAATTCTGCATAGATAAACATTGATTAAAAACAACAGAAATTTTATTCTGAAAACCTCACATACACTTTGATAATAAGCATGATGTTACTGTTATGAAATTCAACAGTTACGTTTTATAAACATAGTGTTACAATTTTTGTGACCATCCTTTGGCTTCAAGCAAGAGGACTGTCCAGTGGAGATCCCTTGTGTTAAGCAGAGCATGATCCTTAGAGAAGAAACCTTTGGTTGCACCTTGGTATCGCTCAGTGTTGGGTATGATCCTTTGGTTGTTCCTTGGTGTGCCTTAGTGTTGGGTATGATCCTTTGGTTGTTCCTTGGTGTCCCTCAGTGTTGGGTATGATCCTTTGGTTGCACCTTGGTGTCCCTCAGTGTTGGGTATGATCCTTTGGTTGCTCCTTGGTGTGGCTTAGTGTTCCAGGTCCATTTGTCAATGTCAAATAAAGTGCAAATGAACGGCTGTCAATATCAGCAAATAAATAGTTAACTAACCACATATTCGAGCTGTTGATTGGCTGGGGTTTAAGCCACATGACCTTGCTTAGTCTATAAGTTTAAGTGGTGGATTACAGCACGCCTTATATACAAAAAATATTTCAACATAGTTTAGTGAAATGACAGAAAAGTATGCCAATGATGGCTCAATTGATATTAACAATGATAGCAAGAATATGCACCCCTAGGCATAAGTATTTAAGTTTTAATGCAATGAAATATATTAGAGACTAATGAAATTAAATAAGAATACATTAAATAAGTCAAATAAGAATAATTCTGTATAGATGAATATTGATAAAAACAACAGAAATTGTATTCAGAAGACTCACATACAGTTTGATAATAAGCATGATGATTCTGTTATAAAATTCAACAGTTTAATTTTATAAACATAATTTAGTGAAAGAACAGAAAATTATGCTAATGATGGATCAATCTATATATTAATACTCTTGTTCCTTAATCTTCCATTATCATCTTGCAAAACCCTCTGATTAAAAATGTGATCGTCTAAATAATCCAAGATGAAATACTAAAATCTTGATTATCTGGTGTTACTCATCCATCAAATTTTTATTTCTTATGAGTTACCTCAGCTAAATAATGGATCATTTTTCTGAAGTCTAATGTTCGAAAAACATTCTCGACCACAGATGTTGCATGTGAAGGCTGTCCCTGAAGATGTTGATGTGCCGGTGCTTTGTTGCCACTGCTTTCTTCCGGACCTCTTGGCTTCATGGTGTTGTGCCAGGGTAATTTCAGATGCTGAATCTCCATTATAATAAGATTTGACAAGTAAAATGAATAAAACAAGGAAAGATCTTTCTTTTTACTTTGTTTCAAAGAAGATTTTTCATTCTAAAATTAGAAAACTAATGGAATTTCAAATTCTTCAGTGTTTTGACCTTTTGTTTTAATTTAAACTTGTAGATTTAATTTTTTTTTTTTAAACCATTATTGGAATCTTCTGAAATGGACAAATCTTTTTGAAATGAAGTGGTGCAAATGTTATATAACTGGCCCTTAAAAATTCCCACAAGCTTTACATTCTCAAGACTAGCCAATCAGCTATTGGTTCAGAAGAATAATCAAAGTTACAATTACCATCGAATTGGGAAGACATGGCAACAAATGATTGTAACCCAATACAAAGCCAAATAGTTGCAAAGTCTACTGCAGAATGACATGGTATTTATAAAACTACACAATATCATTCAAATCAAGCAGCCAATCAGAACTCAAGGAATGGAATCACCCAAATCACGAATGGATCATTCTTGATTTCTATATATACCAACTGTCTTGGACACTGCTTCAGTTGTGCTTAGCTAGTTGCTGTTATTCAAACTAACAGTAGATTAACTGACTTCAATAGGTTCAATACCATGTTAAAGTGAAGGGCTTCCCAAAGAAAATATAAATATATTAATTGAATACTCATAGATGAACTTAGGCAATTCCTGAGGGTATTGTGATCAAAGCAGTGACATAGTTTCAGTTACAGACACCGAATCTCCATTATGATAAGATTTGATAAGTACAAGGCATAAAACAATGAAGCATCTTTGTTTTTATTGTTTTTTTTATTTTTCCTTCTAAAAGGAAATAATGGAATTTCAAATTCTTCAGTCTTTTGACCTTTTGTTTTAATTTGAACTAAATATAAACTCGTAGATTTCTTTTCTTTTCTTTTTTTTTAAAAACCATTATTGGAATTTTCTGAAATGGACAAATCTTTTTGAAATGAAGTGGTGCAAATGTTATATAAACTGGCCCTTAAAAATTCCCACATGTTTGACATTCTTAGCACTAGCCATCAGCCATTGCCTCAATACCATGTTAAAGTGAAGGGCTTCCAAAAAAAAATATATATATATATGATGCTAATGGAAGCATTTGATTTTAAAGGTCACAAGGAAATAATAAATAAAGATAAAATATAAAAATTATCCAAATGCTTTTCAGCAATGTACATTCAGATGCTGTTTCACTCTTCGTAAACAGATGGTGACGAAAATTGTATAACGGGAAAAAAAAAAAAAAAAAAAAAAAAAACATTTTCGTTTTAAAACATTCTGAATAAAACGTTATTTTTAAAACTTTTGAAACATAATTTATGCTTATTAAAATGCAAAAATGTTGGACTGCATTTTAATCTTGCACTCTTCACTTCCTGATGTGTGCTATGTGCATCTGTGAAAAATTTAATATCTACAAAGATATTCATTTCTCAAAGGTCAACAGAAACATGCAATCTGATTTTTGGAGTTTGGATTTTTTATTTATTGATTTACTTTTTTTATTTTAGAATTGTTGTCTTTTTAATTTCGTTTTCTTTGTATAGGTATCATGTAGATTATTAAAAGAGACTCGGGCGACATTGCAAAAGTTTTGGTTTCTTTGTCAAGAATCAGGTAAAATATAGAATATTTGGACTTGAAAGATTCAAGAAAATGGAGATATTTGCTCTGAGCTTTTACTTGTGAAGTTCCCTTCATCCATTACACAGATTTTGATATTATAAGAGCAAAGTGGAGAGCAAGGTGACTCTCCATGTAATCAGTAAAGGGAATTAAATAACCTTTACTCATAGATACTGTCACGTGTATACATACATAAATACATATATGTATGTATATATATATATATATATATATATATTGTAGACAATAGATGATGAAGACAAGGCTGCTTCTAAAACCAATATTTGTTTCACTCACAATTTCATGAAACAATTATAGTTTTAAAAATTCTCTTTATACATACATTATTCTCTTGGCGGTATTTTAGGGTCAAGTGGTGCAGCCATACAGGGTGTAACTTGCTGTCCATCATATCACGTGGGTGGCAACCCGTGATGCTTAAGGATAGAGCCCAGGTGGATGAGCAGTTTATGACTTGTAATACTCCACTCTGGCTCTATCTTGGGCTAGACGGGCGGTCGGAGAGGCCCCCTCCAATCAATCGGCTGGCCACATCAAGCCCTAGCACCTATATGATTGTTCCCAACCCTATTGCCCTTATGGCAATCCCCAACCCTTTTTATCATATGGGTGCTAGAAGGCGGTGACTGAGGGTCTACATGTCCTGGGAATAACGTTAAACTCTATCTGATGGTGAGGTTTCAGTTTTGGAGGTTTAGGGAATGTGGAGCACCCCTTCATCACCATTGCTCTCTGGTTCACTCTGACCCGGAGTGGTAGTACCTGTTAGGGTCCCATCTATGGGTTAAATAGAAAACATGAGTTTATAAACAAAATTGTATTATCCATTAAATATGAAATTATTTCAAAACTTTGTCAGCATTAAGCATTTTTTTTACCAATAGAAGTATACGGCATAAGATAACCCAAGGGTTGACATGCCGTAAAATCCAACCAACCAACCAAATCCTTTTTCTCCAATTTATTCAGAGTCTGGTTGTGTCTTGCCAACTGCCTATGGGGATGTTAAAGTCCTTCCGGTTTCTCTTGATGTTGTCTTTGTACTTGAGCTTTGGTTTACCAATTCCACATGATCCCTCTCTCAGTTGAGAGTACAGAATCTTCTTTGGAAGCCATACAGTAGCACTTATACAACTATAGCTTGGAAGAATTGTCACTTGTCAGTGAGATCTGATTTCCATATAGGAGGAAAAAAATCTAAGATCTAACCTACTTGGCATTGTACATGTAAAATCAAGTTAAAGACATTGATATCTTTTGAAATAAAATCTCCAGTTTCTTCTGTGTGAATAGAATAAGTAGAAACTGTGTAAAAGTCTTAAAAGTTTATAATGCAAAACAGAGCAAATAATGAGTGATAACTTTGGTTCATGAAGAATGAACTGTGCTTTCTTTGAAGCATTCACTATGCAAAAAGGATGAACAACTTATTCACAGTGAAGACAATCTTAACCATAAAAAACTCCATCTTTCTTTTCTTTTCTTGTCATTTTTACCCTACAACGAAAAAAAAAAAAACTGTTTTCCAGTGGACAATACCCTAAGTAATGTTGCCTATTTATCTCCCTTCAGGATGTCGACAGATATTGACTTTTAGATGTATTAATTGCTGTAAAGAAAAAAAAAATGATAAAATTCAAGAAATAAGAAATA
>CM042139.1:13712200-13714700 GCA_023376005.1 Doryteuthis pealeii
TGAGTAATCTGATAAATTCTGTAACAAAAGCTAAATCATCAAAAAACAATCTCATTCATCTTCTCCTCCTCCTCCTCCTTCAACAATGTGTAGTCATGGTAATATTTATAACTCTTAGCAACTCTAAAGGTAATTCTAATTGCAAACTCATCTCAAATTGATCACCTACTTTGGCTTTTTTCTGTGTCAGCCAATTGTACGATCACATGTTGAGCAATCAAGAGGGGCAAACTGTGCGCACCAGAAGAACAAAAAAAAATCTAAAATTACAATTGTGACTGACTTAGCGTCTACCAATTGAATTGAAACAATCACAACGCTGAAGATTTACAGATTTCTTTCTTATTATAACTTCACAAAAAGCAATTCATCTTGGCAGGTTTTTCAGGATAAGTCTTTAGGATTTATTATGCACTGGCAGCATACAGTCTGATAAACCTCAGGTGCCATTTTACTTTATATGCACACCCATATACATTTTAAGTCCAGTATATATATATATATATGTATTATGGAAAAGGTGACTTACCGGTGAATATGGTCACAATGGTTAGTTGATGCAAAATTCAGAAAGGTAAGGCAGTGATATAACAAATAATAAGTGCTCAATACATTAGTAGAGCAAATTTATTGTAATACAGGTACAAGTGATAACCTACTTGAGTTTCACCATAATTGCAGTCGATTTCACATGTGTATCTTTCGCGATAAACAGTTCATTTAATCAATATCTTGATTAATCCAGTGGATTTAACCTCGAGTAGGTTATCACTTTACCTGGATTACAATATATATCAATATATATATATAGTATTAAGGTGAATATAGAAATGACCTACTCCAGTTTCACCATAAAGGATTTTCAGGGTTAATTGATATTAATTAATCAAGATATTGATTAATTACAGGCAACTGTATTTATAAAACTTCTGCCATTGCCTGTAATAAATCAATATCTTGATTAATTAATTGCAATTAACCCTGACGATCCTTTATTGTAAAACTTGAGTAGGTTATTTCTATATAAACCTTAATACTAAATATGTTCAAAGAAAATTCATCTCGCCATGTTTTTCATGATTAGTCTTTTGGATTTAGTTTTCACTGGCAACATATTGTTTTATAAACCTCAGGTGCCATTTTGCCATATATGCACACCTACATACATGTAGATTCTTTTAAGTCTGTAGAATTCCAATTACCGTCGAATTGGCAGACCAGGCCACAAGGAAGCTGTAACACAATACAGATCTTACCTTGTTGCAAGCCTACTGCAAAATGCCAGGTTATTTATAAAAATCCTAACGCCACAAAAACCAAGCAGCCAATCAGGACTCAAAGAATGGAATCACCCAAATGTGTGAATGGAGTATTCCCGAGTCCCATAAGTACCAACTGTTTTGGGCACCAGTTCAGTTGTACTTAACTAGTTGCTCTTGTTCAAACCAACAGTATATTTCAACATGGATTTTGCAGTAGGTTTGCAACAAGGTAAGATCCATATTGGGTTACGGCTTCCTTGTTGCCTTGTCCACCAATTTGATGATAATTGGAATTCTAAATCTCCAAAATCGAAACTTAAATGGGATGCTCCCTCACAGTGCAATAAAACAATCACATTTACATATTTCTTTCTTATCATAACTGGAACCCCCCCCCCAAAAAAAAAAATTCATCTTGGCATATTTTTCATGATTAGTCTTTAGGAATTATTTTTCACTGGCAGCATATTGTTTGATAAACATCAGGTGCCATTTTGCTTTATATGCACACCCATATAGATAAATATAGATTCTTTTAAGTCCTCAGGAGAGCTCAATATATGACAATTATATTATTTCATACAGAGCAATATTTACATTTCCATTTAAGTGTGGAAAACTTAACAGCCAGTCATTTCTAAAATGACTGGTGGTTAAGCTTTTCACTTATATATATATATCTGTATCTATGTAGGAAGCATGTGATGTAATGGTTAGAGTCATAGGAAATTGACTCATCCACCCAAGTTCAAATCTTAGAGAAGGTTGTTTGCATTTCACATTGTGCTAATACCCTTGGGAAAGGTACGAATTCTACTCTCCCTACAGCTATGGTAAGTAGTTGGGCAGACCGGGTTCTTTAACCTTGGTTAGGCAACCGGTCTAGGAGAAGGTAAACTCTGAATTCAAACTTGTTAAACTCTGCTTAAGAAATTGACCATGTGTCACATCTTTCTTTTTGCAGAGGGGTTGGTAAATATATACTTTAACCCTTATTCATGGATTCTAAAAAATCCGGTAGTGATACTGCCAGAAATGGAAAGACAAAGGTTGTGAGGTCTGATGGTCGATAACGCATAAATCCACTTTACACTATTTCTTATGGGAAATATCATTTCGGTTTTCAAACAAATTTTCGAACATAATTTTAGAATGAATTATCTTGAAGAACCCATCTTCCACTTTATTCCAAGTGAAAATTCATGTTGGGAAATAAAGATAAGGGATAGAATATTTGC
>CM042139.1:13717200-13729700 GCA_023376005.1 Doryteuthis pealeii
TATACAAAGAAAACGGCCTTCTTCAGGGCAATATTTTTCATATTTAAAATAGTAATGAATAGAATACAATGTGTACATGGACAAACTCATTCGAAACACATGTTGGCATTTCATTAAACCATTTATATCCATTCAACATTTTCTTTGCTTTATTTATTTATCTTTTCAATATATATATATTTTATAATGAGGATCATTCTATGCATAGTGCCAGTAAGTGGATGGACAGAGAAATACAGTGAATAAATTAAGGAAAAAACTTTAAATTTGCTTCATTCTAATAATTTATTTCAACTGCATAATTCTGGGTAATTCCTTCAGTTATAACCATATTTTTGCTCATGTCTGAAGATACTGCAGTTGAAATAAATTATTACAATGAAGCAAATTTAAAGCCTTTTCCTTAATTATATATATATATATATATATATATATATATATATATATATATATATGATGCCTTTTTTGTATATTTATATATATACTTTTTTTGTTGTTGAAAGGGTTTCACATAAGCTTCACATATTTGTGTTATAAAGAATAAAATAAAATTAAAATGATTCCTGAAAAAAAAACAGTATTTTTATATTTTTTATAACACACACATATACATATATACTTTATATATACACTTACATCATTAGGGACAAATTTTTGGTTGTTTTAGAAGTATGAAAAAAATGAAGATCGGAAACAAAATGATGAATATATGTTAAGATTAAGAACTCCATATTAATTTTCTTTCTAATCTTAATTTTTTGTCATGCTTCAAAAACAACTAAAAAAGTTTCACTAATATATATATATATATATATATATATGTACATTTGGGCAGCATTTTTTCATTTATGCATATTGAATTAAACAAAAGACTTTTGTTTAATTCAACATGCATATATATATTTATATATATATATATATATATATATATATATATATATATATGAGAGTTTCATAATTTGCTTGAAGCATTGTGTATGTATTGGTTAGGAGGTTGATTTAGAAGGCTATCACAATGCAGTTTGGAATAAATAAAAAAATCTTTTGATAAAGAGGTATTACCTCGAAAATTCTAGAAAGAATAAAAATACAGGTCAACACACAACATCATTGTTACCGTATTATTATTTTTTAAATTTATTCCAAACTGCATTGTGATAGCCTTCTAAATCACCCTCCTAACCAATATATATATATATATTAGATATATTGACAAAGAAGCATATGTGGACCCCATAACAATATAATATAAACAGGATGTCCATAAAATATATGTGCACTTTAGATAATGTATAACTTAGAAGTGCATACGGACTTTGTGAACACCCTGTATATATATATTAAGTGTGTTTTGAATGTGTGTACATTCTAAAAAAAAAAACAGAACTGAGATTTGTTGTGTGTGTGAAAGAAGTGATCAAAAAGTATCGAGACTGGAGCTTTAATTTAATTCTAAAATTTAAATGAAGAAGCACTCACAGCTTAGCGACTTATATCCTAAACTAATTGATGTCTACATGAGTCGTTGCCAGTTCTCAATACTTTTTGAACATCATTTGGTGAAGTGTATCACCTTCCATACTAACTACACCTAACTTTCTATGATTCTCTTATTTAAAACTTGAGAAATTCCACCATCATCATCAGGTCATGCTGACAGCATGGATTCCCGTGACTCTCCCTTACCACCCATCCCTATCAGTCATTGCTTCTGGCAGGTCTTCTGCAATGCATCCAGCATTCATACAGAGCTGGGTAGTATTTCAAGTTGACTGTTTAAATAGATATTCCTTAGTAAAACTCAGTCAGAAAGTTTCCCTTTAAAGAACTATTAGCAAAAAGAAAAAAAAAGATATTGCTAATAACATTTGCAATTCACCTCAATGACATTGTGTTTGTTGTTTCATTAATAATTGAAGTTTAGATAAAAATGAAATCATGGAGAATGTGACATAAATAACTAAGGGAATTATGACTTGAGTAGTAATATAGTTTCAGTTACAAACAAAAACCACACAATCTCCATTATACAGAGTGACAAAAAAAAACAGGCCCCACAAATCTTGTAATAAAACTTAAATTTTAATTATTTTTTTCTTTCAAAATATAGAGCAAAGCAAGCAAGATAACTGAAACTCTGAGGAATTATTGTACAAAGATTGAAGTTTACGTCCAACAAGTTCCTTAAAATTTTATAGATGTTGATAAGAGTTTGGCTTCTTAGGAACTGGTTTAGTTCAGTTGATAGAACACACTCCATCAGAATTGCAAGTTTCTAGGTTCAATACCAGTCCCCACCAACTCAGTGTATGGGTAGCACAGATTGGGTAATCTGACCTCTGTGGTAAATTGGGGAATTGACAGTAGGTGTTGTGCTACACCCCAGCAAAAAACAATCTCCTTGGTCTTATACTAGAGAAAAGGGGATAGACTCCCTCACTGTCCAGCTGATACCAACACCAATACTCGTAACTCTGAGAAGGCTATTAACAAAAATTTCCAAAGAACTATTTAGATAATTGGACTCCTGTCTTATATGACATTTCACCTTTGACAATGTTAACTTTATGTGATGTAATGGTTAACAAGCAAGACTCACAGACCATTGTTAGTGAGTTTGATTCTCATTGGGAGACCCATACATCTGGCCTTGTGCCACATCTAAGCTTAGCTCAGTTAATAACTGGGCACATAACATGGTGTGATGGTTAGCAAACTAGACTCTCAGACCATTTTTACTTCTGGCCTTGTACCATATCTAAGCTATGCCTAGTAAATTGCTGATAATAAATGATATTTCAGCAGCTGCATTCTCCAGCCTTCTTCAGGTGTTATACACACCTCTATAAAAAAAGAGATTCTTGTTCTGCTCTCCCACGTCCTCGTGGCACAAAGCTAGACTTGCAGACCATTGTTACTGAGTTTGATTCTCATTGGGAGACCCATACTTCTAGCCTTGTGCCACATCTAAGCTACGTTTAGTAAATAACTTTATGATATTTCAGCAGCTGCATTCTCCAGCCTTCTTCAGGTGTTATACACACCTCCATAACAAAAGAGATTCTAGTTCTGCTCTCTCCCCCCCCACCCCCACTCGTGGCACAAAGCAGAACTTTTATCAAACAGAAAATTCCTTGAAACATTAACAGTAACGCTAGTAATCTGCTATTTTTAGCAATGCAAGCAGTACATCCTATTTCAGGATTTTTTTTCTTTTAGCTTTTTATGTGTTTAAATTTGTTAACCTCAGTTAAAAAAAAAAAAAAAGGTACTTAGGATTTAGACTAAAGTATTGATCTTGCAAAAGTGTTCTATTACTTAAAGTGGATTCTCGTACACCATCCCAATGAGAACTCACAACTTGTTCCCAATCTTTTTTGTGTGTGTGTTATTTCAATCTTGAGTGTCATTAGCAAGTTCTACCAACAACTCATAAACACACATTTGTCAATTAACACCCTTTCATCTCTGTCATTCCTCCCCCCGTAATGTATTTCATCTAGATTTTATCATTCTACAACCCCTATATACAGTATCACTAAATAAATATAAGCCCACTGTAATGATAAATGAAAACACGGATAGGCTTAAGAAAGCTTTATTCTACTTAGAACAATGTTACTGTTTACTGAGAGCTTATATACTTTTAGAAACACCAAAGAGTTCCCCAAATGGGAGGTAATAATAAAATAGGGGAGGTAACTCTCAATCACTTATTACACCCACCCAACATTTTTTTAATAAAATGTTGTGCTGAATACAAACCCTGAAAACATTTTAAATTTTATAAAAAAAAGCAACCTTTTCAACAAAATATAACAGAACATTACCAATTATCTCCATAGAGCCACTACTTTAAAGACTGAAATCCAAAATAACCTTTTTGGCATTAAATGACCCACAGAGGTTGATATGCTGTTAAACTAAACTCAAACTCAACAAGGAATTTCAAATAACTTGTATTAATACATACATCAACAAGAAATTATATTTGAAATACTTGCAAATGAAGGTTTTGTCTGCAGGAATGATAATTATATAAATATAATAATTGAGTTACCTGGCTGATACCTACTTTAGGCCACCCCGACGACTTTACTTTTTACTTATAATGAATTTGATCTTGATAAGAGATCGATATATGTACACACTCACATGTGTGCCCAACCTGAATCTTAAATCCTTTATTCATGACTGTATATCTATAAATTTACATACACAATTTTATACCCTGTCGGCTGGGGCGTTAAAATGTTCTGACTGCACCTCTGTAGAGGGGTAAGACTCCCACAATGGGGCCACCTGTTGGCCGTGGGTGGCGACCCATGGGGCTTAAGGATAGAGTCCAGGTGGATAAGTAGTTCATGACATGCAATACTCCACTTTGACCCTATCTTGGGCTAGAGTCCCCCTCTGATCAATCGGCTGGTCACGTCAAGCCCTAGCACCTATATGATTTTCCCAACCCTATTGCCCTTGTGGCAAGCCCCAACCCTTTTTTATCATATGGGTGCTAGAAGGTGGTGACTGAGGGTCTACATGTCCTGGGAATGACGTTAAACTCTATCTGATGGTGAGATTCCAGTTTTGGAGGTTTGGGGAATGTAGAGCACCCCTTCATCACCATTGCTCCCTGGTCCACTCTGACCCGGAGTGGTAGTACCTGTTAGGGTCCCATCTATGGGTTAAATAGAAAAATGTGTTTATAAAAAAAGTCTATTATCCATTAAGAATTGATTTATTTCAAAACTTTATCGGCATTAAATGACCCACTGAGGTTGATATGCCGTAAAACAAAACAAAACAAAACCAAACAATTTTATATTTTCAAAAAATAAGAAAATAAATGTTAAATCACTTGTGAAAATATTTTGACTCGAAATAAGAATTATTGAAATCAGATCCATTTTATCACCTTAAGAATATTTTATTTTTCTAAAATACTTTCCCACTCTGATCTTTTGCATAATTTTGGTAATTATTATTATCGAATTTAGAATTTTTCAAACATCTCATATTTTGAATAATTTGTTTTTAAGTAAATTTTTAAAGCATTTTATTATGAAAGATATCCTTAATAATAATAATAATAATATTAACATTATCAAATAACTTTTAGTAGTTTATTTTCATTTTGACTGTATGTGTATATCATCTTTATGTTTATTTTTTTTATTTTGTTACCTTTTAATTTTTAACCAGCATGTCTTTTTTTTTATTTGTTTCTTTCCACATTCATCCTTTTTGTTTTTTGTCTATATTTTGTCCTTTTCAAAAAAAGTCTCTATGTTGCAACTTTTTATTATTCATTCATTCATTTGACTTGCATTTACTTTTCAGTATACACATCTTTCTTTTTTTTTTCTTTTTTTTTTTTAAATTTTTTATTTAAAATCACATATCTCTCTATAATAAAAATTTAAAAAAAAAAACAAAAAAAGATTTTTAGATATATAGCTCTATGTAAGTATGTTATTTTTTTTTTGTTCATTCGTTTCTGTAGTAAATGAATGACGTCTACATTGATGGTATTCGCAAGTGGTATGTTTTGACTTTATTTCTCTAATGGAAGTGTACAACAGGGCAACTGTCATTGTTCCCTTTTTTGATTGTCAAGAAAGCAGACACTTAGATGTCTCATCTTGCAGACAATAAGTGCTAATGGTGAGTTCATGCAAGTAGCTTGCGGCACACCAAGCCAGGTTCATATACAACTTGTCAAGATACCTCACTGTTAAAATGCTTATACCTTGAAAAATTTGACCTCCATCAATAAACGTGCTTTTGTGTTTAGACAACCATGACTTAGCTGCTTGTAGTAAAAATGTTTGCTCATTCTTTTTTCTTTCTTTCTTTCTTTTTCTTTCCCATATACTTACGTTTCTGTTTCTCTATTGAGGCTACAAAATATTGCAAGACAATTAACTGGTCTGATCTCTTAAAATATTAAAAGCTGCCCACTTCTTTGCAACGATGCATCTAGCAATAATATTATCAAGTTAAACTGACAGAACACTCAGTGCCAGTGCCAGGATTTACCTCCAAGACATTAATCCAGAAAATTCTATAGACACATACAAAGAAAACTTTACTAATGTAGTTTTTTTTTATAAAAGAAAAAAATGCTGTATAATGAACTTTTGTAAAATAGTGGATACTTGGATATTTTGAGATTCTCACATAAGGGACCGTTTTAGCTCAGTCAGTAGAGCATCTGCTAGGAATTGCAGGGTTCCTGGTTCGATACCAGTCCCCACCCTAAAAAAACTCTGAAATAAAAACAGCTAAATTCTGTTTAAGAAATTGACCATATATGACATCCTGGTCATGTGAAAGGGGTTGGTAAATATATATATATATATATATATATATATATGAAGTTAATCCTCATGAGTCAGATATACCTACAAATAGTTTTGATTAGTAGCTCATCAGGGCCAGAATCTGACTAAAAAGACTTGGAGCAACTGTACTTTTATTACAAAAACTAGTCCCACTGTGTTACATATTAATTGGATCCCTATTACTTTTTAAGGTAGTATAGAAATCCTTATGGCGATCAGTACAGCTGATGGCCTTGAGAGTGAGTGACAATGCTTGACCTCACTCTCACCTTGCGTTCTGGGATGATCGTGAGAATCGGAAGTGATAGAAAGCCCCTTCCGGTTTAAGGAGTAAGTCAGTTGCAGTAGTTAGTTGCAGTTAGTCAGTTGCAGAGTTAGAAGCTAGCAAGATGTGACTCTCAGCGCGCATTTGTCTGGTTCTGGGGTTCCAGAATAAACTAACATCCAAAGTAAATCGAAGTCTTGTTGTTATTACTAAAAGCTAACAATGACACAAGGCTTCTGATAAGAAATGGTCCCCAGCAGAACCAGACACGGAATCCCCAAGAAAGACCAGACCTGTAGAAGATATACCAGATCCGGCCAGAAGAATAAAAGAGGTATATAACACACTGTGGTCAAAAGATACTTCTAGGTTTAAACTTCAATTGAACTAAACTTATTGAATAACTATATAAAATGTTTTTATTAATAATTTTTACTAGTTTTTGTTGAACTAAGAGAACTGATGATCACTTAGGATAAGGGAGACCACCCAACAATGCCTTCACGGGAAGGCTGCTACTAGCGTCCAGTAACCAGACAAAAAAAAAAGAGAGTGTAATTGAATACGCTCTGTACTAATTGAATCACTGGTTACAAGGAGTTCAAATCCCTCCGTCCATCGGCTTGCATTCCGTTCTATCCAAGAATGCCTGAAACATGAAGTAACAAAAGTATTAGAGGTGTCTACAGTTTTTAAATATATATTTTTTGCTTTTTATCTTTGAGTTTTACTTAATCTATTATCTCACTGATAAGATTAAGAGAAAATTCTATATGATTGTCCCAACCCTATTGTAAGCCCTTATCCTTTTTATCATATATATATACAATAACGTAGTGGCTGAGGGTCTTAATGTCCTGGATATGACGCTAAACTCTATTTGATGGTGAAGCTTCAATTCTGGAGCTCTGAGGGAATATGGAGTACCCCTTCATCAACATTACTTCCAGATCTACTCTGACATAGAGTGGTAGTACCTGTTAGGGTCTCATCACTGAGTTATTATTATTATTACTTGCGGTCTATCGTATCCAAGGAATGAATCATTTTCCTCCAATTTATTCGGTCTCTGGTTGTGTCTTGCCAACTGCCTATGGGGATGTTAAAGTCCTTCAGATTTCTCTTGAGGTTGTCTTTGTACTTGAGCTTTGGTCTAGCAATTCCACATGATCCCGCTCTCAGTTGAGTGTACAGAATCTGCCACAGTTCTCTCAACCCTCCTCTACGGTATACAAAGCGGATGCCTACTGACTACATGTCTACTACATGCATCACTTGCACAGTATACTGTCAACTGGTGGCAGGATGTTGCAAATAGGACCATCCTGAAGAGGACTGGACTCTCTGGCATGCACAACATATTTATCCAATGTAACCTGAGATGGGCTGGCTACTTAAACAGACTTGGGGATGACAGACTGCCAATCACTGGGTTAAATAGAAAAAAATGTGTTAAAAAAATTGAGTTTAAAAAAAAAATCAACTACCCATCAAGAATGTATATAATAAATGTTTTCAGCATAAAATGACCCAACAAGGGTTGACATACCATAATGATACATCCACCCAGCCAACCAACCATCCACCCTGTCGGCTGGGGCGTTAGAATGCACCGACTGCACCTCTGCAGAAGGGTAAGACTCCCTCAATGGGGCCACTTGTTGGCCGTGGGTGGCGACCCATGATGTTTAAGGATAGAACCCAGTTGGATGAGCAATTCATGACATGTAATACTCCACTTTGGCCCTATCTTGGGCTAGACGGGCAGTCGGAGAGGCCCCCTCCGATCAATCGACTGGTCACATCAAGCCCTAGCACCTATATGATTTTTCCAACCCTATTGCCCTTATGGCAAGCCCCAACCCCTTTTTATCATATGGGTGCTAGAAGGTGGTGGCTGCGGGTCTACATGTCCTGGGAATGACGTTAAACTCTATCTGATGGTGAGGTTCCAGTTTTGGAGGTTTGGGGAATGTGGAGCACCCCTTTATCACCATTGCTCCCTGGTCCACTCTTACCTGGAGTGGTAGTACCTGTTATGGTCCCATCTATGGGTTAAATAGAAAAACGTATTTATAAAAAAAATTGTATTATCCATTAAGAATTGATTTATTTCAAAACTTTATCGGCATTAAATGACCCACTGAGGTTGATATGCTGTAAAACAAAACAAAACAAACTAATCAACTATCTGTATTGAAGTTGAAATCACTTTGCTGTTGAATAAAATGACATAACAATCAAGTTATCAGTTGTACATTATAAGATGAGGAGCCAAGAGCATTTGGCGAGATGACCCAAAATTTAATGATAGATGATGATAAAGATAAGCCAATGCATCATTAGAGAAGAATGTCACCACAATTGCCGATTTATAGTTGCAAATACATGCAAAAAAAAAAAAGAAACAAAAAAGTCTACAACAATAAAAATTTTAATCACTTCTATGAAACAAAAGAACAACAGAAATAAACTTTTAATCACAAGATGTGTTTCGTTGGGCACATAAAATTTAGCTGTAGATTTTTTTTTTTTAAATTTTTCTCCTTTTTTTTTTTTTTTTATCTACAAAAAGAAATAAACATTTCTTTAAAGACTGTAAAGGAAAACAGAAAATTCATCAGACGAAATTTAAAACTTTTTGTTTTGTTTTGTTTTGTGAATTTGTTTCCATAAAACAATTGTAATGAAGCATCTCCATTTTACTTTTGATGTTGTCACATTGATTCTTTTGTAAATATTTTGCCTATAAAACTATATGTAAATCATATGGCCTATATATCTTATTATAATGGAGATTCTGTGTCTTTAACCTAAACTGCATTAAAATACCCTTATAATTAAGTTACAATACCCTCATGAATTGTGTAAGCTTATAAATGAGTATTTAATTAACAGTTAAAAGCATTAATACATTATTCATGCTATGATTTGATAGACAGGGAACACCTGAAGAAGGATGGAGAATACAGCGGTCAAAATAGTTTCTCTTTAAATTTAAAATAGTTACAAAAGAATCAACAGGACATCTTCAAAATTAAAGGGGGATGATTCATTTCATTTGTTTTATGAGAAACACATACACAGAACAAAACTGAAGGCTTAAAATGTTGTATTTTTACATATGTGGGGTAGCAAAAGGTTTGATGCTTTAGGTTAAGAAGACAGCTGGTTATTTTTGGTGCGTGTTCCTAAGGTTTACTTTTACCCCATCTTATTTGGTAATCGCACTGAAAAGGAATTCACGGAGAGAAAAGGTAGAGACAAAGATAGAAAGGTAATTTTATGATTTAGGCTTTATTCACAGGTCATAGCCATCATGTGGTAAGTAAATTCCTTTTTAGCCAGTAGTGGTGTCTTGTACTAGTTAAGGCCCCAGTCAGAATGTCCGAGAAATTCTCCTGGGTGTCAGAAGAGGGTCCTTTTTCTCGCACATGCTCCGGGGGTTCTTTTGGTGACGGCTCATAGGAGTTTTTTATTTTTTAAATTTTTTATTTTAATTTTATTTTAATCCCCACTCATATTCCAATAAAGATGAGTACAACAGTCCGGAAAATCAAAATAATACACATTTCTAAAATACAGACAAATAAAAAGAAACTATTTCCCCATTTTTTTTTTTTGAATGTTCCAATTTTTTAAGCTAATCAATAAAATACTTTCCCTTCAGTGAATAAATTTTCAATACTTACAATTAGACTAGTGTCACTTGTGCAACCAAATTTTACTATCCCTGTGTACATCGTTAAACATACATTTTTCCAAACGTATACATGCACACATATGTGAGTATTTAGAAAAGTAGCAAGTGATGCATATACACAGTTTGATGCACAAAGATGATTTTCATCAGTGCTGAACCAAACAAATGGCCAATTTTAAACAATTGCATGTTTTTGAGAAAAATCAATTTAACATGTCATAAAGAGCTTCAAGTTCCATTTTATTACATTTTTAAAAGAAAAAAAAAATATTTATTCCCGCAAAATTTAAGAAAATCAATAATTCTTACTGTTTTTCTATTCTTTCTAATCAATTTTCTTTTCTTTTTGTCCAAAACTATTTTGCTTTCTTGCTTACATAGACACACAAGTGCCCAGTTGTTCTTGTTGCACGATTTCATTCTTTAACACCATCTGTTTCTAATACAAGTAGTTCTCCTCTAAACAAGCAAAGGAGAATTCCATTGAATCACCTGAGAATTGTCCAATGGAGACACTTCACTCGGTACGCTCTACATGACAAAGAATAATAGATGACTGCAATCCAATGCTCTTTTTTTACATAGGAGAATCACTTTTTTATTATTTATGTCTTATATATGATATCTTTACCCTTTTGGTCCCCTCCGGTCAATCAGCTGGTCATGTCAAGCCCTAGCACCTATATGATTGCCCCAACCCTATTTTCCTTATGGCAAAGAATAATAGATGACTGCAATCCAATGCTTTTTTTTACATAGGAGAATCACTTTTTTATTATTTATGTCTTATATATGATATCTTTACCCTTTTGGTCCCCTCTGGTCAATCATCTGGTCATGTCAAGCCCTAGCACCTATATGATTACTCCAACCCTATTTTCCTTATCGCAAACTCCTTTTATCATATGGGTGCTAGAAGGTAGTGGCTGAGGGTCTTCATATTAAATAGAAAATTTGTTCACAAAAAAAAATTGATTTTAAAAAAATTTTCTTCCAAACTATCATTACAAATCTTTCAAAACTTTGCCAGCTTTAAATGACCCACCGAGGTTGATATACCGTAAAACGAAACAAATCAATTTATGGATTATTTGTTAATATCTCACAGATAAGATAAAGCAAAAATTCTTTATGATTGTCCCAGCCCTATTGCTCTTATGGCAAGCTTCAACCCTTTTTATTGTATATGTGCTAGGAGGTGGTGGCTGAAGGTTTTAATGAACTGGGTATGGATAAAACAATATCTTCAGCATAAAATAACCCAACAAGGGTTTACCTGCCATAAAACCCAACCAAACAACCATATTAGTGGGGCTGATAACTTTTCAGCACACCCTATACATAGTTTCTGATATAAGCATAAAATAACCCAACAAGGGTTTACATGCTTAAATCCAACCAACCAACCATATTGTTGGGACTGATAACTTTTTAGCACACCCTATATATATATATATATATATATATATATATATATGCATAGAAAGTTTTTAGAAAAAATAGAAGATGTTATTAGTTTGCTGACAGATCTGTTTCGACCTTTTAATAAAGCGGTCTTTTTCAAAGCAACTATATTTATGAGGAAAGACAGAATAAATAAACCGTTAATCACGAGGTACAAACAAATGCTCTCGTTCCGGGCCGGAATTTTTTTTAAATTTTGAAAATGCGTATTTTGTGTTAAAAATAAAATTAATTTTATTTTTAAAAATCAGAAGCATTTTTATCATTAGAAAAACTCAAAAGAGTTTTCTAAAAACTTTCTATGCATACTGTCGGATTTACTTCAATTTTAATTTCATATATATATATATTATAAAAATTAAGGTGGTTAACGGGGGTGGGTGGGTAAGCAGAAGAGAAAGGGCGAAATTATGACGTCAAGGAACGAGAGATACAACAAAATGAAATGCAACAGTTTTAATACACATATGAACATAAAAAAGGGTTGACAAAGAGAAGAAAGTTCTTAGTCTAGTTCCGACAAGCAACCCGAGGTTCTTTTAGAAGTTAGCGGCACCTGCTCGTGAGGTATTAGCCATATATTATTAGTTTAGTTCTCAGCTCCTTTAGGTCTTAGCTGAAGTCATTAGTTTAGTTGAGTTTGGTTTGTTGGTTACAGCACTGTTCTGGGTAAGCCGTAATTAATTGGTTGTGGGTTTGTTTAAGGTTGTTTAGGAGTTGCAAA
>CM042139.1:13734700-13797205 GCA_023376005.1 Doryteuthis pealeii
TATATATATATATATATATATATGCATACATACATATATATATATATATACATACATACATATATATATATATATACATACATATATATACATACATACATATATATACATATATATATATATATATATATATATATTATACATATACACATGTATATATATATGCATACATGTATATATGTATATATATATATGTATACATATGTATATATATGTATGCATACATATATATATATATATGCATATGTATATACGTATATATATATATATATATATATATATATAATATACATACACACATATATATACATATATACGTATATATACATATATATATATATATATATATATATATATATATACATACACACATATATATACATATATACGTATATATATATATATATATATACATGCACATATATATGTGTGTATATATATATATTATATATATATATATATATACACATGCACATATATATGTATATATATATATACATATATGTGTATGAGTTTAGTGTGAGAAGATTAAAGGAAATCTTGAACTCTTTCCAAAAATTAATTTAATGGCAACTAAGGAAACAAAATTCACACTTCAAAGAGATTTATGAGCGAAATATAAATAAATAAAAATAAAAATTCATATTTCATATTCAGACAATTTTAACCGTGGATCTATCTTATAGAACCAAAAACATTTAAGATTTTACTGACTAACTTACTTTTGCAACCCAATAAGATTATTAAATAGGGGCTGGTTTCATTCAGCCAGTAGAGCACTCACCTAGGAATCACAAGGTTCCTGGTTTGATACTGATCCCTGTCAACTCGGTGCATTGGTAGCATAGATTAGATAATCTGATCTGTGCAGTAAAGTTGGGAGATGATGATAGGTGTAATGCTCCCTCTCAGCAAAAAATCTCCCTTGTCTAGCGCTAGCCAAAAGGAGATAGACTCCCTTGCTGTCCAGCTCATACTAATAATAGGCCACTCCGCTAACTGTAAAATAAATATCATACTCACTGTAGAAGAATTGCAATTACCATCGAATTGGCAGACAAGGCAACAAGGAAGTCGTAACCCAATACGGATCTTACCTTGTTGAATTCTCTGCCAATTCGACGGTAATTGGAATTCTTCTACAGTGATGTTTATTCTTCTATGATGTTTATTCTACATCTCCCCTTCTCTCACCTAACAATTGACATCTCACTTCCTGATCTCAAAACCCTGTCGGCTGGCGCTTCAGAATATACCGGCTGCACCTCTGCAGTGGTGAGGCTTCAGCTTTGGAGCTCTGGAGAGAGTAGACCATTCTTTATTGCTATTGCAGACAAGGCAACAAGGAAGTCGTAACCCAATACGGATCTTACCTTGTTGAATTCTCTGCCAATTCGACGGTAATTGGAATTCTTCTACAGTGATGTTTATTCTTCTATGATGTTTATTCTACATCTCCCCTTCTCTCACCTAACAATTGACATCTCACTTCCTGATCTCAAAACCCTGTCGGCTGGCGCTTCAGAATATACCCTGCACCTCTGCAGTGGTGAGGCTTCAGCTTTGGAGCTCTGGAGAGAGTAGACCATTCTTTATTGCTATTGCTCCCAGAAACACTTCAGAATGATCGTAGTCCTGGCTATGACATTAAACTGCATCTGATGAAGAAAATCCTGATCTGGAGAGTATAAAGTATCCGTTCATTGCCATTACTCTCAGGTCGACTCTGACCTAGAGTAAATCTTTTTTTTAATTATTTGTAATCAATGGGACTATGTGCAAAAGAAGTTCTTGGCAACTATACAAAAAATAAAAATATGAATGCAATTCTCAAACCTCATGGCATAAAATAACTCAAGAGAGTTTGATATGTCATTAAAATTTATCAGAGTGGTAGTACCTGTAAGGGTCTCATCAATGGGTCATCTGTTTGACAGTGATTTATATCAGATGATTATCATCAAAGGAAATGGTCTCAGCAACCTGAGTTCAAATCCTGCATGAGGCTTTTGTGGAAAAGGTATGCATCCAAGTATTCTCCCTCTAGCTATGGGTAAGTAGCAGGTCAGACTGGGCTCTTTAATTTTGGTTATGTAACCAGTTTAGGATAAGGAAAAACTACTGAACTCAACCCCTATATCTGTTGTGCTATGTGTCCAGCTGGAAGGTCCCCAAGTTCAACAAGAAACACCTGAAGAAGTCCAGAGGGCACATCAGCCGAAACATTGTGTATATAACAATAAAGATGAGGACAATAGTCTGAAAAATTCAAATGATGCAAATTATCAAGCCTCACCTCAAATATTCAGACAAAATGTTGACAAGCCATGAAACCAGTTTAGGGGTTGGAAAATCTTTGAATTCAAACCTGTTAAACTCCACTTAAAAAATCGACCTTGTGCCACATCCTACTCATCCAGAGGGGTTGGTAACTATCTATATAATAATACAGGTGTTCCTACAAAATATGACCGTTATCATCTTGCAACACCCTCTGGTTAAAAATGAGACCGTCTAAATGAATGTGGTCACTACAGCTAAATAAAGGAACATTTTTAAATAATGAACCATTTTTTCTGACTGAGTACTTTGTAACTGTTAAAACAATTAGTTGAACAGTTTCATTAACATTACTTAAACAGTTTTAATGATGAAAGACACACATAGTTTACCTTGATAATGGTTCGGATACGAACCGAAAGTACTCGGTCTGCCAAATTAGCTCTTTCGGAGAAATAATAAATGCTTTTCAAGACTGTAATATTAAGTAAAAAAAAAAGTAAAGTAGACAGGGCTGCCTAAAGTCAGTATCAGCCAGTCAGTGAAGGAGTCCATCCCCTTTTCAATAGCGCTAGACCAAGGAGATTGTTTTTGCGTCTGAGGTGGAGCGCCACACCTACCATCAGCTCCTTATTTTACCGCACAGATCCCTGTGCTACTCATACACTGAGTTGGCGAGGACAGGTATCGAACTAGGAACCTTGTGGTTTCTAGCCAAACGCTCTACCGACTGAGCTAACCCGGCCCTATATATATATATCCGAGCGGATTTACATATTTTTTAAATATTCGTGTACTAATATTCGTCTTTTAAAAAGCTTTAAAAAAATAATAAAAAACTTAAAGATAATAAAGATCCTGTTCTATTCAATGAAATTTGTTTGAACAATAAAAATAAGGAAAATAGTCCGAAATATCGAAATAATACAAGCCTTACCTAAAAAATTCAGACAAAGTGTTGACATGCCATAGAATCAACCACCAACCAACCAACCAGCCAACCAGCAATTGATTTATAGAATAAAATGAAGTTACTTAAATATTCTGAAGTGTCAGTCATTTTTGATTGATAATATTTATCGAAATGAATAGAGAATCTTTATTTCATTGTTTATAACTTTTTACTTTCTTTTTTTTTCTTTTTTTCTTTTTTTTTTTTTGCTCCTTCCTATCAATAAAGATTTTTATATTTAATCGGTTTATCTGTCTACCTAAATCAAATATTTTTTGGTCGGGGGTGAATATAAAAGTTGGCTGAGAAAAATGTTTATCTTTTCAAGGGAAAAAAAAAAAAAAAGTTGATTTTTAGTTTTGCTTATTAGTAACAAAATTAGAATCTGTGAAAAATAACAGATATGTCTTGGAAAACTTTTATCTTCATATAATGTTTTATTTTTTTTGTTTTTATTTTTATGTAAATAAAAATGAGACAAAATCCAAAAGAAAAATTGACACCTTCAGATAGATATAAAAAAAAAAAAAGAATGAATATACAATGAATCACACTTAGTAGTAATAAAATTAAAGATGCTAAACATGTCTCAAGAATTTTGGTTCAACTTAAATAGGATGAAATAAAAGCAAGAGGATTTAATTGTGTTTACAACTTATTTTCAAGAAGGAAAACTGTCTCCAAATCAAGGCAAAGGTCTCTTTTCTAATAGCATTAGCATTAGACTTAAAAATTTATCATATATATATATATATATATATATATATATATACACATATACATATATATATATGTATGTTTATATACATACATAGATATGTATATTTACATACATAAACATATATATATATACACATATACATAGATATATATGTATACATGTATATATACCTAGATATGTATATATATATATATATATATATATACATAGATAGATATATATACATAGATATGTATATATATATACATACATAGATATATATATGTATATGTACATATATACATATATATGTACATATATATATATATATATACATATATGTATATGTACATATATATATATATGTACATATATATATGTATACATGTATGTATTATATTATATATACATATATGTACATATATATATGTATACATGTATGTATTATATTATATATACATATATGTATATGTACATATATATATGTATACATGTATGTATTATATTATATATACATACATATATATATATGTATATATATTATATTATATATACATATGTATATATATATATATTATATATACATATATATACTATTAGATATATTATATATACATATATACACACAGATACATAGATATGTATATATACATATAGAGATATGCATATTCACACACACACACACACATATATATATATATATATATATATATATATATACATACATAGATAAGTATATTTACACATATGTAGATATATATATATATATATATATATATATATATATATACTTTTCATCACTATATTCATGTTCTTAAAATCAAACTAAATGTACTGTTATTGGCTTGGACATTTTATCAGAAAAACAATGGTACCACTTAAAACCATTACTCAGTCTTGGATTGTTGATCTGTCTGACATTTGGAGAATTTTTTATGGACATCTATATTGTATTAATTTGGAGGTGCATAGTGTAATGGTTATTGTCATATGAAATGGATGAGTTGAGTTCAAATCCATGACAAGGCTATTCTCATTTCACAAAACATTAATATCCATAGGAAAGGTATGAATCCAACTATTCTCCCTCCAGCTATGGGTAAATAGCAAAGTAGACTGGACTCTATCTTTGGTTAGCAAACCAGTATAGAAGAAAGAAAAGTCTGAATTATTACTTATAACCCTTATGGCCAGCCCCAATTCTTTTTATTATATATGTTCTAGAAGTTGTAGTTATTAATGCCGTAGATATGATATTAAACTCTATCTGAGGGTGAAGTTTCAATTCTGGAGCTCTGAGGAATGTAGAGTACCCCTTCATTGACATTAAGCCCAAGTCCACTTTAACCTGGAGTGGGACTACCTGTTTGGGTCCCATCTATGGATTAAATAGAAAAAAATTAGTTTTAAAAAGATGTGATTAAAATTAATGAGTACCCATCAAGAATGAATAAAACAAAATGTCTTTGGCACAAAATAACCCAGCAAGGGTTGAAATGCTGTAAAGTCCAACTAACCAACCTATTACACTGGTTTACGAAAAAATATTTTTTTGTCTGAGGCAAGAATGTGAATAGGTGTTTTTTACTAATTTGGGTGTGCTGAATTCAAATTTATAAAAAGTTTTGCTCTATCACCTCTAGTTTTCTGTCTTTTAAATAGTCTCATTTTAGTATATACAGACTATATACATGCTTATTTCAACAGTTGCAGCAGCTTATTACAGATAAAATGGGATAGATAAAGAACATTGACGGAATAAATATACTTGGATGACACAATGTACACAATTTGTAGTACCGCAGACAGTTAGAAGTGTGTTTTCTTAGATGATCTGCTGTATTTTGCCTCCGGGATATCACGCAAGAGCATCCAGCAGAAGTCTCCCATCATGCCGGGGTTCCACTTGCCTTGGTAGTTGCTCTCCATCTTTGTAATGTCTTGGTGGAATCTTTCTCCGTGCTCATCACTCACTGCTCCAAGGTTTGGAGGGAAGAAGTTGAGGTGGGAATGGAGAAAATGAATTTTGAGTGACATTCGGCATCGCATATCCTCATAAGTCTTTAGTAACTTCTCAATACATGCTTGGTAATTTAGTACTCGTGTGTTACCAAGGAAGCCACTATAGACTGACTTAAATGCTTCCCATGCTCTTATTTTCCTGCATAATAACTAAAAAAGAAGACATAAGTCACACAATATTAGAAATTAACCCCAAATGCATACACGCCTTTATGTATAGTCTGTGTACAAAATGTACAGTATGCATATCTAAAAAAACTAGAGGTGATGAGTAAAAACGAATTTCAAATCTGAATTCAGCTGCATCCCCAAATTAGGTTAAAACAGCTATTTTTGTGCTTGCTTCATATTAGTGTTATTAGTGAAAAAATATTTTCATTTTGTAATAAACTCCATAAAAATATCAGTGCCTATTCGTTGCAAATTTATTCTCTCTTTGTCTCATTTCAGAAATAATGAAAATTATGAACGAAAAACAATGTTTACATTTTTGTACCATTAAATCAATTAAAATTTAACGTTGCCATAAACAGGTTATGACTAGAGATTGTTTTTATTCTATGAAAAATCAATTAATGGTCCGATTTTCACGAAAAATTTCCATAATTACTTACCTTTGGCTGAAAATATGTTTGAAATAGGGTTTTCCTAAAATATATTAGGGGAAATATTGTTTAACGTGGTCTACCCCCCCCCCACACTATTCATGGTTCATTTACTAAAAAAAAAACTCTTGCATTGAAACTTATAAAAATCTTCTGATATAATTATTCAGACTCTTATTTTTATGGAAAACAAATAAAAATGGGGGGGGGGGGTAGACATCATAAAAAAACTATTCCTCATAATATATTTTAGGAAAAACTTATTTTAAACAATTTCATCAACAGGTAAATAATTACTGAAATTTTCGTAAAAATTTGACAGTTGATTTCACAAAACGAAAATCATGTTATTGGTTCAATAAAACAACCATTTATAATCATAGATTATTTTTTTAATATAATGCTATGAAAAAGAATTCTTTTGACACCCCTAAATTATTAACCTTTAAAAAATAATAAATGTTTGATCCCCTCCCCCAAAAAACTCCAAATCCTTTAACAAGATTAAAAAAAGGTTGTCACTGAGCATGAAATGGTGGTGAAGGTTTCATCTTGCATATTAGGATTATTACGCTACCAAACATAGGATTAATAAATCCTAGCATGTTGTATGGACAAGGGAAAGAAATTCCAAGTTTTATGAGGAATAACTTGGGACTAACTGCTAGAAATCACATACCTAATTGAAAAGAAACATGGCTCCAACAAATAATTGTCAGTTAACCCTTCATCTACCAGAGCACCCCAAACTACCCGATGATCATAATGCCAGCCACTCCCCTCCCCCTGAAAAAAAGGCCTTAAATTTCTATTTAGTAGTAAAGGATCAGCAATGCAATACAAGCTTGTCAACCATTTCACCACACTATATATTTTTAAGAATCTGTGTTACGCCTCAAAGAAATGTGGTTCAGAGTTAACTGACCTGATAGAATATACATTTTTTTATATGAGATAACTTGTGCCTTATATCTTTTATTCATTTCAACACTGAAAATTTCATTAAATTCAGTCAATTCCCTGTTTTTTTTGTATTTTTTTTTCATTCGGTGGGGTGACATACAATGGTGGAATTTAGGTCCATTAAGTTCGATTTAACCAAAATCTTTTTATGACAATTGTCTAATTTTTTATGCAGAAGATGTAAAATTAAGCATGAATGAAAAATGGACTAAGTGCAACAAATAATCCATAAATTGATTTGTTTTGTTTTACGGCATATCAACCTCGGTGGATCATTTAAAGCTGGCAAAGTTTTGAAAGATTCATACCAATAGTTTGGAAGAAATTTTTTTTAAATCAATTTCTTTTTGTATACAAATTTTCTGTTTAATATGAAGACCCTCAGCCACTGCCTTCTAGCACCCATATGATAAAAGGAATTGGGAGTTACCATAAGGGCAATAGGGCTGGGGAAATCATATAGGTGCTAGACATGATCTGCCGATTAATCTCTGATCACTTGTCTAACCTAAGTAAGGAAAATATTTAAAAGTTGATGTCAAATTTTTCAGTTCAGTTAACGTTGAACCACATATCTTTGAGACGTAACACTGATTTTCAAACATACATGGTTTAAAGTTAACTGACCTGAAAAAATGTAAAAGTCTTTAAATAAAATAACCGGTGCATTATATCTTTTATTCATTAATATATCAAAACTGAAAATTTCATTAAATTCAGTTAATTCCCTGATTTTTGGTATTCTTTTCTTTCAGTGGGGTGACATACTATGGTGGAATTTTGGTCCATTAAGTTTGATTTAGCCAATAATTTTTTCTATTTGCAACAAAAATCCATAAATTGAACCTTTCAGGAACATTAGTAAAACATTTCCTTCTTCCTTCAAAACCTTGCTAGACACCCTGGTAACCCCCAAGAAAATAGAATACTTTATTTAAGCCTTCCTTTTCTTTTTTTCTTCCTATTACTTCTCTACATCCTTAGGTAATCCTCATTTTCTCCAATATTTTCCTCCCAAATGTTTTCTAGCAAAACAACATTGTTTTCCTCTCTTTAAATTCTTTAAAGATCACATCTTCTTCCTTCAATTCTTTTGGGATTGCATAAATCTCCTTCCTTCTATTCTTTAAATCGTTCTACCTTCTCCTCCATTTTATTTTTTGCATTTTGCCTTGTTTTATTGTCCTTATAGCCGAATTTTCCACATTAATCTTTTGAAAAAAAAAAACTTTTTTTTTCCTTACTCTAAATGCCAGTATCTTTGTAAAGTTATTCTTTCAGTTTCAATAGAGAGAAGAAAAAAAAGCAAAACTGTTTTGTTTTTTCTTTGATTTTCCATGTTATATTCACTGGCTTTAATCCACACTCCTGGCTTATTTGACTGTTTATTGACATTGTCTGCCAATCAGATTTTTTTTATAATCTAATGTTTTTGCAAGATTTTAAAACAAAACAAAGAGTTCTGAAGATTTGTAGATGTTTTTTTTTCATAACCCAGACACAATATTCTAACCTTATTTTTCAAAAGATAAATATTATCTAAAATATACTTCCATGTATGGGAGTAAAATAAGGAAATTAATCCGACAGTATATGGAGAAAATGTAGAACAAACACAGGATGTTACAATGGTTGCAAATTTATTAGTCCTAGAGTCGATGTTTGAACATTGCGCCCGCCCTGTCATCTGGGGAGTTAGAATGCACCGACTGCACCTCTGCAGAGGAGTAAGACTCCCCCAATGGGCCACCTATTAGCCGACCCGTAATGCTTAAGGATAGAGCCCAGGTGGATGAGCAATTCATGACTTGCAATACTCTACTTTGGCTCTAGCTTGGGCTAGATGGGCGGTCAGAGAGGCCCCCTCCGATCAATCGGCTGGTCACGTCAAGCCCTAGCACCTATATGATTTTCCCAACCCTATTACCCTTATGGCAAGCCCTAACCCCTTTTTATCATATGGGTGCTAGAAGGCAGTGGCTGCGGGTCTACATGTCCTGGGAATGACGTTAAACTCTATCTGATGGTGAGGTTCCAGTTCTGGGAGTTTGGGGAATGTGGAGCACCCTTTTATCACCATTGCTCCGTGGTCCACTCTGACCCGGAGTGGTAGTACCTGTTAGGGTCCCATCTATGGGCTAAATAGAAAAATGTATTTATAAAAAAATTGTATTATCCATTAAGAATTGATTTATTTCAAAACTTTATCGGTATTAAATGACCAGACTGAACATTTCGGTTTATAAAGAAACCTTCTTCAGGACAATGAAACTAGTCAAGAAAAAAAAAAGGATTTATGTAGTTAAAAGATGATGGATATTTTGAATGCATTGAGTTTGGAAAATGTGAACAAAAGGTTTCTTACCATTCGTTGATTAGTGTTCATAATTGAATGTTGATGACGTGATTGGTACATGGGAAAACGAAAATCAAAATGTGATTGGAACATGTGAAGTCGAAAAACCAAAACATGATTGGTCCATGAGGAGATATTGAAAATGTGAGACATATTCCATATAGATACCAATGTTTTAAAACAAGAGAAGTATTGATTGTTTAATTATTTAATATGTATATATATATATATATATATATATATATATATATATATATCATGTTGTATGTTTGCTATGGCCGGGGTTTGTAGTTTTGTAGCTATTAATAATTGATTTACCTAGATGTGAAGATATGTTGAAAAAGCCAGGTCTATAATAAACATTCTCTATATTACTTATTGTTCTGGCTTGTCCTGAAGAAGGTTTCTTTATAAACCGAAATGTTTGAACATCGACATGAAAACTAATAAATTTCCATCCATTGTAATGTCCCGTGTTTGATCTACATTCACTTCCATGTATCTAATTCTGATAGTTAGGCTCTCTGTAGAACTGTTCTGTTAGTGATCCTGTCCCTCCAGGTGATGCCCAATATGCGTCTAAGGCAGCGAAGGTAGAAGCTAGTTAGCCGCCGCTCTTGGTAGGAGTATAGGGTCTATTTTTCAATATAAGAACCATTGAAGATACCAGTAAGACTTTTCTAACTATTTACTTGTACCCCTTTTTACACATTGTTTGTTCATGTAACATTATGTATATGTAACCTTATATATATAGGTAGAAGCTATTTAGCTGCCACTCTTGGTGGGAGTACAAGGTCTATGTTTCTTTTATCACACTCTGACTATTATAAATTTTACTAGGAACATAAGTAAGAAGCAAAGTAAGCAGTGTGGCCTATTGTTGGTATCAGCTGGATAGCGAGGGAGTCTATCCCATTGTGACTAAGGCTAGTTCAGGAGATTGTTTTTGTGTCTGAAGTGAAGTGCCACATCTACCATAAGCTCCAAGTGCTTTACCACAGATCCAAGCCATGTTACTCATGTGCTGAGTTGGCGAGGGCCAGTATCAAATCCAAAACCTTGGTAGATGCTTTACCGACTGAGCTAAACCAGCCCTTAATTGTGCAATGAGACAATCCTGAGTTGAAGAATAATTCTGATAAATGTTCTGTTGGTCTATTTTTCAATATTCCATTATTCCTATCTACATATTCATACTCATGTTCCTTTAAAAGGATTTTTAGTGCATTTTAGTAGACGATCTTTGATGCTATTTCCTCAAACAAATGTGCAAGTAAAAGATCTAATTTTTGGTATCAATATTCAGTATACTAACATACAATTTTCAGATAGATGAACAATTTGATATTTTCAAAAAGTTAAAAATCGACCTACCCTAATGTTCAGTTATCTCTAGAATCTGCAATAACCAGGGTGTATGAATATGATCGAAGGCCTATAACAATGCCTGTGTGTTTGTTATTTTATTGAATATCTGGTGTAATTCCCAAGGTGATAGCAGCTTGGGATAATTGCCTGAAATGCTAAGTGGAAAAGACAATTCTAAACAGGAAACATACACACGGTAAATGTTGATTTAAACTGAAATACAAAGTAAAAGCAAGCAATTCTGATGGCTGCTTTATGAGAAATTTGAAAACTCAAGTATACTTTCCTTGTAAACATCTACAATTTAACAATATACACACATAAACATTGTACATACACACACACAAATACATACATATATATCAATAAGTATACTGGTGGTTGTCTGAGAAATTAGAAAGTAAAGTATACTCTCGTTGTATACATTTACAATTTCCCAATATGCATACACATGCATACACACATATACATATATAAAGAGAGAATAGGCAAACTAATAAATAGTACTGACAGTTGTATGAGAAATATAAAGATAGAGTATACTCTCCTTGTAAAAAAATAGCATATATGTGTGTGTGTGTACATGTGTATGTATATATATATATATATATATATATATATATATTATATATATATATATGTGTGTGTGTGTGTGCACGCATGTATATATAAACATGTTTGTGTATACAGGTATGTATATATATATATATATTTGTATACATGTTTATGTATGTATATATACATGTATTTTTGTGTCTGTATATGTATGTATACATGTATTTTTGTGTCTGTATATGTATGTATACGTGTATACATGTATTTTTGTGTCTGTATATGTATGTATACGTGTATACATGTATTTTTGTGTCTGTATATGTATGTATACATGTGTATGTATGTATACATGTATTTTTGTGTCTGTATATGTATGTATACATGTGTCTGTATATGTATGTATACATGTGTCTATATATGTATGTCTACAAGTGCAGATATATGTATACATATATTTGTGTGTCTGCATATGTATGTCTACATGAGCATATATCTGTATATATACATGTATTTGTGTGTGTTTATATACATCTACATGTGCATATATATATATATATATATATATATATATATATACTGCTGTTTCAAATTCGAGTATGTCCATTACATTATATCATTTTGTTAAAGAATATCTAATCATGACAAGAGTGGATTTCAAGCCAGTAAGAGATTTAATGTCTTTGGCACAAATTTGGCATGCATAAGATTCTGGGATGTTTTTTTTTTTTTTTTTCTTGCTGTATTTCATCGTACCTTTTAGACCCTCTCACTTGCATTCCTTTTTTCACAGGTGTAACAGATGTTGTGAGTCGTAGTTATTTGATTATCCATCAGTGGCCTACTTTCACGATTCCATAAATGGATTTTCTTCCCAGCTTTATTTAGGCAGACTCTCTCTCACAGACATGACTGTTGAAATTCTCATAAGGTGATCAGCTGTGTTGCATGTTGATTCTATTCTCAGAATCAAGACTTGGTAAGGTGGTTTAAATAGCAGGTTGAGCTATTCCACTGTGTACCTTGGCCAAGCTCATTCCCAGATTCTCTTGGGCTGCTGGTTTTAGAGTGTGTTGAAGTGTTAGTATACTGTTGGTTTGAACAACAGCAACTAGCTAAGCACAACTGAACTCGTGCCCCAACCAGCTGGTACTTATGGAACTCAGGAATACTCCATTCATACATTTGAGTTTATTCCATTCCTTGAGTCCTGATTGGCTGCTTGGTGTCTGTGGTGTGATGGTGTTTTATAAATAACCTGGAATTTTGAAGTAGGCTTGCAACAAGTAAGATCCATATTGAGTTAGAGCTTCCTTGTTGCCTTGTCTGCCAATTCAATGGTAATTTTATCCATACATACCCAACACTTGACTCTGTTCTGGTTGTTGGCTCAGAGCCTGTATTCAGTTACAGTCTGTCATAAAATTAAGGAACATGAGTATTAATATATAGATTGACACTTTCATCCTTTAAAGCCAAGTAGGGAGCCTCATCTAAAAAAAAATCAGACAAATAAGATTGATTTAAAAATGTTTCAATTGATTTCTATATGAAATTATTGGATTGCCTATAATATATAATATTAGAAATCGATAACATAAGTATTATTAAACTCAGTTTTGTTTAAACTAGAATGCACATTATCTTCACTATATACTATGTAAACCTTTATTTCTCAGTGATACATGTGAGACACATCACAAGCTTTTAGATGCATTAATAATGTGGGCTGTTTTGAGTCAAATTTAACTCAGCTAGACTTTAATAAAGACAACAATAATAAATAAGATGTTAATTAAGGTTAAATAATGAATATTTGTTATTATATGTTAAAAAGCCATTGCCAGAAGAGCAATGTTTTATATTGACACTACAAATGTCATCCTTGAAAGCCACACAGGAAACCATTTTGAAAGTATCAAACAAACAGAGATTGGAAGGTGAAATGTCTTTCTGCTTTATTCTATTTTTGACTGATATTCATTCTGACAGCTTTCTATCCACATTAACCCAAAATTTCATGCCATCATGGAAAGATCAACCTAAAATCTATGATCTTTTCAGGGCAACTTCCAAGCTTCCTTAAAAATCTCCCACAATGCAATCTGTTTAAAGTATCAAAGGCTTTCAGTAGGTCAATAAAGACTTGATACAATTCCCACCCTGTTGGGGGATGAGGGGGGCTTACAATACACCAACTATATCCTCTGCAAAGGGGTAAGACCCCACCACCACAAAAATGGTGTGTCTTAAGTATCACGCTAAACTGAATCAGTTCCAGTTATCTGGGGAGTGTGGAGTACCCCTTTATAGCCATTACTCCTAGGTCCACTTTTACCAGGAGTGATTGTAACTGTTATGATGATTATGGGCCAAATGAAAATTGAGCTATGTTTGAATAGAAATTGATATATGGATCAAAGAGAACTGTTTAAAATTATTCATTTTTGGTAGAAATATTTGATGCCATATAACTGTAAATTGTATTAATAATAGTTACCTGAATTTATGATTTTTTACTAAGAAGTAATATTATTATTAGTTACATGAATTTATAATTTTTTACTAAGAAGTAATATTATTATTAGTTACCTGAATTTATAATTTTTTACTAAGAAGTAATATTATTATTAGTTACCTGAATTTATAATTTTTTACTAAGAAGTAATATTATTATTAGTTACTTGAATTTATAATTTTTTACTAAGAAGTAATATTATTATTAGTTACATGAATTTATAATTTTTTACTAAGAAGTAATATTATTATTAGTTACATGAATTTATAATTTTTTTACTAAGAAGTAATATTATTATTAGTTATTTGAATTTATAATTTTTTTACTAAGAAGTAATATAATTAGTTACTTGAATTTATAATTGTTTACTAAGAAGTAATATTATAATTAGTTACTTGAAACCGTATAACTTTATGCAAACAAATGACAATTATTAGATACAAATAATTCTATGAAACCATTTAATTATTAGGATTAAGAATACTTAAAACCATATAACTGTGTGCAAATTATCATTTCTGTAGACCTCTATGAAGTTACTAATTTTTACACTGGTGATGAAAATGAGATATAAACTTACTGAGATAGTTCATGACCAGCACAAGAGGTGTTATTATGGTGTAATGGCTAATATGCTGGACTTTGACATCATAGAAAGCGAGTTCAAACTCCAGACGTCCTATTACATTCACTTTCAGACTAATACCCTTGGTAAAGGTATTAACCCCCTCATCCACCCAGCTATGGGTTAAATATTACCACTACTGTTCTTCTACAAGGATTGCTTTGGCATTAAATAACCTATGAAGGTTCATATGCCATTAAAGAAAGAAACTAAACCATGACCAGACTAAAAATCAGTACTTACTCCTGCTCTTCTGCAAAGATGACTTTGCCATTAAATAACCCATAAAGGTTCATATGCCATTAAAGAAAGAAACTAAACCATGACCAGACTAAAAATCACTTACTCCTGCTCTTCTGCAAAGATGACTTTGCCATTAAATAACCCATAAAGGTTCATATGCCATTAAAGAAAGAAACTAAACCATGACCAGACTAAAAATCAGTACTTACTCCTGCTCTTCTGCAAAGATGACTTTGCCATTAAATAACCCATAAAGGTTCATATGCCAATTAAAGAAAGAAACTAAACCATGACCAGACTAAAAATCAGTACTTACTCCTGCTCTTCTGCAAAGATGACTTTGGCATTAAATAACCCATAAAGATTCATATGCCATTAAAGAAAGAAACTAAACCATAGCCAACCTAGAAATAAGATCTCAACCCAGGAAAGACATCATCAACTATATAACAGAGCAAACAGTCTATCCAGATCCTAGAAAAATTTATGTATGATAAACAACAGGGCAATGATACTCTAATAATTTCCATAAACATCTTCTATATCTTTTTACGGAATGATCATTACAACATCTCACCATTTTCGTGGAAGGCACTCATAAATCCAAATATCATGCAACAGAATATTAAGGCATCAAAGACTTTCTTTCTTTTTCTTTTTTTTTTGGGGGGGTGGGGGGGATTCTTTGATAATTCAGCATTAATACGATCCGTCCCAGGTGAATTTTCCACTAATTCATTACACTTGCTTTAATCTCTCGAAAAGAAAAGAAGATCTGCGAGATAATCTTTTCTCTGGGCGATTTGAAATACTCTACACCAAATCCCTCATCAACATTTGAAGGGTGATTAAGAAGCTCATTGAATTGTTGCTGCCACATTTTCGAAGATTCCAGCTGGGTTGTGAACAAATTTCTTCCTATCCTTGGAGCATAACTGCATTACAGGCAAAGAAAAAGATGGTCCCACATACCTCTCTTAATAGATTATATAACCACTTTGTGGCCACCTCAGATAGTGTAATGGTTAGCAAGCTAGATTTGCAGACCATTGTTAGTGAATTCGATTCTAACTGGGTACCCTATACTTCTGGATTTGTGCCACATCTAAGATTAGTGAATAACTATATAACCACTTTGTATAATTGGAATCTGATGCAGCTTGTTGGTTGGCTGGTTGGTTGGATTTTATGGCATGTCAACTCATTGGGTTATTTTATGCTGAAGTCCTTTTGTTATATTTATTCTTGATGGGTATTCAATTTCTTTTAAACGCATATTTAGAACTGATTTTGTTCTATTTAACCTGTAGATTGGACTTTAACAGGAACTATCACTCCAGGTCTGAGTGGACCTGGGAGTAATGGTGATGAAGTGGGACTCCACATTCCTCAGAGCTCCAGAACTGGAACTTCATCATCAGATAGAATTTAATGTCATACCCAGGACAATAAGACTCTTAGCCACCACCTTCTATATTCACATATATGACAAAAAGGGTTGGGGCTTGCCATAAGGGCAATAGGGTTGGGACAATCATATAGGTACTAGGGCTTAATGTGACCAGCTGATTGATTGGAAATACCAGAGTAGTTGTGAATAAATTTCTTATGTCAATCCATTGGGTCATTTTATGCCAAAGTCATTTTGTTTTATTCATTCTTGATGGATACTCGATTTCTTTGAAAACACTATTTCTTTTAAACACATTTTTAAAACTCATATTGTTCTAATTATTTTGTTCTATTGTTGATATCAGCCAAGCAGTGAGGGAGTCTATTCCCTTTTTGCTAGCACTAGACTAGGGAAATTGTTTGTTTTTGTTTTTTGCTCATATGGAGTACCAGACCTGAATCCAAGAAATCTTACACTTTTTTTTTTTCTGTTTAAACATGTTCTCAAAATGTCTGGGTGAAAAGAGCAAAAGAAAGAAAGACAATAGATACAAAAAAAAAACAAAGAAAAGGGTAGTGGGGTCTTGTGGCATTGTGGTTCAGAGGGGTAAGATTCCCCCAAATGGGGCCACCTGTTGGCCACATTTGGGTGGCAACGGAGCCTTGGTGAATGAGCAGACCATGGCCTGCAACACTCCACTTAGACCCTTACTTGGGCTAGATGGGCAGTCGGAGAGGCCCCCTCCGATCAATCGGCTGGTCACGTCAAGCCCTAGCACCTATATGAGTGCCCCAACCATTTTTATCATATGGGTGCTAGAAGGCGGTGGCTGAGTGTCTACATGTCCTGGGAATGACGTTAAACTGTATCTGATGATGAGGTTCCAGTTCTGGAGGTTTGGGGTATGTGGAGTACCCCTTCATCACCATTGCTCCCTGGTCCACTCTGACCCGGAGTCATAGTACCTGTTAGGGTTCCATCTATGGGTTAAATAGAAAAATGTATTTATAAAAAAGATTGTGTATCCATTAAGAAGGAATTTATTTAAAAACTTTGTTAGCATTAAATGACCCACTGAGGTTGATATGCCGTAAAACAAAACAAACCAAACCAAACATTCATGTCTTTCTATGTTACTTCTTTACTTACATTTGTCATGTCTCAGCAAATCTTTGTATGTCTTTATTCGCAAATCAGATAGAAAGTTTTAAAAAATAGCTAGTGTTATGATGACCTAGACGTTAGACTTTGTCTTATCTCAGTCACTCTAAGACAAAGCATGATGCTTCACATTAAAGATTACAAATACAACAATATAGTTTGTTTTTGTTTTGTCTCTTCTTTAACTTAAAAACAACAAAAACATTTCTTAAAAACACTCTGATTCAGATATATTGAAATGCATTTCTTCACTTGTAAGACAGACTTTGTTTAATGACATTGTGTTTTTATATTGATCGTTAAATTTGAGTACACTGTATAAGAGATTAGGCAGGCATCAAGGAATGAACAACACCATTACAGGATTAACCTTCATGTTATAGTGCCACTCTTCTTATCCAAGCACAATATTTTGTTTGTTTGATTGGGTTTTGTTTTTTGTTATTGTGTTTGTTTGTTTGTTTGTTTTTGTAGGGTTCTTTTTTTAATAATGCATTTCTTTAGTGCTTTTTGTGAAACTCTGCTGAAATTTCCCATTATGAGATCTTCAACAATAAACTTTTTTTTTTCGTTTAATGGTGGATATCTTGGCTTATCTTCCCGCCATCAAGAAGAAAATGGATATAAAATAAATGAAGACAACACACATATATACATACATATATATATATATATATATATATATGTATATACTTTTATTGTGGAACTGTGAGAAACAAACTTCTTTCACAGACACTGATCCATAGAAAAGATAGCTTTGTACATTTGACACAAGATAATGCCACTTAAGATATTTTAATTCATCCAAGTTTTAAGGAATGATAAATACATACAACTAATGAATATTTCAACATTTCTTTTCGTTTTTAGTATTTGTATTTTATGGGATTCGTTTCTACTTTCAAAATATTTAGATTATCTGAGGAAAAATTGGATTATTTTTTTTCATGTTCTTTGTTTTTAGTTTTTCACTAAAAACAAAATGAATGATACATTATTTCATCAGAAATATTAGTTGGAATTTGTAGAAACAAATCCATTGAAAGATCATCAGAATTAATCAATACTAAACTCAATCTGTATTTGAATTTGTGGCCAGCTAAAGGTTTTAAGTTGCTTTAAGTAGGTTGGATTTTATGGCATGTCAACCCTTGTTGTGTTATTTTATGCCAAAAACATTTGTTTTATTCATTCTTGATGGGTATTCAAATTTTCTTTATTTAAACTCAGTTTTTTATTAAAACAATTTTTTAAGCTTATTCTTTTCTAACGTATAGATGGGACCATAACATGTACTACTACTCCGAGTCAGAGTGGACTTGGGAGTAATGGCAATAAAAGGGTACTCCACACTCCCCAGATTTCCAGAATTGGAACTTCACCATTAGTTACAGTTTAATGTCATACCCAGGTCTCTAAGACCCTCGGCCGCCACCTTCAAGCACCAAAAAACGGGTTGAGGCTTGCCATAATGGCAATAGCATTGAAACAATCTTATTTGTGCTATGGCTTGGTGTGACCAGCTGATTGATCAGAGGGAGCCTCTCCAACCGACCATCTAGCCAAGGTAAGGGCCAAAGTGGAATGTTGCATGTCATGGACAGCAAGGCATTCAAAGCACATGCCCTACAAAAACCAAGAGACAATTATTTATTGTCCCGCTACAGATGATTCAAATTATATCAACTCTGTATTGTATAATAGTAAGCTGTCGGGGTGGCCTAAAGTCGGTATCAGCCAATCAGCAAGGGAGTATATCTCATTTTCATTAGCACTAGACCAAGAAGATTGTTTTTGCATCTGAGGTGGGGCGTCACACCTACCATCAGCTCCTTACTTTACTGCACAGATCACTGTGCTACTCATATGCTGATTTGGCGAGGGCCGGTATCAAACTAGGAACCTTGTGGTTTCTAGCCAAACGCTCTACCGACTGAGCTACATAATAAAATAGAATGTAATGAATTATGGTAGTAATATATGTTTTAATCTTTATTTTTATGAATAATATGTTTCTTTGGCGTAATAAGTTCGTAAACTTAAATGTTTTAGTGAACTTATTAGCATTAGCATATTTGAAGCTCACTCGTACCTCAAATTTTAGTTCTCAATACAAAGCAAAAAATCGACCAAATGACAGCTCATAAGTTGGAAAAATCATAAGTTGGGACACTCGTAACTCAAGGTACCACTAATATATATATATATATATATATATATATATATATTTACCAACCAACCCCTCCGCATGAGCAGGATGTGACACAAGGTCAATTTCTTAAGCGGAGTTCAACAGGTTTGAATTCAGAGTTTTCCTTCTCCTAGACCGGTTGCCTAACCAAGGTTAAAGAGCCCAGTCTGCCCTACTATTTATCCATAGAGTAGGATTCATACCTTTCCTAAGGGTATTAGTGCTAACTGAAATGCAATTACCACATCCAGGATTTGAACTCAAGGCAACAAGTCCATTCCCCATTACTTTAACCATTACACCACTCGCTTCCACTATATATATATATATATGTGTGTGTAAATAACCAGGTTAGTCGGTATTAGGATGATTCTAAGGTGAGCCTTTCTAACAATGGAATGTTAAAGTTGGTCTGGTTCAAGTTGAGAGCTCAATGTTCAATGATTTTGTACAGAACAATATATTTGGTAAGGTGATTTGTTTAAAACTGTACATAATGCCATTGTTTTTGTTGTGATTTTACCTTAAAAGATATTCATCAATATTTGAATAGTATTAATGTTGCTGTCTACAACATAAAATTGCTGAGAATGAAGTGTTGTTTTGTTGAGGAAGCAGAGAGTCAATCATCATTTTTATTAGGTGAGAAGAAAAAGATACAGACTGACTATAGATGTGAACAATGTCTGATCATGACAGTTTTGCTTGTCTAATTGGTCAAAGAATTATCAATGAAAGATAATCCACAACGTATGAAATAGATGCACATTGTAAATAAATCTTAGAAGATCTTTGGACAATAAATACTGAAAGTAGATAACCACATTTAGAAAACAAACTACACTTAAGACAGAACACAAAGAATATTTGTGAATTATTATTATTAGGAGTGCTTGATACTGTAGGATGGCAAGGGTTTAATGTTTTAGGTTAATAAAGGTAGCTTGTTATTCTTGGTGTGTGTTCTTAGGATTTGCTTTGGTGTTCGCACTGAAAAGAAAGGAAAAAGGAAGAAACAAAGACAAAAGTTGGTTTTATGATTTAGGCTTTATTCAACAGTCATAGCCACCACGTGGCAAAGAAATAGATGCATATTGTAAATAAGTCTTAGAAGATCTTTGGAGAATAAATACTGAAAGTAGATAACCACCTTTAGAAAATAAACTATTCTTCAGACAAAACACAAAATATAATTGTGTATCAAAGTGTTTTCTAATTTGCTTGAAGCATTGTGTTTATATTGGTTTGGTGGTTGGTTTTGAAGTCTATCACAATGCAAGTGTAAAGAAAAATAAGGTAACTATGGTGTTGTTTGTTAACGTTTAATTTATTCTGGGAGAGAATAAATTAAAGGTTAACAAACAACACCATAGTTACCTTATTTTTCTTTACACTTGCATTGAGATAGCCCCCAAAACCAACCACCAAACCAATAAGTTTGAACATATACCTGAATACATGGTTTGGATATAGGCGCAGAGTTAATACAGTTCTAAGTGACAGTTATCTCTGGGCTGCAGGTTCAATCCTGGTCAAGGGCAACAGTAACATACAATAATAATTATCACAGCTTAACACTTGTACCCAGCTATGGTTAGCAGATTTAGATCAGTATACTCCCGTGTGTTGAATAAAGGGTTGGGTTCAAAGTTCCGTGATGGCTCCCAATTAGGACAAGGTTTCCAAGTTCGAAAAGAAGGTCCCTGAGTTCAAGAAGGCTCCTGAATCTGACAATGTGGCAAGAGTTTAATGTTTTAGGTTAAAAAACGTAACTTGTTATTCTTGGTGTGTGTTCTTAGGATTTGCTTTTAACCCCATCATATTTGGTGGTTGCACTGAAAATGAAAGGAATTCAAGGAAAGAAAAAGGAAGAGATAAAAACAAAAGGTGGTTTTATGATTTAAGCTTTATTCCCCAGTCATAGCCACCACCTGATCCGTAACACTAGATACAGTCTTTGGACAATAAATACTGAAAGTAGATAACCACTTTTTAGTAAGCAAACTACTCTTCAGACAGAACACAAAATACTACTTTTTTGAAGTTCAGTCCATCGAAAGAAGAATTAAGAATAATTAAAATGGACAAAATTAACAAAACAATTGAATGCACAAGAATGACAAATGGGATGAGGAGTTCCCATGGTATTGTAGCTAATATGCTGGATTACAACATCGTAGTAAGCAAGTTCAAACTCCAATCATGTTATCATGTTCACTAATACCCTTTGGAAAGGTATGAACTTCCTCATCCCCTCCCAGCTATGGGTTAAATAGTACAACTACCTTAATGGATTGTATAATACCAAAACCACCTTGACGAGGAACATTAGTGGTAATTCTTAACCCATAGCAGAGTAGATTAGAGGGGTAGTACCTGTTAGGGTCCCAGCTATGGGTTAAATAGATAAAAAAATGAGTATTAAAAAAATGTTTTTGAAAAAAAATTGAATATCCAACAAGAATGAATGAAACAAAATCTCTTTGGCATAAAATAACCCAACAAGGGTTGATATGTCATAAAATCCAACAAACCAACCAAATAAAACTACTGTTTGACGTGCTTTTATACTAAATATCACAAAATCACTTGCCTTGAAATTTTCTTATTCTTTGGACCCTCAGTAAAGATTTAAATAAATTTAGGAAGATATACTTTTGAAATGACTTAAATCATCTTTCTTCTATCACCAAAGATTTGATTGAGTTATTATTCTAAGTACTCATCAAGAATGAATAAAACAAAACATCTTCAGCATAAAATAACCCAACAAGGTTTGATATGCTGTAAAATCCAATCTACCAACCAACTACATAATAAATATTGCCATTAAAGTAACAATTAAGTAGAAGTCAGTTAGTGTGACCTATCAAGCTGCAAACTTCTGGTTTAGCTCCCAGCAAGACTTGTCAAAGAAATAGCATTAAAAAAAACATCTAAGCAAAATGTTGCTCTTCACTCTCATACGTTGTTATCAGCTTTTCTTCACACACATATATTTGCATTAATGATGCCTTACATTTAAGTGTTACAATGACACTCAAAAGAAATTGTAGACAACACAGTTGGTGATAAATTCTTTTTATTGAATAAAGAAAAAATAACTTATTCCTTCACACTAGCAGCGTTGTTCCACATTATCTTCCTTCATATGTTAGTTGTGTAAACTGCTAACCACCCTTTACCCAGCTTTTCTTGAGCTATACAGGCGGTCGGATAGGCCCCCTCTGATCAATCGGCTGGCCACGTCAAGCCCTAGCACCTATATGATTGCCTCAACTCTATTGTCCTTATGGCAACCCCCAATCCTTCTTATCATATGGGTGCTAGAAGGCGGTGGCTAAGGGTCTAGATATCCTGGGAATGACGTTCTTCTCTATCTGATAGTGAGGTTCCAGTTCTGGAGGTTTGGGGATTGTGAAGCACCCCTTCATCACCATTGCTCCCTGGTCCACTCTGATCCAGAGTGGTAGTACCTGATAGGGTCCCATCTCTATGGGTTGAATAGAAAAACATGAGTTTATAAACAAAATTGTATTATGCATTAAGAACGAATTTATTTCACAATGTTGTCGGCATTAAATGACCCACTGAGGTTGATATGCCGTAAAACAAACCAAACCTTTTCATGTTCGCAAAGCCTAGAATACACTGACTGCACCCCCTGCAGATGGGTAAGACCCAATCCCTCAAAGAATTGGGTGTTCTGGTCGAGGATGATGGTCTTCAAGTCTCAATCCTGTCCATGGATTCTTAGATGGCTGTTTTGTTGGGTTTTTTAGATTTTTTTTTTCATGAAAGGTTTTATAAATTGAAATACTGAAATACAGAGGGGCCACTTTTTGGAAATCTGTGGGTTAGGGATAGGAGTGTAAATCTAGATAATTTATAATAAAATTAACCAGAAAAGTCTTTTCTTTTTTTTCACAAAAAGTTTTATAAATTAAAATAAAAGAAACATAGAGGGGCCACTTTTTGAGGAATCTGTGGGGTAGAGATAAGAGTGTAAACCTAAATAATTTATAATAAAATTGACGAGAAAATCAGCTCTTTTTATTTTTATAAAAAGTTTTATAAATTGAAATGAAAATAAGATAGCAGGCTTGCTTTTTAGAAATCTATGGGGTAGGTACAAGAGTGTAAATCTAGATAATGTATACTAAAATTGACCAGAAAAGTTAGCTCTTTTATTTTTTTAAATGAAAAGTTTTATGAATTGAAACATAGAGGGGCCTCTTTTGGGGAATCAGTGGGGTAGGGATAGGAGTGTAAATCTAGATAATTTATACTAAAATTGACCAGAAAAGTCTGCTCTTTTCTCCAAAATTTGTTAAGTTGTAAGCGGAGAGACGTTTTGACTCCAATCAACCATTAATAATAATTGACAGCATAAACAAGAAATTCTTGGAAAGAAATGCACACTGATCTCAAAGAAGACTTACTGGCAGACACACAGACACCACAGCGTTCTTGATAAATATATCAAATCAGGAGATCACGCAAATTTGATTAAGCCAATACTGCCCCATATCACATAGCCTTATCATATGATACATAATTGCTCGTATCAATCTGTCTTATTTCATAAACCAAAATGCTCGTATATCTTTTTCTTTACTTACCTCTTTTTCTTCTTCTTCTTCTCTTATTTTTTTATTTTTTTATATCCCTAGCTAAAAAAAAAAAAAATAATAATCTTGGCACACAGAATCTTTCCAGAAGTCTTTGCCAGATTACTAACAACACCCTTCTCCTTGCCCATCCCCCGTTCTCCTCAAAGCCCTCCCCCTAGCCTCTCAATAAAAAAAAAATGCCAAATGAAATGTTATACTAAGCTGGAATAGAGTATCAATATTTCTCAGGTTTCAGTTTTTTGCCAAATTGACATAACTGGCAGGGACCCCATATACTTGACTTGACAAATTATCTTCATGGATTTTTTTTTTTTCACAGCGTACAATATATCTTTCGTTCACTATAAAGAAAGAAGAAAAAAAGAGCTAAGAATATCTAACAGAATTCTCTGTTTGTGTTCATGCAATTGTCCATCTTGGTTAGTATCAGAATTCTAAGAAGCAAAACAACAAACTTCTTGAGTCTTTCTATCCACCATCACTGATTTTATCTAAACTACATTTTGCTCCCCCTACAATTTGTTTCCTGTAAAAATATTTTGACAGCATCTCCTATCTAAATTTAGTCTTTGTTAACCAACCCTGAAAACAAACTTTTTTACTAAAAATCAACTCCTTGAAGCTAAGATTGAACTTCAATGATACTATGATTCCATTACTGAAAATAGCTATATCAGAGTTACAGCTATTCCTGGAAATAGTTTTATATACACACACACACACACACATATATATTATATATATATATATATATATATATATATATATATATATAGTGTCTCTGTAATATTTCGAGACAAATATTTTGAGAAGGAATATAAGCAGAAATAGTGACTGTTTTTTTATTTTTTTCTGTAGTTTTTTTTTTTTTAACAAGACATGTAGCTCTTTCCAAATTAAATACTGCTGAATATTACACAAACTAGCCAGAATATGTGACCTCTTCAAGTTTTGATGTAAGTAAAGTAAAGTCGTCGGGGCGGCCTAATGTTGGTACCAGCCAATCAGTGAGGGAGTCTATCCCCTTTTCACTAGCGCTAGACCAAGGAGATTGTTTTTGCATCTGAGGTGGAGCGCCACACCTACCATCAGCTCCTTACTTTACCACACAGATCCCTGTGCTATTCATAACGCTGAGTTGGTGAGGACCGGTATCGAACAAGAAACCTTGTGGTTTCTAGCCGATCACTCTACCGACTGAGCTAACCCGGCCCTTAATATTAAACCAGAAAAACTAACAAAATAAAATAAAAATATAAAAAGATAACACTTATTTTAATTATATTTTAATTGGTTTCTATTTACGATCATTCATAGAATTGATTTTCATACATTGAAGAATAAAACAATAAATATTAGAGATTAATAACACCAAATAATTATTTATTAAATCCATTTTTTTCTTAAACCAGTATGTGACTTAACCACATCATATATTAAGTAAACCTTATATAAGACACATTGCAGGATTTTAAACACACTAATAACATGGGCTGTTTTGAGGGAAATCTAATTCAGATTTTCATAGAGACATTGTTAACAAATAAGATTTATTCTATGTATTAATGATTTTGACTATAAATTAAATACTCATTGACAGACTTAAGCAATTCCTGAGATATTGTGGTGTAGTTTTGATTACAGACAGACACCGAATCTCCATTATAAGAAGATGTCTATGGATGCATCACATGGTGCAGTGGTTAGTAAGCTTGTCAATGATCTTGAAACAAGCATTAAAAAAACCCCGCCCTGAATTTTAATGCTTAGTTCATCCTTACTGTCACCACCACTATGCATTGTTAAGAAGAAAATGTATTGAATAGTGGTGGTGACAGTAACATTTCAAGGAGGTTGGACGACACATCGGCTGAAACGTTTTGTATATAACAATAAAGATGAGGACAACAGTCTGAAACATCCAATAATGGAGATTCACTTCCGGTTTTTGTCTATAACAAAAATTAGGTCACATTACCCAAAATCATCATAACATAGAATAAATTCACTCAAAATTTGAACATGCAACATGAGACAGTCCTCATTGTTTTTTAAAACAAGTTTTAATAAATACATGACTGGTATTATATATCTATATATAGTTTGTTTTATTTTAATACATATTTAAAGTTTACATTTCAAATTGTTTTATTTTTTAATCCTTTAATGAATTTGATGATTTTACTTACTTAGGGTACAAACTCGCTGACATTCAATTTTTTACTCCCACCCCTCAGGCAATATGTTTCAAAAGTCTATTTTTACATTGCCCGGAGGGTGTTTTTATTTTGTACTAGTCCAAATAGTGTAAATTCCATTGTTTGTTCTTTTAGTATTCTTCTGTTTATAGACAGTTGTTGTTTTTTTTGGGGGGGTGGGGTCGGGTTCTTAAAGCAAAATTCTTTTGTCTCAAATCCCTTTCTTTATACTACAAGTTCAGATTCCCTTTGAGCTGGCTGAATATTGGGGTCTGCTCACAACTTAAACTTCTCTTATTTCTTTTGATGGACCCCAGGGACTGACTGCTGAGCCTAGCCCTTTCAGGACTCTTTTACTCGACTCTCCTTCGAGTAAATCCCCAGCTAACAAAGTGTATAGTCCCAATGGACATACACAATGCAAGCACTTGAACAAAGGTCTCTTTGATCATCCCAACACAGAAACCACAATCAGCAGCAGAAGCGGGACTAGCATATCAAATGACTAAAGTTAAACTAAATACTAACCATCAGATGGGCTTGTCAGTCCAGCTAACACCTGAACAAACAGAGGACAACCACAGTCAATATGAAACATAGATATTCTGTATCAGCAAAAATATTACAAAGTTTGCCCAAATTCACATTTACCTACACTATTTCAATATGGCACACTACATACAAAGTTACCTTTAAGCACCCCAGAGTCCAAATAAACCAGCAAATGGGTACACCAGATTGGGTCACCCAGCAAAGACCTATATTGACCAGCTCTGCACGGATACAGGATGAGAAGAAAAACTTTGAATTTAAAACCACCTTTACTCCACTTAAAAATTGACGTTGTGTCACATCCTGCATGTTATGGAGTATTTGAGTAAGAACATGACATACATATAATTAGGAACATGATTGTTAAACTGAATTGGCATAAAATAAACCAGCTTTACTCCTTTTAAAAATTGACCTTGTGTCACATCCTGCCTGTTATGGAGAGTCTGAGTAAATACATACCATACATATAATTTAGAAGCATATATATATATATATATATATATATATATATATATAATTAAGAAGCATAATTTTAAAACTGAATTGGCAAAAAATAATGACCTGATTCGGAAGGACATGTTTCGCTTTGCCCCATCAACATCCGGTTGTTGGTTAAGGTTAACAGTTAGTTTTATAACTGTTTTTAAAAATGCGTCTAAAAATCATCTGGTAACAAACAACCGGATGTTGACGGGGCAAAGTGAAACATGTCCCTCTGAATCCAGGTTGCCTCTAGGGTTCTTAAAGGTAACTTGGTTCCACACTACTAACAAGAACTCAAAAATCATCCTGGTAGAATTATCAATACCATATGAGAGCTGATTAGATCAAAGCCACAATTACAAAACCAACAAGTAAAAAAATCTCAAAACCAACCTGGAAAAAGAAGGGTATAGTGTGATTGTTAAAGCTGTGGAGGTCGGAGCAAGAGGATTTGTCGCAGGCACCCTGTACCAATTTCTGGGCCAAATAGGAATCAAAGGGTGCAAAAAAAAGCATGAATCACCTTACAGAAATAACGGAAAAAAGTTCAATGTGGATATGGAAAAAAAGAAATGTCCCAGGGAACAATTCGAAGTAAAAACATTATTTCATCATTGTTATTAATTTGTACAATATACTGGATTTACTTTGTTGGGTCTTACATCAGTGAGAAGGGGGTGCTGGTGTGCAAATAAAACCATTGAGAGGAAACAGTGCACATCTTATCCTGATGATAGTCCGAATGACCCAAATAATACAAATCAAAAAATGAGTTTGAAAAATATCTTGAACACCCATCAAGAATGAATAAAACAAAAAATGCTGCCTTCAGCATAAAATAACCCTAAGGGTTGAGATGCCGTAAAATCCAGCCAACTTGATTTAATGCTTTTCTAATTCATTTGAAATGAACTTTAGGTGAAATTTGAACTTTGGTTCACTAGTTTTATTTTAAGTTTTCAGTATTCAGTATTCTCCTCGTCACTTCCATTTGTACAATATTGATTAATAATCATATAGACTATTTATAGACATAACAGTTTATGTTCATCTGTGTCTTTGTCAATAAACATCATAATATCATTGAATACCATGTAACAGATTGTTATTCAGGAAGAATTATGGTTGTATTAATGATGTTATGAATATATATACGTATATATATATATATATATATATATATATATATATATATATGGCACATTAAAGACATAATGGGCAAAACACCTATGATAAAATGGGAAATTATCAAAAAGGCCCAGGCTTACAAGGGTGGCTAGCACAACTGTGGACTTTGCATCAAAGAAAAATTGTGTATTCTCCAAAATACGAATGTAAATTCATTGAACAAGACAAGCAAACTCATTTCCAAATGTAGACATTTAAACAAATTTCTATTATGCCATTTACCACCCAACCCTAATTAACCCCTTATTATTCGCCCTCTATTTATCTATAAAAGAAATAAAGAAAATTCATCTGGACACCGCGTGCATTAAGACCAAAGTGGGGTTATTTTTTAAATATAAGTTTTGCGTTATAACATCATTTTTTTTTTTAATAATATATTCATTTATATATATATATATAAAAAAGACAAGTTTAAATACATCGGTTATTTTTTTTTTAATTTGTAACAATAAAATATAAATATATTATATTCTATATATAATATATATATTTATAATTTTATATAATTTTAGATGGGAAATAAGTAAGTATATAATATAATATATATATATATGTTCATAAAGCCAATGTTGCAATGTTTCAGTTTGTTTAACAAACCTTCATTGGGGCCTTCATCTGTTTAAAGAAAAAGAAATTATTTGTGAACAAAGTCTGTGAGCCTCTACTTTTGGTATGTGGCAGTGTTTGTTGATATTCAAATTAAAATCAATCCTATGAATGATTCTATATAGAAACCAATTGAAATATAATTAAAATAAGTGTAATCTTTTTATAGGCATTCTTATTTAATCTTGTTAGTCTTTTTAATTCAATATATTTCATTCCATTAAAACTTACGCACAGCAGAGGTCATATATTCTTGTTAGTATGAAAATAATTTTTTAGAATTTAAACAATAAAAAATCTTGACTATGTGCTGATAAGCATCAATATTTCCTTCATTTTGCTGCCTTCACAGAGAATGGAAGTTTTAACATTTAATATTTATGATTTCATTAGCCACATTCAAAAGGTAGGCCACATACTATAATGGTACCAAATATTGTTATATATACATTTAGCGTGAGATAAATAATAAAACCAGCAGCTGAGCATTTAAAATGTGCATGCAAGAAAAGTTTTAAATGTTTTTCTTAGTCCCCTGCAAACTCAGGTAGTATGGGCCACCTAGTGAGAATTGATTGGTTTGGTCTGGTTTGTTTTGTTTTACGGCATATCAACCTCAGTGGGTCATTTAATGCTGATAAAGTTTTTAAATAAATCAATTCTTAATGGATAATACAATTTTTTATAAATACATTTTTCTATTTAACCCATAGATGGGACCCTAACAGGTACTACCACTCCGGGTCAGAGTGGACCAGGGAGCAATGGTGATGAAGGGGTGCTCCACATTCCCCAAACCTCCAAAACTGGAACCTCACCATCAGATAGAGTTTAACGTCATTCCCAGGACATGTAGACCCTCAGCCACTGCCTTCTAGCACCCATATGATAAAAAGGGGCTGGGGCTTGCCATAAGGGTAATAGGGTTGGGAAAATCATATAGGTGCTAGGGCTTGACGTGACCAGCCGATTGATCGGTGGGGGCCTCTCTGACCGCCCGTCTAGCCCAAGATAGGGCCAAAGTGGAGTGAGAATTGAACTTACTAATATGAGTTTTCTAGCTAGTAAGATTAAAGTATATAATGAAAAAACATTCTCGGATATATCAATTTTTTTTATAGAAATGAAATGAAATAAAAAAGGTAGAAAAATATTTTGTAGTCAACTCTATTCTAATATATATATATATATATCAAATTTATTACATATTGCTCTGCTTATAGAGTATCGAGCACTTTTTGCAGTTTTTACTTTGTAATTCTATTACTATTTTAAAAACATATGTGCATTAGATATATAGATATTAGATACAGTGTATGAATATAATGCATTCCTGTCAGAATTGACAAAGGGTGGCAGGTAGATACAGGGGTGGGGCAGAAGTAATAGGGAAGGTTGATTCAGTCAGTAGATTTACTCAAGTGTTCAATCATGGCATACTATCAAAAGACTTTCTTTTTTTAAAAATCAATATATCTTGTAATGGGATCAAGAGAACAAAGGGAATTGGATTTATACTTGATCAATTTGCATAAAGTATGTCTACGGATATATATCTATCTTTTCATCTTTCTCTATATTAATCTTGAATAATGTTCATTCACAAAACTTGTTACGTTGGTTGGTTTATTTTATGCCAATTCAGTTTTAAAATTATGCTTCTTAATTATATATTTATATATACATATATATATATATATATATGCTTCTAAATTATATATATGGTATGTATTTACTCAGACGCTCCATAACGGGCAGGATGTGACACAAGGTCATTTTTTTAAGTGGAGTAAAGCTAGTTTATTTTCTACCAATTCAGTTTTAAAATTATGCTTCTTAATTATATATATATATATATATATATATATATGGGAGAAATGTGAGGAGGTTAATCCGACAGTATGTGAAGAAAGGTAGACAAACACGGGATGTTATGGAAACTGGATGTTTATTGTTTCCATAACATCCCATGTTTGTCTACCTTTCTCCACACATATATATATTATATATATATATATATGCTTCTAAATTATGTATATGGTATGTATTTACTCAGACTCTCCATAACAGGCAGGATGTGACACAAGGTCAATTTTTAAAAGGAGTAAAGCTGGTTTATTTTATGCCAATTCAGTTTAACAATCATGTTTCTAATTATATATGTATGTCATGTTCTTACTCAAATACTCCATAACGTGCAGGATGTGACACAGGAGTGGAGTAAAGGTGGTTTTAAATTCAAAGATTTTCTTCTCATCCTGTATCCGTGCAGAGCTGGTCAATATAGGTCTTTGCTGGGCGGCCCACTCTGGTGTACCCATTTGCTGGTTTAGGACATCTGGAGTTTGTCCCTACTTCTCCAGTAGTGTCCATCATGTTTCGTTCATCTCAATAGGATGGTCTGTGTGAGACCATACAATTACTTTCTTGTAGGTTATTGTTTCCAGGATTTGTTTAATATTGCATGCAGCAATCTTGTGCAGCTCCCTTATGGTTCAAGTGGTACAGCCATACAGTAGCACTGATACAACCACGGCTTGGAAGAGTTGTTGCTTTAGCTTATCAGTGCCATCAGATTTCCATTTCATACTATTATTCCCAGGTCCACTCTGACTATGAGTAGTGGTACTTGTGTAACGTAGGTTCAAAGTTATACATACTTTGCATACAAATAACTCCGACGAAGGTTAACAGACAAAACATTTAATATATATACAGCGCATGGATATCAGTAGATACAACATACATAGTAAAAGGGTACATAAACAAGGAGTACATAAATAAAGATAAAGACACATTCATGAATGGTACAAGATAACATATAAAAGTACAGACATGAGACTAGGGATAGTCCATGCTGTAAAGAACTTACAGTAATGTAAGAGGGGCGGAGCCCCAACGAGAGGGGTTAGATAAAATCTACCCCATGTGGCTCGTAGTTGCTGAAACAGGAAAAGAGGCCGAGAGGGTTTGAACCCGGTGCTTAAATACTCTAGCACCCTAGCGGGCACCAGCAAACTAAATCGGGCAGACAACTCCACCAGTCAAATACAAACTAACGCTACACTTGTTTGAGTCCCATCTATGGGCTAAATAGAAAAAAAATGTGTCCCTATCAGGAATGAATGAAACTAAATGTCTTCAGCACAAAATAACCCAACAAGGGTTGACATGCCATAAAATCTAACCAACCAATTAACCTATTGTAAATATCAGGGTTGCTGAGTCACTTGAATAGAAGGTTAAATGGAAGAAATTACTTTTAGATAAATGTGTTTTTTTTTAAATTGAGTACCTATCAAGAATGAATAAAACAAAATGTCTTTGGCACAAAATAACCCAACAAGTGTTGACATGCCATGAAATCCAACCAACCAGCCTATTGAAAATATCAGTGTTGCCAAATCAGTTGAATAAATGGTTAAATGAGTTTTAAATAAATGTATTTCTAAAAAAAATTGAGTACCCACCAAGAATAGAATAAAACAAAATATCTTTGGCACAAAATAACCCGACAAGGGTTGACATGCTATAAAATCCCACTAGCAAGAAGCAGATAGACAGTGATCTTTGCTACAAAACAGGCAGCATAGATTATCTATAGATATATACAGATGTTATCTTTCTGATAGACTACAGCTTGGCAGAAACGTATTTGACAGAATTAAAGAAATTGAGTTTTCTCTCCTTCTGCTTTTTAACTAGTAAATTCCAACTTGGACGTTTCCAGTTTGTTACAATTAACTGACTGAGTCTGAAGTCTTTGCTTAATAAAAAGCATCTGGTCTTGTCTGGGAGTAATGTGTTTTTTCTCAAAGTTTGTTTTTCTTTTATTTGTGCTTTTGCTTTTCTCAAGAAAATTGATTTGATACAGTAATAAGATTTATAGTTAATTATATAGACAACTGCACATAGAATGCCTTGAAACGAAACAGAAGTGAGCCAATGGCAGATATATTAGCCTCTACAAGATACAAATTATATATATATATATATATATATATATATATATATATATATATTTGGGAGATTATGTGCTTAATTAAAGTCATACCTAATTAGTAAATTAATTAGTTATAATTAAATGAATTAGGCGTGTATATTGGTTTAAATGTAAGGTGTAAACAAATCGAGAAAAAGTCAATCTCTGTATGTACATTTCAGCCTATTATTTGTTTATGCTTTACATTTAAACCGATATGCACGCCTAATTCATTTAATTATAACTAATTAATTTACTAATTAGATATGACTTTAACTAAGCACATAATCTCCCAAATATATTATATATATATATATATATATATATATATATATATATATAATTTGTAATTGTCGACTATCGCCATCTTAAACAGATTGTTTGTCCACTTCATATATATATATATATATATATATATATAGAGAGAGAGAGAGAGAGAGAGAGACAATATAGTTTGTTATATCTATGAGTAGAGAGTGCTCAATAACAGTGATAGAGCATGCATATGGGTTTCTACAAAATTTGATAAGTCAATAATTTAGTCAATAAGAATAACCAAGATCATTAAAACTAGTTAACAAAAATATTTTACAAATATATATTTGAACTAAAAAATCAAACTCCCCCATATAATTAATTTCTGTCCATGCCTTCCCTATGTATGCATTAACATTGCTTTCTGCAGATGAGATATTGCTACCTAGGTACGTAACTTAGTTCATGTATACTGTGCGCTTATAATACCAAATAGCCAAGAAACTTGGCATTTGAAGACAACAGAAAATTGAATGTATTTATGAACGCTGAATCTCCATTATAGTAGGATTTATGGAAAACTGCCTGAGGACAATCATGTGAATTTTTCACATGAATCACCCTGAAATAGATGACATAAGGAGTGACCTTAGAAATGAAATCACTGACATTATCAAGATGAAAAAGAAAGAAAATGTTTTGCTCATATGGTTAAATGCAAAGACAATGTTAGCTGTGACAATCATTCATGCAAGAATGGCTTAACCAACAGAACACCCAATGGATGACCATCAAAGGGATGGAATGACCTAACAAGAGAGAGCATTAGAATACCTTTGATAACTTTAGAAAGTCTGGCAAAAGACAAGATAAAATGGAGCTCCTGCATGAACAAATATTTGTAAGGAAATTTTGCAAGTTTGTACAAATCTTTATATCAATACTCATGTTCCTTAATTGTATGACCGTTATCATCTTGCAAAACCCTCATTAACTACAGGTACGTTCATAATTTATAACTGCTCATAAATTATGTAACAACTGTTACTTCAACAATATTTCCATTCTTCAAATTACTGTCAAGTCATACTGAAAGCACCAATTCCCACTAGTTCAGTAAAGTTAAGCAGCGATAAGCCTGTTCAATACTTAATTAGAAATTTGGTTGAATTTTATGGCATGTCAATTTTGGGGTTATTTTATGCTGAAAGCACCAATTCCCACTAGTTCAGTAAAGTTAAGCAGCGATAAGCCTGTTCAATACTTAATTAGAAGTTTGGTTGAATTTTATGGCATGTCAACTTTTGGGTTATTTTATGCTGAAGACATTTTTATTTTTGTTCATTCTTGTTGGGTATTCAAATTATTTTTTTTATTCACTAAAATTGATGCCAGGAACTGTAATAGATTATAGCTTTCATATAATGCCTGTAATAACCTCAGGCCAATTATTAGATAAGACTAGAAATAACATAGAGTTTTCTGCAGAATGGTATCGGCTGCCATGTTGGATTATGCATTATCATGTCTGAAAATTACTGTTGCATGATGGGAATTTTTAGATAAGTGTGTCAAGCATTGAAGATAATGGTTGGTCTACCATCAGTAGTCACAAAGGATCAATGATAAAAATCATTTTTGCTGCTCAGTTAGCAGAAGAACAATGTTGCAAGAAAGGAAGAATATTCGATAGATAAAAATTCATTTTAACATTTTCATTAATAAACTTTATTGCTGAATATATCTATATCGTGCTGCACACATTTCTATTTATACAGATATTCATGAGGTTTGCCTAAGTGTCGCCGAATGGAGGTAGGAAGATTGGGTTGCAATAGTTTTGAAAATCATTATCTATCATTCTGGCTTTTACCTGGAATTGAACTATGACCTCTGTCATTATATTAGATGTCTGCGAGAGAGTGATGGTAGGCAAGCTATTATTGTACACGATTCCTTGGGGTCAGGAGTTTAATCCTTATTGAGTACTCCAAATATTATGGCTCTTTCCAACATAAGTTATGCTAAGGAAATTTCCCCCTCTTTAACACACACTATATTCACCAACCCCTCTGCATGAGAAGGATGTGACACATGTTGAGAAATTTCTTATATAAGGTGTGTGCTAGATGCCCGCTCCTATTTATAGAAAGCGATGGGTGTTTATTGTGTGTGTGAACCCTTATGTGTCAAATCAACAAGAGAGTCCATAATATATATATATATATATTCAGAGTTATCCTAATGATCCATTAAGAGAAATTTAGGTAGATAGTCTCTGACAATTGTTATATTTTCATGTTTGACTAAACATTAAGGCTAAAATTACTTCAAAAGGAAGGGGATGTCCTTGTTGCATAGTGGCTGATGTGCTGGAAGTGAGTTTAAACTCTAGTCATACTATATTCACTTTTAAACTAATACACTTGGGAAAGGTATAAACACCTCATCCACCAATTATGGGTTAAATAGTACCACTAGCAATCTTCTACAAGAATGGCTTTATCATTAAATAAACCACAAAAGTTGATATTCCATAAAACGAGGGAACCCTACCGTTATTGAGAAAGAATAAATAAATGAAATAAATATCTGAGTATGAATGGTGAGTTTGACCTCTAGTCATGCTATATTTACTTTTGGACTCATACCCTTGGGAAAGGTATGGACCCCTCATTTTGGGTTAAATAGTATTTATTGTCTTTAATTAGTGCATTGAGCATTTTAACTTAGGCAACTCTTAGAGTACTTTTTTCTTTTGGCCATTATGATAGTGCCAACTGATTATTTTCAGGTGATGCATATGATTTGGTCTTTTCTTCTTTATTTTTTGTATTTTTTTTTTTTTTCTCCAGGGAAAAATTTGTCTTGTGTAATTACAAATTATAGTGCCAGAAGTTGTTTTTTTTTTTTTACACTGTCACAGTTTAGAATTAAAAGTTTAAAAAAATATTAAAAAAAAAAAAAAAAAAAAAAAAAAATGTATATATATATATATATATATATATATATATATATATATATATATATATGAATCACAAAGTGATATAAACACTGGCTGAACACAGTCAATTGAGGAACACAAGTATTAATATGTAAAATATGATATAAGTATATTGTAATCTCTTGTTTTTGTTTGTAATAAGTTACAATACAGATGTTTATATAATACAATAGCCATACATGGAAGGTGCAAAATCATTAACTTTCTGTTGAAACTTACTTATTGAATTTGGTTGTTTTGGATTAATTTTCTAATTTCTGTTGTTGTTCCCAGAATGACTTTGATGTCTACCCTCCAGTCTTCCTTGTTCTGCAATGTCAGTCATTGAATCTTCCAAAACACAATAGATAGCTGAGGTAGGCTAGTGGGTACATGATTGAAATGTTGTGGAGAAAATACAAACACAAAAGAAATGAAGAATTAGTCCAAACCAATTGTCTACAATGATTTTTAAAAAACTGTGTCTAAAAAAAAAGATAAGAAAAATTACATCATGGACATTCAATAAATATGGCAGATATTTTTATTAAAAAAATGAAAAAAAATTTTTTTTCCATAGATGTAAACTCTAAATTGATTATAGCAAAAATTAATAATAAATCATTCATTAATATAAATCATTCAATCACTAAGATATGATTTTAGTTGTCATTTACTAAGATTAACTTAGTTTGGCAAAAGGCCAGAAGTATGGAGCACTCAGAATTAAATTCATTAATAATGTGTAGATTTCAAAATCTAATGTTATATAATGTGTGGGTTGCCTACAAATTATGTACTGAAGTGTAGTAAAATTTAAATAATGGTATTTCCAAATGGAAATTACCATTGAATCATATCATGACTATTGTAGGAGTGATTGATAACAGTTCACCTTTCACTGACCTAGTCGCTGATTTCTCATTGGTTAAAGAAAGTGTGTGAAGGGAATTGAGTTAGTCATCAGAATTTGGGGATTCATTGATGAGAGCAGACACAATGGTTGTCTATTCCCAAGAAAGTCATCTTATCACTGCGCGGTTGAACCCTTTTGGGTTTTTGGAATATATAGATGTCTGAGAAAAATAAACTTTTGTTCCTCTTTCAAAAACAAAGAGAAGGAACATGAACAGACCACAATCATATCAACCAGAAGTAGAGATTAAAGATATCAACCCAAAAGAAGATGGCCAACCGGTAAAATAAAACCCGATACCCCATCATATACCAAGGGTTGTTATAAATATATATTTTGTTTTGGAGGATATGTGCTTAATTGAAGTCATATCTAATTTTGAAAATTAATTAGTTAATAATTATTGAATTTAGGCGGGCATATAGGTTCAAATGTAAGGCTAAACAAATTGAGAAAATGTCAATCCCGGTCTGTACATTTCGACTTATTAGGTCTCATCAGCAAGGTTATAGACATGGGAGACTGCTCCATGTGTGACTCGAAACCTCGACTGCCAAAAAGGCCAAATCAAAAATAAACACATTGTTTGTTTACTTACTTTCATATATATATATATATATATATATATATACATATATATTTTATAGAAAGGGTTGGAGGTTAGCAATAGGGTTGGGGCAATCATATAGGTTCTAGGGCTTGATGATTGTTCAGAGGGGGCTATCTGTCCACCTGTCTAGCCTAAGTAATGGCCAAAGTGGAGCGCAAGTCGTAAACGGCTCAGCAACCAGGATTCCGTCCTTGAACCTCACAGGCAAACATTGGGATGATTTGACCCCCCAAAGGTGCAGTCGGGGGGGGGGGGTATGTTAGCTACAAAAAATAGCTGATCCTTGTTTGGTTAATAATTGAGCCTACCTAAGTATTTTTCATTTTTATGAAGGAGCTTAGTATATATATATATATATATATATATATATATATATATATATATATAATGAATGATAGGGATGTTAAGCGAGAGATTGTCATGGATATCCATGCTGCTTGTGAGATATGATGATTGTGATTGTTTACTAAAGATTATCATTTCTTACTTGAAACCATATAACTGTGTGTAAACAAATGACTTATTAAATTGAAATGATTTCATTCGTGGATTTGGTATAAAACTTGTAGGTTTTGAATTTGACTTGAGGAATCTTTTTACCACCAAATTTCTCAACTGAAACTTCACTAATTTCCTTAGTATTTTATTCCCGGTGATTAATCAATTCTTATTACCCACCAAGTTTGCATTATCAGTCAACAAGATCTTTTTTAATTATAATCTTAGTTTGATTATAACACTCAATTGTTTGATATATGCAATTATTGATTGCCAATGTTTTGTTTCAACTAAAAAGGCAAAACTCAAAATTAGTTCAATATTTCTTAAAACAATATTTTATTTTTATTTTTAGAAATGAAACTGATAGAAAAGTTTGAGACATTGCAAAGTATATATCCTATTATATAGAATGCTTTTCTCTATGGCTATTCTACTAAAATTCACTTACATACACACACATATATATATATATATATATATATATATATTATATGGAGGCGTGTGGCTAGTTGTTAGAGTCATGGGAAATGGACTTGTTCAATTCGAGTTCAATTCCAAGACGAAGCTGTTGGCATTTCACATAGCGCTAATACCCTTGCGAAAGGTATGAATCCATATATTCTCCCTCCAGCTATGGGTTAAATAGTAGGGCAGACTGGGCCCTTCAGCCTTGGGTCGGTAACCAGTCTAGGAGAGGGATAACTCTGAATTCAAAATTCCTGAGGTCGGTCGTTGATTGGGTTTGTGGCAACCCTTGATGCACCAATTCTTTCCCATCGACTGTGCCAAAAAGTGTGGATGGTCGAACACAAGCCTTCACCACTATAAACAAATCACTGTGTGGGTGTTCATTGTGTGTGTGAACCCTCATGCGTCGAAAATCGACGAGAGAGTCCATAATATATATATATATATATATATATATATAAGTTAGGTTAGTGAAGACATGATGCCAATGGCGCTTGCTAACTGGCAGTTTCTTGCCTCTTCAATGTGATTTGAAAATCGCATAGGTGAGAAACTGTCAGTTACCAAGTGCCAGTGACAACATGTCTTTGCTAACCTTATATATAAACTTGCTCTATCAATGATATTGAACACTCTTATGAATACAGAAAACTATAGTATCAACCTCTCCGCACAAGCAAGATGTGACCCAAGGTCAATTTCTTAAGCAGAATTTACCAGGTTTGGAATTCAGAGTTTTTCTTCTCCTAGACTGTGATTGCCTAACCAAGGTTAAAGAGCCCAGTCTAACCTACTATTTACCAATAGCTGAAGGGAGAATAGTTGGCTACATACCTTTCCCAAGGATATTAGCACTCGGGGAAATGCAAATGTCCTTGTCCAGGATTTGAATCATTTCCTGGACGAGTGCTAGTGAAAAGGGGATAGACTCCTTTGCTGTTTGATATCAACAATAGGTTACTCCACCTATTTTTTTACATAAAATCTGTCATTTTTAAACCATCTGCTTTTCATTTCCACTTTAAAATATCATTCCTTGATGGAGCTTCATGACATCAATTCAAAACAATACCCTGATGATGGTCTCATATATTTAGTATACATAATGACCAAAACTCTCAGAACTATTCATTCATTAATTCATTTATGAAGCATTTGATGGAGAGTCATAACTCTTCATAATATCATAATACGAACTAAGTTTGGCACAAGGACAGCATTTTTGGGATGATCAGTTTTAATCCAAATATTTCGAAAGGTCTCACATTACGATTCTCATAGTTACTAAAGTTAGATTTGTTATTAGTTGGGGCACCAGGCCAGAATTCTGGGGCATCGAAATCTCTTGTAATGGTTTATAAAAAAAAATAAATGGTAGGGTTAATTTCTTTGAAATACACTGTTTGGAAAAGTAAGAAAAGTTGTTAAAAGAAGCCACTTGAATTTACACACAAAAAAAAAACATAAACAAGCTTCAAGTTTATAATTTCCAAAAAGTGTGCTGCAGCTAAGAACACAGCACATGACTATTATAGCTTGGATAATCATATCAATGCAGCAAAGCAGCATCTGGGAGCTGATGGTGGGTGTGGTGCTCCACCTCAGAAAAAAACAATCTCCTAGGTCTAGCACTAGCAAAAAGGGGTTAGATTCCCTTACTATTTGGCTGATATCAACAATAGACTACTCCACCGACTTTTTTTTTTTTTATATATATATAAGGTCTGTCATTTTTAAGCCATCTGCTTTACAGTACCTGAATTATAAAAAAAATAAATGGTAGGGTTAATTTCTTTTGGAAAAGTAAGAAAAGTTGTTAAAAGAAGCCACTTGAATTTACACACCAAAAAAAAATCATAAACAAGCCTCAAGTTTATAATTTCCAAAAAGTGAACTGCAGCTAAGAAGCAGAAGAAGAAGAATGTTTTCTAATCAAAGAAAATTGATTAATTGAATCAAGTTTGTTTTTATTCATTTTTTTTTCTTTCTTCTTCTACTTGTGAGTTTATTTAGCCTTATTAGTAATCACCAAAGTCTGTACAATCGATTATTGATAAAACCACAAATCAAAGGTTGAACCTACACATCACCTGGCTGACTCTTTCATTCATATCAACAATTTTTCTTCTTTTTTTTTCTTTTTTCACACTCTAAGTAATGCAAAGATTATAACTTCATTATGTCTATGACCTGGAAGAAGAAGAAGAAAGAAGAAGAAGAAGCAACAAAAAACAAAAAGATGAAGTTCTCATTCCTCTCGGTTAACAAGCCAGCAAATTAAGTTTTAAATGAGTTTTAGATGATCCTGATATTTTTCACCCACCAACATTCATAAGAGGTTACCAAACAAACAGTTTTCATTTTCATGATTAAAGATTGATTTTGTTTTTTTGTTTGTTTGTTTGTTTCCCATCCTATAGATTTCTGCTTTTTTTTGTTGACTGCTTATTCAATGTGCATCCAATAAAGATAGTGCACAACTTTTTCTTCTTCTTCTTCTCACAAATGTCAGTAGTGTTTTATTTATGGTGTGTTAATATATATATAAATGCATATATATATATATATATAGAGAGAGAGAGAGAGAGAGAAATGCACACACATACTTGTATATATATATATATATATATATATATTATATATACACACACACACACAGACACATTTTATCCAATATACATATGCAGAGAAATGTTATGTATACAAATGTATGTTTATTTATGTGTTAATATATATACGTATATATATATATATATACACAAATACATACACATATATATATTATACACACACAGACATTTTATCCAATATGCATATGCTGAGAAATGTTAGAATACATATATATATATATATATTATATATATATATATGCACACACACACACAAACACACACACACAAACACACACACACACACATATATATATAATATATATATATATATATATATATACACAGATGCACACTTTATCCAATATACATATGCAGAGAAATGTTACATATACAAACTGTATGTTTATTTATGGTGTGTCAATATATATATATATACACACCCACATGCACACACACACATAAATGCACACTTTATCCAATATACATATGCAGAGAAATATTACATATACAAATGTATGTTTATTTATACACACATTCTGAGTGAGATTGATAAAATATTGAGCAGTCTACAAATGGCTGTTGGATATAAGACAAATGTACAAACTGAACAGACTTATAGATTAATAGAAATGAAGAGAAATAAATGTGCTTAGTTTTCCATAGATAAGTATGTAGCCATACATTTATTTTCGGATGTAAAAGCATCTTTACTTGTTCCCATATGTATGGGTGTGTATACATATGTATATATATATATATATATATATATATATACACACACACACACACACACACACACACATTATGTGTATATATATATATATATATATATATATATAATTTGGAATCTACACGATCACATATTTGATGCTTTCTCTCTATGCATACAAGGTGTGTTATAAAAATATCGAGATTGAAGCTGTATTTACCAACATAGAAAGGAACAATGAATGAAACATTAATTTTTTCAGAATAGAAGGTGTTTCAAAAAGTACTAAAAATCTCTATACTTTTTTGTACTTTTTGACACACATGGTATTCTGAAAAATTTAATGTACATATATACATATATATATATAAAGAGAGAGAGAGAGAGAGAGAGAAAATTTGGAATTAACATGATTACATATTTGAGGCTTTCTATCTCAACATGCAACACAAAGTCAATTTCTTAAGCAAAGTTTAACAGGTTTGAATTCAAAGTCTTCCTTCTCTTAGACTATTATTTCAATCAAGGCTAAAAAATATCAGTCTGCTCTACTATGGTAAAGTGATGGATTCATGCCTTTTCAAAGTGCAAATGCAAACAGTCTGACCCAGGATTTGAATTCGGGTAGTCCAATTCTATTTGTTACAACAATAACTGTTGTTCTAATTGAACCTTCATACTTCATATAATATATATATATATATATATATATATGTGTGTGTGTGTGTGTGTGTGTTGAAAAGATAAATAAAGGAAAGAAAATGTTGAATGGATAAAATTGGTTTAATGAAATGCCTACACATGTTTCGGCCGAGTTTGTCCTTGTAAATATTGTATTCTATTTATTACTATTTTAAATAAAGGGGTGCTCCACATTCCCCAAACCTCCAGAACTGGAACCTCACCATCAGATAGTTTAACGTCATTCCCAGGACATATAGACCCTCAACCACGACCTTCTAGCACCCATATGATAAAAGAGTCAGGGCTTGCCATAAGGAAAATAGGGTTGGGGCAATCATATAGCTGCTACGGCTTGATGTGACCAGCCCATCTAGGCCAAGAAAGGGCCAAAGTTGAGTATTGCAAGTCATGGACTGCTTAACCACCTGGGTTCTATCCTTAAGCATCACAGTTTGCCACCCACGGCCAACAGGTGGCCCCATTGGGGAAGTCTTACCCCTATGCAGGGGTGCAGTTGGTGCATTCTAATGCCCCACCGACAGGGCTGCGTTCATGTTTTTAAAAAAATAGTTTTTTTTTTTTTTTCATTTTTTTATGACACAAAACCAGTGATGCTGATAGTCTTTTCATGTAGTTCATCCTGGGACACACATATTTGCTTTGAATGAGTCCCCAGGAAAATTTATGAGTCCCAATTAAATCCGTCTAACACCTACCTCGTAATCTATCCTGTGTAATTCATTTCTAAGAAACTATTAAAACGTATTTACAGTTAGCTGGAAATGGTGAGGGAAGAAAAAAGAAAAATACTGGGATGCATGCATATGATTTTACTGCATCCTTTTAGATTTTTATGTGGCAAGCATGCAGGACGTATACCTATCAACATCTCTGCAAAACCATATATAAGTTCAGATAGCCAACTCCATTTGCTAGAACAATAACTGTTGTTCTAAGTACACCTTCACATACATATATATATATATATATATATATATATATATATATATTGAAGTTACATTAGGCAAGGGATACAACAAAAAAAAAACTATCTTACATGTAATGTATGTGATCGATCGAGTCTTATTTTCGAAGGCCGAGTATGTGAATCATATAATACTCCAAGAGCATGACAGAATAATGCCAAACCAATTCCAGTTCCATCAGTTCATCTAGATTCTTTGTCATGTTACCTATGTCAGTGTCATTTTAAATCAAGGGTTGGTCTTATGTGACATTTAAGGGCTTATAATAGAGAAGCAAATCAGACCTAAATGATCAGCACTGCTTGAAAGTGGCCATACCCAAAAATGATTTGACAGCCACTTCCATGTGTATATTTATATATATATATATATATGCACACACACACAAGGTGTGCCAAAAAAGTATCGAGATTGAAGATGTATTTACCAAGATAGGAATGAACAATAAATGTAACGTTAATTTATTTCAGAATACAAGGTGTGTCATAAAAGTATTGAGTTTGAAGTTGTATTTTCCAAGATAGAAATGAACAATAAATGTAACGTTAATTTATTTCAGAATACAAGGTGTGTCATAAAAGTATCAAGATTGAAGCTGTATTTTCCAAGATAGAAATGAACAATTAATGGAACATTAATTTTTTTTTAGAATACAAGTTGTGTCAAAAAGAACCTTCAATCTCTATACTTTTTTTACACACCTAGTATATGTGTGTATATATATATATATATATATATATATATATATATATATATATTGTGTGTGTGTGTGTGTGGAGGCACGTGATGTAATGGTTAGAGTAGTAGGAAATAGATTCGTTGACCAGAGTTCAAATCCTGGACGAGGTTATTTGCATTTCACAGAGCGCTAATACCCTTGGGGAAAGGTATGCAAACAAATACTCTCCCTCCAGTTATGGATAAATAGTAGGCCAGACTGGGCTCTTTACTCTTGGCTTGGTAACCAGTCTAGGAGAAAGAAAACTCTGAATTCAAACCTGTTAAACTCTGCCTAAGAAATTGACCTTGTGTCACATCCTGCTCCTGCAGTTGGTAAATATATATATATATATTTAAACAAATCAAATGGTCAGCACTGCTTGAAAGTGGTCATACCCAAATTTTATTTGACAGCCACCTCCATATATAATATATATATTATATATATATATATATATATATATCCCCGTATGTGGGTTACCTGGTAATTTGGTATTAGGATGATTCTAAGCTGGTCCTTTCTTCCTACAGTAAAATGTTAGAGAGTTCAGGTCCGATTTGAGAGCTCGATGTTTGATTTTTTTTAAACAGACCAATATAATTAGTAAAGAAAAAGGCTTAAAAATCGGCTATTCTAAACTGCAGAGGAGCCAATTTTTAAGCCTTTTTCTTACTAACTAATATATATATATATATATATATATATATATATATATGAGATAGAGGGAGAAAGATGTGTGTTTGTACACATACATTTGCATGTAATATCATGTACGAGTATCTTATCATGCATGTATGCAAATAGATATCTATTTATATACATAGACAATTTAACAGAAATATACTTGTTGACATTTTTCTAACAATGCCTACATACAAGCATGTGTGTACTTGTGTGTCTGTATAAACTCATTTTTATCCATATAATCCTATACCATAAAATCTGTGTGGATGTACGTATCTGCTTTTGCTGTTTCTGTATTTGAGTGTGCATGTACACATGTATGTTTTCATGTTTGTATAACTGTGTACATGACCCATCTAATTTTGACCTCAGATTCCAGAATTAATTAGTTCTAGTGTGTAACATACAAAGACCAAAAAGTATTGAAAAACATACAAAGACCAAAAAAAAAAAAAAAGTATCAAAAAAGAAAAAAATACAAGAACTAGGAAAAACTAGAGAAAAAAAGGGAAAAATGTAAATTTAAAAAATATTTAAAAAAAAACAAAAAACAAGATAAAATTGCTGACAGAATGATTTCATTAAAAAGGTTCCCCCCCTCCTTCCCCCTGTAAGATATGATCCAATCAAAAAATTCAAAAAATAAAATAAATAGGAAACTTCCTCTTGACAAAATCTTTCTTGTTTTTACATTGATTGACAGAACTTTTATTTGGAGACATTTTTTTTTTTTTTTTTTTTTTCGTTTTTTAATTTCTAATTTTATTTTGAAGAGAATTTTTTTTAATGTTTCTAATACTGATGTATTATCTATTTTCCATCTAATAGATATTTTCACTCAAAATCAGGAAAGGTTTTTTTAGAAAAAAAATACATTGCTTACATATGGAAACTTTGATTCTCGCCATGATGCTTAAGGGTGGAATCCAGATGGCTAAGCAGTTCATGACATGCAACACTCCACTTAGACCCTTACTTAGGCTAGCCGGATGGTCATAGAGACCCTCTTTAATCAATTGGCTGGTTACATCAAACCCTAGTACCTATATGATTGCACCAAGCGCATGGTGTAATGGTTAAAGTCATGGGAAATGGACTCATCACCCCGAGTTCAAATCCTGTACGTGGTAATTGCATTTCACTTAGCGCTAATACCCTTGGGAAAGGTATGAATCCTACTCTCCCTCCTGCTATGGATAAATAGTAGGGCATACTGGGCTCTTTAACCTTGGTTAGCCAACCAGTCTAGGAGAAGGAAAACTCTGAATTCAAACCTGTTGAACTCCACTTAAGAAATTGACCTTGTGTCATATCCTGCTCATGCGGAGGAGTTGGTAAATATATATATATATGATTGCACCAACCCTATTGCCCTTATAGCAAGCCTCCTTTTTATCATATGGGTGCTAGAAAGCGGGAGCTGAGGGTCTTCATGTCCTGGGAATCACTCTGACCTGGAGTAGTAGTTTTCTACCAAACTATCGCTTATAACAAATTTGAACTTTATCCTATAAACTTGTCCCTTAAACTGATTCCCAATCCACTTAGCAACAAACAACAGCAAACAACCTACTGTCAAAATCAAGAAAAATCCTTGAAAAAAAGATATAACAATAAATTTGACCAGCCCTCAAAATTTATCACTTGGCATAAAATAACCCTGGTTGAGTTGACATGCCATTAAAATCAATCAATCAATCATTTGATTCTCTATCCTTTCACAATATTTTTTTCTAGTTTTACTTGTGATGCAATATTTTTAAATCTCTTTTCTTAGATTTGATTCTAAATTTTTTCTTAATATTGTTCAAAGTTTGCCAAAATACCTTTCTGTAATAATATATCTGTCAAACCCAGTTGTTTTATCATAATTGAGGAGGTCTATATAAGAAAGATTTTTGAGATACTCTTTGATATATGATATCAAAAACGTGGCAATTTGTTTTTAATATTTCTGATTTTCTCTTAGATATTTTAAGAAAGAAAGAAAGAAAATTACAATAAGTTATGATTATTACTTTTTATTTGTTGGTTTAGTGACTGTCTAGTAATAAAAGTTTATAAAAATGATTCTTTTTTTTTTACTTCATAAACAAAACAAAAAAAACCCTGTGCATCCGTGGGAAATGTTGGTTATATTTCCTTAAAGATAATATGAAACAATATAAATCTATTTTTTTATTTGATGAAGCTGCTATTGTTCTTCATTTCAGACAAAAAATATATGTATCAAAATTTTTAAACAGTAGACAATAACCAACAGTTTATCACAGAATATATAAGTATAGAAATAGGTTTTGTTATCTTAAAGTGAATATTGATAAGGTTTTCTTGATGGAGACACAAAGAAATTTATAATCATTACAATGAATAAAATATGAAAGATAGTCACATAAATATGAATCACTATCAATAACTCTGAACCATTATCATTAGAGTAGCCATTATTTATATTCGTGTATATATATATATATATATATATATATATATATATGGATGCGTATGGGCTAGTGGTTAGAGTTGTGGAAAATGGACTTGTTGGTTCGAGTTCAATTCCTAGACAAAGCTGTTGGAATTTCACATAGAGCTAATACCCTTGGGAAAGGTATGAATCCATATATTCTCCCTCCAGCTATGGGTTAAATAGTAGGGCAGACTGGGCCATTCAGCCTTGGGTAGGTAACCAGTCTAGGAGAGGGATATCTCTGAATTCAAAATTCCTGAGGTCGGTCGTTGATTGGGTTTGTGGCATTCTATGATGCACCAATTCTTTCCTATCGACTGTGCCAAAAAGTGTGGAATGGTCCAACACAAACCTTCACCACTATAAACAAATCACTATGTTGGTTGTTCATTAGATGAACACTCATGTGTCAAAAATCGAGAGAGTCCATTTTTTTTTAAAATTCTTTATTATATATATATATATTATTATATATATATATATATAAATATGTTGTCCACAGACACCATGTTTCAATGTATCCCGCATTTTCAGTGTGGCTAGACATTTGTGGGCTACCTCCAGCCAGGATGGAAGTCCGATAGATTCATCATCAATCAGGCTGCTTAACCACTTGGCCATCGTCACCTACATAATATGAGGAGGATTTTAACTGATAAATATACACATCTGTGTATGTAAAGGCCGCTAGAGAGTGCTCTATCATTTTTATAGGAGAATGTTGCTTTTACACTTACTTGGCGGTCATCAGCAAAATCTCCTCCAAAGTGCTCAACCCCCTAGGCGATGTGGAGTATCTTTCACTTTAAACTCTTGAGTCAAGCCCTATTTTACCACTAAATGAAATTAATCAGCATCCCTAATGTGCAATATATCTATTGTTTCATTATTTACCTGAGGTGACAACACTTGTAAGAAATAAGAATTCGGTGGATAAGCAACACCAGATAATCAGGATTTACATTTTTTCCATTGGACTATTTGGACAGTCTCATTTTTAACCAGAGGGTGTTGCAAGATAATGGTTGTACAATTAAGGAAATTAAGTATTATTATAATATAGATGTTTATATAGTTCAATAGCAATTTTACTATATATCTAAGGTTGCCTATATAGCAACCCTCCCCCCAACCCTTTATATCTTATATATGCTAGAAGGCAGTGGCTGAGGGTCTTAATGTCCTGGGTATGAAATTAAACTCTATGTGATGGTGAAGTTCCAATTTTGAAGCTCTAGGTGGTGTGGAGTACCTATTCAACATCTTTATTCCCAAGTCCAATCTGACTCGGGGTGGTAGTACCTATTAGGGTCCTACCTATGGATTAAATAGAAAAAATGAGTTTTAAAGAATATGTTAAAAAAATTGATTTTTTTTTTAAATTGAATACCCATCAAGAATGAATGAAACAAAAATGTCTTTGTCATGAAATAACCCAACAAGGGTCGACATGCCGTAAAATCCAACCAACTAAACAAATTAGGTGACGCCATTAGTAAAAATTTGCTACCTTTGCCAAGTTATATCTCGGGCTAATTATAAATTTGTTTGTGACAGGAAGAAGCTGTTCTTTTGGCAACATAATGTTTTGTAATACCCATACCAGGACAAATAAACACAGCATCTTTTTATATACATATATATATATAAATGCCAGGGACCACTGTAGCCAGCCTGTTTTGTTTTTTTTAAATCCTTGTAAAAGAAGGATCATTCCTTTGAAATATTGGGTGATATAAAATGGAATTTAGTACATAACATCTAATTCAGTTTCTCATTTATTTCCCACATTACTCATGCTTTGCACTAAATCCAGAAAATATATATTATAGATACTAGTACAAAATAAAAAACGCATTCTGGGCGGTGTAAAAATAGATTTTTTAAACATATTGCCTGAGGGGTGGGAGTTAAAAATTCAATGTCAGCGAGTTCGTACCCTAAATAACTAAAATCATCAAATTCATTAAAGGATTAAAAAATAAAACAATTTGAAATGTAAACTTTAAATATGTATTAAAATAATAAAAAAAACTATATATAGATATATAATAACAGTCATGTATTTATTAAAACTTGTTTTAAAAAACAATAAGGACTGTCTTACATTGCATGTTCAAATTTTCAGTTTTTGAAAATTTATTCTATGTTATGAAGATTTGGGGTAATGTGACATAAGCAGTGACGTAATTTTTGTTACAGACCAAAACCAGAAGCGAACCTCCATTATTAATAGATATATAATATATACACTGAAAATTATGCTCATCAGATGTAACAACAAAGAACCATAAGTGGACTCCACATCAACAAACAACAACATATATTATACATTATATATATATATATATATATATATATATATATATATATATATAGAGAGAGAGAGAGAGAGAGAGAGATGATGTACCTTTTGCAGTCTATTACAGACAAACAATAAGTTTTTAGTTGTGAATGGACATAAAGCAAAAGATATGCCAAAGTGAAACTGTAAATTGTTTCTTTGAAATTGAAGAATAATTAAAGTCCAATTACCGTCGAACTGGGAAGACAAGGCAGCAAAGGGTTGTAACTCAATACAATCCCAAAAGCTACAAGGTCCACTGCAAAATGACAGAGTATATATAAGACTCCACAATGTCATTCAAATCAAGTAGTCAAACAGCCAATCAGAACTCAAGGAATGGAATCACCCAAATCATCCAAATTCATGGATGGATCATTCTTGAGTCCTATTTTATACCAGCTGTCTTGGACACTGCTTGAGTTGTTCTTAGCTGCTGTTATTCAAACTAACAGTAAGCTAACTGACCTCAATAGAAATGAGTCGTTGGCTCAAAACAGAAAGAAGAGAATTGAATGCTGAATTTGCAATGATCTATAGTTAGAACAAATCTTCTGTCTGTCACATAACTTTCATTACAATTTATTGTAATAATTGTTCAATTTCCACTTATTAATACAACCAACTGAATATTTTTATGTTTATTAGGCTTGCTTGGATAATTAAGGATCGCAAAAGGATCAGTTTTAGTAAAAAATAGAATATGGGGTAAAAATGAAATTAATATTTTGGAATATTTGGTTTAATATAATCATTCTAGAGATGAATGTCGAATTATTTGCCTAAATTCCTATATACTTATATAAATACAATATAACAATATACAATGGAATTAACATGTGATGTAAGAAAATAATCAGTTGATTAACGGTAATTATAAAAGAAGGGGTGAATAGTCGAAAAAGAGAAGAGTGAGTCTAAAAATTGCTACAAGAATCTTAACAAAAAGCATGTCCACTTTGCTCTACGAGTGAGGATTAAAAGAGAGGTCTTATCTCTTCGTAGAATAAGAGCAAAAAGAGCAAAGAATAAAGGGTCTCAGATAATCTAAACATTAGTTACAGATGAATGTCGGATTATTTGCCTAAATTCCTATGTACATGAATACAATATAACAATATACAATGGAATTAAAATATTACATATGATGCTAAACTATCTGATGGTGAACTTCCAGTTCTGGAGCTCTTGGGAATGTGGAGTACCACTTTATAACCATTACTCCCAGGTCCACTCTGACCCAGAATGGTAGCACCTATAGGCTAAATAGAAAAATATGGGTTTAAAAAATGTACTTAAATAAAAATTGAGACCCATGAAGAATGAATAAAACAAAACATCTTGGGCATAAAATAATCCAACAGGGTTGACATGCCATAAAATCCATCCGATCAACAGAGGTAAACCAGACCCTGAATGATACTATTTTTATAGAATGTCACTCTTCAGTTAAAGTGATAATTTAGTGAATATGGCTGGCTTGGCTCAGTCGGTAGCGCATCCGGCTTGGAACTCCAAGGTTCCTGGTTCAATACTGGCCCTCACCAACTCAGTGTAGGAGTAGCACAAGGATCTGTGCAGTAAAGTAAGAAGCTGATGGTAGGTGTGGTGCTCCACCTCAAACGCCAAAACAATCTCCCTGGTCTATCGCTATTGAAAAGGGGATAGACTCCCTCGCTGTCTGGCTGATACTGACTTTAGGCCACTCCATTGGCTTTACTTTGTAAGCTAATAAAATTAGCATATTCTTGTTAATTTTATTTTTTGCTGTAGTCCTTATTTTAAGGACCCTATTTAGGCCAAGGTCATACAATGACAACATTGACAGACAGGATGAGTGTATCAAGTATAAAAATAATTATTCTGATTTTAAGAGTTGATTTCTTTTTTTGCACCCTACCCCCGCCCCATAACAAATTTATTCCGTTTGAAGTGAATTGATTGATTTGTACTGTGTTTAAAAGACCCTAAATTTTAAGAGAGAAGGGAGGGAGAAAGAGAGAGAAGAATCTCACAAGCTATTCCCTCCAGTCCTCATCTACACCACCCCACCCCCCCCATTGCTCATGAAAGAAAGGAACGCGGAAATAAATAAAACTTTCTGTTCATTGATATTTTCCAAGTTTGCATCAGTCAAAGAAACAAAAAAAAACAAAACAAAACAACAAAAATCCAATGCTTTTGCTCGTAATAGGATTAAATTCTGAATTGAAAAATAAAACACAACACAAACGCAACAGTAAGAGCAATGCAAGTGACAATAGATATTAAAAAAATAACTAACAAAAATAACAATAGTAGTAGTCAAAATCTTATTATAAAGGAGATTCTGTGTTTGTCTGTCTGTAACTTAAACTGTCACCTCCAATGTCACAATTCCCTTAGTTATTTCCATCATATTCTCTATGGTTATTAAATAATCATTATTTGATCATCAAAGCAACATTAACCACAATGCAAGTGACAATAGGTATAAAAAAAGATATAACAAATGATAATAACAATAGAAGTAGTCAAAATCTTCATATAATGGAGATTCTGTGTCTGTCTGTAACTGAAACTACATCACCACCAATGTCACAATTCCCTTATTAATTAAAAAATTAGTAAAATGGTGGGACCAGCATAAATGGTTATGAAACGTTTTGTTACTATTCCAGACACAAATTGTATAACAGCCATTCCTGAAATATATTGGATAACTACAAAAATAAACAAACCAAAAAAACATAGTATAATTTTTTAATCATGTTGCTTTAGGATCATTTTACTTCAATATCAAATTTATGAAAAATACAAATTCAGATTAGATATAGAAACAAACACCCTCAATATGAGTCAAGGTAAATATTCATAAGTATAAATGTAAATATTCTTGATAAAAAGAACATTAGATTTATAAGTTCCAAAAATTCACGCTGAATTTTCCTGTTGGACACATGGCACAACAGATATAAAGGGTGTAGTTTATATAGTTCTAAGTGACAATCATCTGTGGGTTGCAGGGTCAATCCTAGCTAAGGGCAATAATAACATAAAAATACTTAACATAGCTTAACACTTGTATCCGGTCATGGTTAACAGAATGAAAACAGTCTACCCCCGTGGATTGAATAAAGGGTTCGGTTCAGTTCCATGAAGGTTTGAGATTGTGACATAAGGTTCATGAATATGACAAGAAACACCTGAAGAAGGCCAGAGAGCACATCGCCAAAACGTTGTGTATATAACAATATAGATAAGGACAATAGTCTGAAAAATTCAAATAATACAGACTATAAAGGGTTAAAGTTTTTGCTATTTAAGAATTATTGAATGTTTTAACCATACATCAATAACTTTTCTTCAGTTGTTCATTAAAGCAAAAAGATCTTTTTTGGGTTTTTTTTCCCCAAGGTTATTCTAAAAATCTGGGATGAAAATTAAATAAAGAAGAATTGAAATAGATCACTAATTGGGACTGAGCCTATTCTAGTAGTAACCACCCCAAGCGGATTTTAACAGGTTTGAATTCAGAGTTTTCCTTCTTCTAGACTTGGTTGCCTAACCAAGATTAAAGAACCCAGCCTGCACTACTACTTACCCATAGCTGGAGGGAGATTAGTTGGATTCATACTTTCCCAAGGGTATTAGCACTATGTGAAACTGTAGCTTCATCCAGGATTTGAACTCAGTTCGAAGTTTCACGATTGTGACATGAAGGCTCACGAGTCTGACAAGAAACACCTGAAGATGGCCAGAGAGCACATCAGCTGAAATGTTTGTATATAACTATTGAAGTCATCAGTCTACTATTGGTTTGAACAATGTGACTGGCCAAGAACAACTGAACCAGTGTCAAGACAACTGGTACTTATGGAATTCAGAACAGTCCACTCATGCATTTGGGTGGTTCCATTCCCTGAGTCCTGATTGGCTGCTTGGTTTGTATGATTCTCTGAGGCTCCATAAATCCTGCCATTTTGCAGTATTGTTTGCAGCAAACCAGAATCATATTTCAGTTACGATTGCTTGCTGTCTTGTCTTGCCAATTCGACGGTAATTGGACTTAGTACGATTATTCTACAATTACAATAAAGATAAGGACACTAATCTGAAAAATTCAAATAATACAGACTAGAAAGAGTAAAGTTTTTGCTATTTAAAATTATTGAATGTTTTAACCATTACATCAATATCTTTTCTTCAGTTGTTCATTAAAGCAGAAATATCTTTTTGGGTCCCTCCCGCCCCCAAGGTTATACTGAAATCTCAAACTCAAATTAACTAACAATAAACCCTATCAATCAAGAGCAGCAATTATGTAAGCAAAGAAATTTTGTGCTATTCACACTTGGTATTAAAGATTTCCACTTTAGCATTGTGATATTTAAAGCCAAGAGTAGAATCACAATTATAAGACTCAATGATTCCAGTGGCATTAAATGCAAAAACAGAAACAAGATGGCTACCTTTCCTCTTGAAACTGACTGCAGCCTCTTTAATGGACACACTCCTCCAGAAATTTACGACGGCCATTAATCAAGCCAAACCTAACATAATCACATTACTTTCCTCGGCCACAATGCCCAGGATTTTAAATTGGCTATAACATTCTCCTCTCACCGCAACCCCCCTCCTACCCCACCCACCCCAACAAGTGAAGTACAAAAATAAAGTATACGTCAAAACAGTCTTCAAAGTAAGAGAATTTACAAGCACATCAAATTTCCAACTTTGAATCTCGCTCTCTCTAATTCCCACTTATAAGAAATACACCATTGTGTAAAGTTATAGCTTTTTCTTTTCAATATTTAAGAGAAGGTTGAATTTATGAAGAAGAAAAAGAATTTTGCTTATGTGTACAAAAACTGAAAATAGTTTGGACTAGTTTGTTGTGTTTTTTTGGGGGGTTTTTTTTTCACACCAGCTTAAGCTGATGGTCTTTTACTGGTATATGATGGACAACAAATCTCCTCAGGTCTCCAGGACTCTTCTGAGTATTCTAGCCAATTTTAGCAATGCTGTTGTCTGAATAGTCTTGATTCTTCTGATTTCAGAACACTAACTATAATTGGTATTACATTCACCCTTATATTCTACAGCTTTTTCAATACTCTAGCAAGGTCTTGATATTTGTCAATCAAGCAATTTCTAATATCCAACTTTGAATCTAAATCCCACTTATAAGAAATACCCAATTGTGTAAAGTTATAGCTTTTTGAATTATCAAATTATGCCATCAGGAAGTTAAGTTCCTGGTAGGATGTCCTAAGGCAGATAGGTCTACACCAATGGTATTAGGACCACAACTTGGCCAAAGGAGCTCTGACAAAAATCCAAAGGGTGTCTCCTTTATTATCAAGGAATCAACAGCTTTTGGCATGCTTATCACTGCTTCTGGGAGAATAAATAAGGCATCTCCTTCCCCTGACTGGGATATGCATGCAAGGTTTGGGAACCGCTTGTGAATTTCCTATTCCCTTGTAACTCCTATGAATTCACTACAGGTGCTAAGCCCCAATCAAGCAGGCTATGCTGTCTGGTGATGCCTCACATTGATTCTTGCCCCTCTGGCCGTCCCTGGCATAGATATAGGCTCGTCTCATACTGCATTCCCCCATAGCATCTATACTCATAATCTGTGCCATTGACTTCTCTCTAAGGCCATGCTAGCCCAATCAGGTGGTCTGTGCTGTCTGGTGACGCGTCACATTGAGTCTTTGCCCCTCTGGCCGTTCCCAGCATAATATAGGCTCGTCTCATACTGCATTCCCCCCATAGCATCTATACTCATAATCTGTGCCATTGACTTCCCTCTAAGGCCATGCTAGGCCCCAATCAGGGTGCCTGTACCGTCTGGTGGACACCTCACATTGATTCTTGCCCCTCTGGCCGTTCCCAGCATAGATATAGGCTCGTCTCATACTGCATTCCCCCATAGCATCTATACTCATAATCTGTGCCATTGACTTCCCTCTAAGGCCATGCTAGGCCCCATCAGGTGCCTGTACCGTCTGGTGACACCTCACATTGAGTCTTGCCCCTCTGGCCGTTCCCAGCATAGATATAGGCTCGTCTCATACTGCATTCCCCCCATAGCATCTATACTCATAATCTGTGCATTGACTTCCCTCTAAGGCCATGCTAGGCCCCCAATCAGGTGGCCTGTACCGTCTGGTGACACCTCACATTGATTCTTGCCCCTCTGGCCGTTCCCAGCATAGATATAGGCTCGTCTCATACTGCATTCCCCCATAGCATCTATACTCATAAATCTGTGCCATTGACTTCCCTCTAAGCCATGCTAGGCCCCAATCAGGTGGCCTGTACCGTCTGGTGAACACCTCACATTGATTCTTGCCCCTCTGGCCGTCCCTGGTGTAGATATAGGCTCGTCTCATACTGCATTCCCCCCTTAGCCCCTATACTCGTAATCTGTGCCATTGGCTTCCTCTAAGGCCATGCAAGCCTGAATCTGGTGACGCCCACATTGATTCCTTCCCTCTAGCCTTCCTCTGACTGATAGACTTTTATATAATCTTTGTTGTTTTAAAACCAATATTTCCGCCAATAATTTCTGTTGTCAACATTGTTAACGCCAGAGACTTTCAGTTTCTATTCTTAATTTATTAAATGCTGGTATCTTTTTTTTAGGAATTAAAAGATAAACAAAGAAATATGTACTCAGTGAACCCCCACCAGCTGCAGCATCTAAGATATCTGAAAGATAGATCTACTGAAAGATTATTCTGAAAATAACAGAGATGAAGATAATAGTGCAATCTGTATCAAATAAAGAAAGTGAACTCTTCACTAGATTTTTTTTTTATAATTGTCTTTCCACATTCAAACTCAGTTCAACTCACTTTGATCTTTTTCTTTTCTTAAGATCAAAATTTCATTTGTCTGTTCAAAATCTTTTCTTTGATAAAAATTTTTTTATTCTTACTAACATAACTAAAAGGGACCGCTATGACCTTTAGGCACCCCTTTTGATTTGCTGATCAAAAGTACATTTTTTCATTTACACCAACATCGGTCGTTTTAGGGTTAGAGTTAGGTTAGGGTTAGTTTATAATTTTTTTTAAAACCCTCAAAAAATCGTCTGTTAACAAACAATCCGGATGTTGATGGAGTTAAATGAAAACATGTACTTATGAATCAGCAAAGCAAAAGTGGTGCCTAAAGGTCATATGCGTCCACTAAAAGTTTCTTTGCTGGTCCATGACATGCAAAACTCCATCCCTTTTTATTCAATATGTGCTATAAGGTGGTTGCTGAGGATCTTAGTGTCTTATAATGAGGTAAACTGCATCTAATGGTGAAGTTCCAGTTCTGAGCTCTGGGCGAGTGTGGAGTACCCCTTTATTACCAGTACTCTCAGGACTTACTCTGACCCAGAGTGGTATTACCTGTTAGGTCCCCATCTATGGGTTAAATAGAAAAAATGAGTTTTTAAAAAGAATTGAGTTTTTAAAAATTGACTACTCGTCAAGAATGAACTAGAAACAAAAAATGTCTTCAGCATAAAAATAAGCCCAATGGTTGCCATGCCATAAAACACAACCAACACAACCAACCAATCTTGTTTTTTTACTGGAAAATGTTGATTGTTACAAACATGTCATAAACTAAAAGTCTTCCATGCTGTAAAATAGTTCAAGGAGTTCCATAAATCTATTCAATTTCCCCATTATCTTCATTGCTCCCTTGCATCATGGAATGTCTGTCAATGGGCTTAGAATACATAGACAGTACACCCCCTGCAGAGGGTCAGACACTTCCCAAAAAAAAATCAGTACCCTGGGTAGACATTAACACATCTGCTGATAAGGTTCCTATTCTGGAGCTTGTGAGAGAGAGGAGTACCCATTCATTACCCAGCCCAGTCAGTTAGGGCTTTAGGAATTATACCGAGCTGCAACCTCTGCAGAGAGTAAAAGCCCCTCCAATGGGCCACCTGTTGACCATTGGGGTTGGTGACCCTGTGATGCAAAGGGAACCCTGGTAGCTTGAGCAGTCCATGACATGCAAACATACCACTTTGTTTAAATTATAGTCAGTCGGAGAGACATTTCCAATCAGTTGGCTGGCCACAATCCAATACTAGCTTGCAGTTGGAGAGGCCCCTTCCATCAACCTTGCTGTCACCTCAAGCCCTGCACCTATATGATGTCCCAACCCCTATTGCCTTATGGAAAAGCTCCAACCATTTATCATATATTTGTGCTGAAGAGGAGGTGGCTGAGAGTCTTTAACGTCCAGGGTTTAATGTTAAACTATATATAGATGGGACCACTCCGGGTCAAAGTGGACCTGGGAGTAATGGTGTGGAAGGGGTATTCCGCATTATGCAGAGCTCCAGAATTGGAACTTGCACCATTAGATTAGAGTTTAATATCATACCTCAGGATACCAAGACCCTCAGCCACCAACTTCTAGTGCATATATGATTAAAAGGATTGGGCTTGCCATAAGTCAATAGTTAGGCAATCATTATAGGTGCTAGGGCTTGATTGGACATAAGTCAAAGTTTGCCTCCAATTTTTAAGAGTTCCTGTTTTAAAGAATTATCACAGCTAGTCTCAACAGTCCATTTTTATTGAATAGCGAGTTGATCTTTGCAGTCAAAGTTTACCTCCAATTTTTAAGAGTCCTTTTTAATAAATATTTCTTCATCGAATCAGCATTGAAAGTACTGGTCTCTGACCCCTTATTTATGTTCTACTCAACCATTTCCCGGTGGAAGTTCGGACTACAACATCTCTTCATCAGGCCTCTGCCATGCTTACTTACTTTATCATTAGTTCAAAGCTTAAGTTGGGTTTTATCTTTTATTTGGCCTCCTCATAAATCCTGACCGATTCTAATGGGAATTTAGGTGGATTGCATAGATGCTCCTATGTAATGTCCTCGTGCGCAAGAGAAATTACTTTGATCATAAACAATCTAAGAGTAGGAATTTCCATGTCAAACCATCTCAGAATTGGTGTGAGCCAAACATGGGATTTTGTAATGTACACTAACACGAAAGAATAAGATATAATAATAATAATAATAATAATAATAATTCTCTGGGAATTTGAGATAAGAACGGATCACCCCATGCCCAGCCCAGGAACCAGACCTAGTGTGATTAACAAAAAAAAAAGAGAAATGTATCAACTGGTGGACTTTGAGTTCCAGCAGACACAGAGGAAACTGAAGGAAATGAAAAGATGGGATAAATACCTGGACCTTCCACGAGAATATGAAAAAACCTGTAGAATATGAGAGTGAAGTTGATAACCAATTGTAGTGTGGGTTATTTTATGCTGAAGACATTTTGTTTTTATAAATATTGATTTTATAAATTTAATTTATCTTCGGTATCACTCTAGAACAAAGCTACATTGTAGAATAATCATAATAATATTTCTATTACCATTTTGTTGAGTGTTCAGCTAGAAACCGACCCTAAGTTCCTAGTTCGATACCGCGCCTCGCCAACTCCAAGCGTCAGATGCCGTAGCACAGGCGATTCTGTGCTGGTAAAGTAAGGAGTCTAATGCGATTTGGTGCTGTGGCACTCCACCATCAGTGTGCAAACAACGAATCTCCATGGTCTAGCATTAGTGAAAAGGGGATTAAGACTTCCTCGCTGTTGTCTGGTGATACACATACAAGGTAAATAATGACTTTTTACTTATATTCTATCACACCGACAAGGACAGTTTAGCTCAGTCAATATGAATGCCCACCTAGAAACCACAAGGTCCTTGGTTTGATTCCTGTACCACTTCCAAACTCAGTGCAAGTGTGGTTAAGTGGAGGAGGCCTTAAACATTGGTTTGGTGTGGTGCTCCACCTCAGATGGAAAAAACAATCTTATTGATCTAGCACTGGTGAAAGGAATAGGTTCCCTCACTGTGTGACACTGATATCAACTTTAGGCTATTCAGACATCGTTTACTTATATAATCACTATAGGCATTTTAATTTATTAGTAAAATATAAATAGAGAATGGAAAATATCCCACTATGAGGATGAGAAATTATTCAACTTGAGAATCTTTGTATATTGAGCTGATATCTATTTTTGCAAGTGTATATTCATTGGTAAAAACGTATATACAGAATTAAAATTATCCCACTATGATGTTGAGAAATTATGTCTAACTATGAGAATCCTCGGTATATATTGTGTCGGATATCCAAATATACTTCGTCTCTTTGTATTTTTGCTGTGTTCTTATAACAAAGCTCAACATTCAATGTTCTAAATGTATCTGCTACATTAAAAAAAAAAAAGAACAAAAATTTCTTAAATATAAATGGCATATGCATAGAAATCTGAGCTTAAGAAAATTAAAGCAGCACTTGAAATACTGATATGAAATTTAAGGAAAAATAGAATCATTTTTTTTCTTGTTTTGTTTTTTTCTTTCTAAAGTAAAGATAACACTAAGCAGATGATGTTGCTGTTTTTTTTTTTCTTAATTGGTATTATTTTTATATTCTCCTGTAGTATCTTCTCTTATCTCTGCTATCTCTGATTGTTGCTTTTTACTCCTAGTAAGGCGCAACAAGGTCCATTTTTTGTCATGCTCTTTGAAAATCAAATCATGATTTCTTCACTCGCTTATCTTTCACAAGAATATCTTACATTAAAGGCTACGACCAGAAGGTATAAAATGTTAAAAAGAAGCTTAATAATGTTCCTCTGGATTTATTGGTCTTTTGCGATCAAATGATAGGAAGTTAAAACTGGTCAGCACTATATGTGATTCTGCGTGGATTATTAAATGCTAATTACTACAGAGCAATATGAAATATATACCATGAACTGAATGGCATTTTTAAGGAAAAATGAAAAAAATAATGAAGAAGAAGAAGAATCACTATGTTATTTTTCTGGAAGAATGCCAAACAGCGTCACACTCTACAAATACACAATTACCCCAGAAATTATTACACTTAAAACTTTAAATTAAAAAAAAAATAAAAACTATTCATAAATTTTGAAAAAGCAAAAAAAATTTCTAAAACAGTAACATCACCAGAAACATTTTAAAAATTGGCAAAAGTATAAATTATCTTTTCATTTCCTGAAACTTTTGTTAGATTAGCTTGATAATGTCGACCATCTGCGATTATTGAACTGATTGCCTCATCTTAATTGTTATCTGTACAACATTGCAGCCAATGTGCCCTCTGGCCTTCTTCAAGTATCTCCCTCTCGTTAGGACATTTGGAGCTTTCTCTAATCCAAGAACCTGATGGTTCCCCAATTACCCGTAACTGAAGAAGCATTCCTGAGTCCGACAAGAAATATCTGAAGAAGGCTGAGGGCACATCGGCCTCCACAAATCAGGTGTACAATAACAATAAAGATGAAGAGCACATAGTCCTAATAATCCAAAATTGATAAAACAAATTATCTTTTCACCCATCATAAAAATTAATTGGAAAAGTTGATTTTTTAGAGTTTTCTCATATATTTATATATAGACAAAACTTTTATTTGAACTTTATTGCTGCCCGTTGGCTGGTGGCTTATGAAATAACAACCATCTCTGCAGAGGACTAAAATGCCTCCCCATGGTGTACCGTTTGCCATGGGTGGGACCTGTGCATGTTTAAGATGGAATCCTGGGGTGAGCAGTCCATGATAAAAAACACCTCTACTTAGGCAGGACGCGCCAGTCGAACATAGGACCTCCTGCTGATCAATCAGCTGGTCACATCAAGCTTCTTGGGTTTTTTTCAGAGGTTAATATTCTATTTAACCTGGGGTAAAAATACTTTTGAAGAACAAACACTCACATAAGTCTGTCCAAACTTTTCCACTCTTTCAATGGTGACACTCTTCAGCCAATCAGAAGTGAATAGGTCAGCCTTTCACATGTCATCCCAGAATTTGGAGTAACTTTCCCATGTTCTCACATCTCATCATTTTACAATTACCTATGCCTTTAATGACACATACAATGTATTTACGATAGGCTAAAGAATATCTCTCTCTG